>PVIH01000527.1:0-332575 GCA_004025045.1 Sigmodon hispidus | reverse complement strand
CACACACACACACACACACACACGCACGCACGCACGCACGCACGCACGCACGCACCATACTAATAAAAACAATGGTAAGGATCATCTGGGAAGCATGCTGAGGTCATCTGGTAAAATCTGATGCTCAGGACAGGACTAAGATTAAGCACATGGAGATAAGATGTCCCATTGTCCCCCTCCCCAACCCCAACACTGATAGTGACTCATAACTCTACAGCGCTGGTCATTCTCCCCTCTGTATCTATGACCCAACCCGTCTCCTTTGCCCAGAGGATGGTCTACCCAATCACAGCTGTTCAAGATAAATGCATTATCTAGTTCCCTTCATTTTTGAGACTCAATGCCAATCCTACCAAAACAGTGCTAGGTGACAGGAAAGTCACAGGTTTTACTGTTGATTGGGCCAGAGGTAAACATATTTCTTAGCTTCTCAGCATTTCAGATATTTCATTTTAAGATGTTGAGTTACTACAAAGACTAAGATGCTAAAAAAAACAGTGGGCATTATAATTTAATGGCTCCTGCCATCTATGGATGACTTTCCCCTGTGGAGACCCAGAGCTGTGTTCTTGAGCATGTGTGTAAATTACTACAGGGCTTCAGGCTTGCTTCCTCCAGAATCCTTGAGGACAATGACACATACCACTCTCCCATTTTCAAAGCAGAGAATCCATCACTCTCACTGTTCATCTAGATGCAACCCATGTAGGTCACTTTGATTTTGTTCTCAAAAAGAACATTTCCATTCTATATGAAATCAAGGCAGAGATCTAGAGGCCACATATCTGAGACCACGAAGACACTGTGGTCATGACCCTAGGTCCTCTTTAGAAGCAGATATTCTCTACCCAGTGGGTCATCAAGTTCATGTGCAGACTGAAGCTTTAGCTCACAGTTTCAGTCAAACTGCCATGTCTCTTTACGTAACTTTGCCCACTGTCTCTGTCCGAAGACATACTTATCTATTTGGGCTCAGCTTTTACTCTTACTTAAGATCCCAGGCAGCCAGCTGACCAGCTTTTATGGGAGAACAGTATTTGTTCTTTTTTCTTATTGCTGGAACAAAATACCTACCAAATCAACTTAAGGAATGAAAGATTTATCTTGCCTCATCTCTATGGGCACAGTTGGGAAGGCATGATGGCAGGAATACTAGCTGGCTGACTACATTGAATCCATAATTAGGTACCAGCAATGATGCTTGCTTCTCAGCTTATTTTCCTTATTCTGCATAGAAGCCCTGCCCATGGGATGGTGCCATTCTCATTCAAGGTGGCTCGTCCATTTCCAGTTAAACCTTTCTGGAAAAAACCCCACCAGACACACCCAGAAGTTTGTTTCCATGGTGATTGGGAATGCTGTCAGGCTGATAATGAAGACTAAGCATCACCAGAAGTAAGCAGTAGAATGGCAAACAAGATAGCAAATAGAACCCAAAGCAGGTCTGACACGGGGAGGATTGGGAGAGGGCAATCCTGAGGCAGATGACAGATTGCCTTCCAGCAACTGGAAGAAATATTAATTCCTCTCAGCTTGGAAAATCAGGAGCAGACATCACCACCATCAGCCACTATGGTAAAGGCTGGGGAGTTCCATTTGATACTTCTGGATCTCAATGGCCTACCTCATGGGTGAGAAGCCAGAGACTCCCACTTAGCTCAGGACAGGAGTAGTTGTTCATCCTTTGGGTGTTCTCTTTGTGGAGCCTGCTGTTCTACTCCCCTGTTTGTGGAAGGAATCATAGAGAAGGGCAGAACTCATGCCTCACCAACCAACGCCCATCCACCAAGAAATCCTCTGTAGCTACAAGATTAGAATCATGCCATGGTGCTTCCCAGCAGATGACTGCCCAGAATGAAGCACTATGACAGTGAAGTTGCCTCCTCCATGCCAATTCCCATCCCTGCAGTGCACCTAGAGTGTGTGCAAGCCACCCAGAGCACACTTAATATAAACATGTGATCAAATACACTATTGTTCACAGTGGCCACCACAGACTTAGCTGCCCAGCAACCTATGTCTCCCCAATCTCCATCACTGCCACTTGCCTCCCCATTGGAAGTACAAGGACATCCCTGTTCTATACTCAAAGAATGATGAAATCACACAGAGGTAGAAAAGGGCAATGAATTAAGAACAGTAACTTTTGAGAACCTACTGTCTGCTTCCTGGTTTAACTCTAGTAACCTTCAGAATTCTTTTTCAATTTCAGTTTAGTTTTGTTTTCATGGAAGTCAAACTCACTAGGCATAAAATCATTTTCAAGTGCACGGTTCAGGCTGGGGTGGTAACACAGCGCTAAAGCCCCTGCTTTGTGAGCAGAGGGGCCCAAATTCAACCCCCTGGATCCCACTTTTAAAAAGCCAGCCACGGTGACACACACTCATAATCCCAGCACTGAGGAGGCAGAACGAGCGGATCCCTGGGACTCTGATCAGTCAACTTAGCCTATGTGGTAAGTTCCAAGTCAATGAGAGACCATCTTAAAAATATAAGGTGAAAAGTGTCCTGAGGAATTCTACTCAAGGTTGACTACACACGTATATCCGTACGCACACAAATGAGACTGCACAATTCTGTGTCACTGAGGGCGTCATTGTACAATGAGCTCCTTATAGGTTTAAAAATGATGCAACTATAAAGTATTCCCTGATCTAGTCCTCTACCCTGCCATTCCCTAGTAACTATCAGCCTGCTTTATCTGCCTGTGTTCTCCCCCACTCTGGATATGGGAAAACAAAGCAATCATGTGGTATGTATGCCCACCTTGTCCTTAGCTTCTTTTATTTCACCCATAACATGAAGATCATCCACACCGTGACTTGCATTAATACATCATTCTTCATAGCTAAAGCAGATTCTACCATGGCTGTCATCACATGTACATTTGTGTAGCAGCTGAAGGACATCTGAATCATGTTTGCTTCTTGCTCTTGTGAATGATGCCACTGTATCCACTCATATAGACCTTTCTGTGTGGACACAAGCACATCTTTTCATCTGTCACATCTGTGCTTTGGATCTGCTAGAAGATGTGGAAACTGAGTTAGGTAATGATAAGGCTTCTGCCCAGGGTCTCTTAGCTTACTAATGGTAAGGCCAAGATTAGAATGCAGCCTTCATAGTCTCTGATCCCAATCTCTACCCTATGGCCTCTGAAGTTGCCTGAGCTAAAATTCACCAAATAATTATTTTTATAAGAGACTACCAACTTCTAACCTCAATTCAAACAGCTCGGGGTCGTGTGATTAATTGTGCTAATGTGAACTCATGGATCCAGTAGTTTCATCTGGCGCCTGCTGAGATCTGAGATTTTTGTTTCCCAGGCAAATCAATAGCAGCAGACTCTATCTTGTTAGATCAAATATAACTTCTGTTTTATGAAGCCCTGCTTATGTCCTAATGCAGTTTATGTACTTGAGGGGCTTAATGAGATAATAAATGAAATTTTCACTTAACAATTAATAGTATAAAAGCATACTATAAAAGCATTAGGGTACTTTGGAATTAGAAGGTTTGCATGTGATTTTTTTTTAATTAGCCATTTTTTAAAGATACAATTACACTTGTATCATCCGATGATGAGGCAGTAACTCATTCATTAAAGAGGTGAGAATGGGTAAGCTTCTACTCTGGTGCTCTTTGCAATGAGCTGCTAAAACAAGATAAAAATTAAACTATAACCAGGAACCCTACAAACCATTGATAAATGATATGACTCTATCAACACCAATTATTTCTGGATTAGAGATGGTTAATCAATAGCCAATGCCTGTATCCCCAACATGGGTCAGGAACGGAAACTATAAGCCTAAGAAGAACATAGGTTGTAGACAGTGTGTAAAACATAAAATTACAGAGCTATTTCCTCACACACCTGTGGAAGCACTCCTGTCTACCTGCACCTGAACAGCCACACCCACATCAGGACAGAATCTTCCAAACAAGGCCACATGGGCCATTATTTTAATGTGAATTTACACACTGTAGGAAAGTTACTGAGTACTGTAAAGTATGAGACTGACTAGAAACTTGAACTAGGGTGCATGCAGGAGCAAGCTTACAAACCTTCGGTCTGCTTAGCTCAAGTGAGTTACTGATGTAAAGCAGTTCTCTCTCTCTCTCTCTCTCTCTCTCTCTCTCTCTCTCTCTCTCTCTCTCTTTCTCTCTCTCTCTCTCCATCCCAGGTTGTATGTATTGAAATGGCTAACAACTGCTGTGTGAATTAGCATGAGCCAAATCACTCATTTTCATTCATTCAGTAATAACTAGATTATGGAACTTTAAAAGCAAAATTGTTCAAAAGGCATGTAAAACCGCATCTCTGAGAGAAAACAAGGACTTCTGGTTCTGAGAACATCCCAGTCTTCTGAGTGTGAGAGGGAAGAGGACAGGTCCACATATATTACATTAACTTCTAAACTAGCACCAAAGGAAAAGCCCCAAAGATGAAATAGAGACTGTTCAATGTCTGAATAAACAAATGAGTGTGGTGGGCACCACAGTCAACAGAGCAGGTAAAATCTACTTAAAATCTGAAGTCTGGGTGGGGTAACTTGTGACTGTTCTCTACTTTTTCCTTTCCTTTCGCTGACCTCCTCCTCTACCCCCCCCCCCCCCCCCCCCCCCCCCCCGCTTCTTCCTTCTTTCCTGTCTGACTTCTTAGGGTTTCATGTAGGCCAAGATGACCTCACACTTGCTATGCAGCAGAGGACAGACAACCTTGAGCTTCCAATCCTCCCAGCCCACCTCACAAGCACCAGGGTTACGAGCCTCAAACCAGGGCTTCTAGTTTCCTGGGCAAGTACTCTGCCAGTGAAGCTGTGTCTCACCTTGGATGTTCACAGATGTAAAGGCACAAGACTATAGAGGAGAAAGGAGGGAATTCCTAAGCCATTTAGATGCACATAACATAACTGACAAGACAGATATATTTGAAATCCTAAAAACTTTAAGAGATTTGTATCCCACTAATATCCCTTGTAAGACTTTTTTCTTGATAATTTTCATCCATTGACAAAAATAAGTGGAATAACAGGAGTGTAGAATCTTTAAAACATAAATTGACATTCAAAATGGCAAGTCAACCAAACCAAAACCATCAGTCACAGCCTAAATGTCTAACAAATAGAACATTTTTAAAAAGATACTATAAGTAAATAAAACCAAGCCAGAAAAAATGAGTACAGCATAGTATTAAGTGAACAAGCTGATATAAAACTATTGTAAGTAGAAACTGTAGAGATGGTTCCATAGCTAGGAGTACATGCTGTTCTTTTGGAGGACCAAATTTCAATCCCCAGAACCCATATGGAGTAACAGATTCCTTCAGCTCCAGAGAATCTGATGCCCTCCTCTGGCCCCTATGGGTACTGTAGACATGTGTACATAACTACACACAGACATACATGCACACACAGAATTTTTTCTTAATGTTAAAAGTGCTATATCATATGCTTTAAATGCAACTTTAGCAATAACAGGGTTTCAAATAAGGAGCCAATGAGAAAGAGATGGGCTGTGAGTTGGGGATACAGGAGAGGGAAGGAAAGTATCGAGAGTGGGTGAGAACAGGGCTCTGGAGAGTTCTGCAAACTCCTGGTTAAGAATGCAGCTGTGATGAAACGAGCATAGGCCTTAGAGATTTTAATTCAAATGCAAGGAACTTTCACTGCTGAGCGAAGTTAGCCTCTCTGCTTCCAGGAAGAAGACACCAGAGCACATATGGCTTGAAGACTTATGATTTAATATAACACACATCTGCATACACAGAAACATGGCAGGGGTGCTGACTAGGGCAGAAGGGATAAACTGTATAATGCCAAATGCGTATAAATCACAGCCTCACCAGAAGGTTTAATCCAAACCCACTAATCCCACAACAAATTGGTCAACCATCTGCAAGCATGTGCCTGGGGGAAAAAAAGAAAGACCTTGTAGTAGTTGAAATGCTACTGTGGTCCACCTCAGCTCATAGGCTTCCACAGATCAAATCTGTCAGACCAAACTTCAGACCAGAGAATATAATACAACCTTCCAGAACAGTTCAGATACCCAGAGCATCTGGCTTTGGCAACCCTTTCTAGCATCCCCATCTTACCCTTGACCTGTCTTTCTGCCAACAATCCATCTCAGTCAGCCGCAGGGTGAGGAGTCATCATGGAGGGTATGGTTCCTATGACTGTGCAGGCAAAACACATTATATGCTTGTGGAGAAGATTCCACTTGCCCATGACAGATTTGAAACTGCTGCAGCAGAGTTGGCCCCTCCAGTGTTGGACTGGATGTGGGACACATGTTTATAATTTATCTGATGGCTCTCTGACAGCTTGACATTTCAATAAAATATTTCCATAGGAAACAAAGGAAGCTGGCAAAGAACTGCTAAAAGACACTCATGTAAGTTGGGGAAGGGGGAAGACACCCCTTCTTATCTTAAGCTAACTTTAGTTTTGCCGAAGGACACAGATGGGGCTGGAGAAGTGGCTCAGTGGTTAAGGGCTGTTGATGCTCTTGTAGAGGACCTGAGTTCAGTTCCCAGAACCCATAGCAGGTGGCTCACAATTGCCTTTTACTCCAGTTTCAAGGAATGTGGTACCCTCTTCTGTCCTTTGGGGGCATCTGCACATATGTACAAGTACATATAACTTCAAATAAAAATGAATCTTAGAAAAATAAATTTAAAAAATTAAGTGCATAGATAGGTCAGAATTCTCAAATAGAATTCATCATCTCACCTTGTTGCAGTCACACATGACCATGATGCATCTGTTAAAACTAAGAGGTTGACATCTACACACTAGTGTTAAGGTATGGAATTCACTGGCACTTTCTAGATATTTCTATCACTTTTTTTTTCTTCCTAGGATCCATCTAGAATAACATCTGCCATTGACTTGGTCTTTTCTTTTGTAGATCATTCTCCCCCAGCGCCACCCCAGTCATTGTCTTTGCCTTTACTAATGTAAAAAAAAAAGAAAACCAAGCTATAATGGTAGGCAGAGATTAGTGAATCCTAAGAGCTCACTGGCCAGCAAGAAGGGATGAACTAGCAAGCTTCTGTTTCAGGGAGAGATCCCGTCTCAGGGAAGTAAGAGGAAAACACTAGAGGAAGATGCACAGCACCTTGTTCTAGCTTCCTCCTGAACATCGCACACATCACCACTACACCCCCTTTGTCACCTTCAGCTGACATAAACTCTGTAGAATCACTTGGTAACACTTTAGTCAACCAAGAAATCAATCTGAGGGCAAAAGAAAATTCAGTGTTTTGTCTGAAGCAAACAAGCTTATTTCCCAGAGCTTCATTAGAGGTCAGAAGGTGGTTATCTAACTCAGGCAGCATTGACAGGCTCCATACCAGGCAGTGGGACTGAGCACTGCAGGCCCTGATGGGGAAGATCTGAAGATACCTCATTCCTTCTCATGTTCTGAAGATTTCTGAGACTACATGCTTTTGGCTCAGGCCTTTAGCCTTATTAAATGTAGGGCAATCACCGAGAGACCTTCTGCCTCTGCCTCTGAGTGCTGAGCACACCGTCATGCTCAGAAGAGATTTTATTCAATGGAACTATGACCTCATTGGTTTGTGCAATATGGCAGAATCCCACTAAAGGGGTCATTTATAAATAATATTAGCTAAGTTGGCTCACATCTATGGAAACTGGAAGCCTAGAATGGATGTTCTAGATCTTTCCCATGGCAGGTATCTTACTGCATCAGGACTGAGTGAAAAGATTAAGAGAAAAAGAGGAAGAAGACCTAAGGTAGTCTTTTGTCAAGAACCCATAACTGCAATGCTGGCATTAATCCAGTCATGACCATTTAAAGGACCTGCCTCTCAACACTGTTACATTGGGGAGTGTGTGTGTATATGTGTGTGTGTGTGTGTGTGTGTGTGTGTGTGTGTGTGAAGGGTACCCAAAGGTTCCAATGATGTTTGATATTGATTATCAGTTTGACAGGATGAAGACTCATTTGAAGGGATGCCTCAGAGAATGTCTGTGAAGGATTTTCTAGACTAAGTGAATTGTGGCAGAAAGATCCACATTGAATGTGGGCTGCACCATCCCATGGATTGTGGGTACAGTGAATGAACAAGAAAAAGTTAACTGAGCTACAGCATTACCTCGCTTTTCTTCCTGATACAGTGTGGAAACAATGTGACCAGCTGCTACACACACCAGCCGTCATGACTTCCTGCCATGGCAGACAGCATCATGACTTCCTGCCATGGCCGACTGCACCCTCAACCTATGAGCCCAAATAAACCCTTCCTTTGGGCTTTTGTTAGGTACATTGTCATAGCAGTGGAAAAACAGCTAATACTGACTGGGCTTCTTAAGCCATAGAGGATGGGATGATGTCAAATCCACTCTTCCTGCAGATCAGCAGATCCACATCTCCTTTCTTAAGCATCAAGCCCCATACATTCCTTTTATGACTAGTTCATGAATCTCAGGAGGATGGCTGTCTAGGTCCATCATTCTGTCTTGTTTCTATCTTTGGTTCTCTTTGCCTTTAGGTTCTAGCAACTTCCATAATTTCAAGGGTACTGAACAGCACAAAATTCTGTCCTCCTACCCCCAAATCTACAAGAACATAGCTTAGGAATAATGGTTTACAGATGCCAGGATCTACACATGAAAAGGTCCAAGGATGAGAAAGAGGATGCCGGCCGGGTGTGTACTTCATGTGAGTCTGTGACTGGGATAAAGATATCTTCACATATCTTACTTTGGCATCGTTCTGTGCTCTGGTCCACTATCTGGGTCTGAATGAATTTTCCGGGATTTTTGAAGAAGCCAACTTCATCACCCTTCTGAAGACCCTTCGTTTAAGCAAATGTGGTTATTCCACTGGGGCTTCAGAGTGTCAAGAGCCAGACGCTTATAAAAGGGAGAGAAAGAGAAGGAAAGGAGGAAGTGGGTAAGAAAGGCCTAATTAGGAGGGAGGAGTATCTCTCTGCAGACAGGTCACTGGAAGGATGCCAGGGGCTCTCGACACATAAAGAAAAAGATTGTTATAAAAAGAGTTTTTAAATAAAGAACACAACGAAGAAAGAGGCACGGCAGCGGAGCCTGGGAGGGCGGGGCAGAGAATAGGGAAATGAAGAAGAATAATGACTTGAAAGTGTCTTTTTTTCTTCCTGGTTCTCTGCTTCCCTTTCTACAGATGCTCAGCTGAGCCAGTGCAGCTGGCTCCCTGACAAATGTGGGGAAATCAGCCAATTTGAGCTGGTTGTTAGCAGTCCAGGGACAGAGGCAGGATCCATGGGGGGAGGGGCTGTTTCCAGTATTGAGGTGGATTTCTCTCAGCTTCCTTGGGGATTGTTGGCAGAAGTAAGTACATAGGGTTTCCTGGTCTTCAGAATCTTGCTGACACCCTCTACCTTTTGACTCTGCTATGACAGAAGTGACCTTTGAAAAGAAATCTTCTATGGCATTCTTCTCATTCTTCATCCTTCCACTGACAGGCTCCCCTTCCTTCCGGTAGGCCTTTCTTCCTCCACTGGGCCAGAAGTCTACCATACAAGGACCATGTTTCCCAGGGTCAGCATCCCAGGACTTATGGACCAGTTCAAGCCCTTCTAGACAGCCTGAATGTATATTTCTTTTCAAATCCCTGCTGTATATATTCTAGGGGCTTCCCCAAGACAGAGAAGCCTTCTGGGTAATTCCTAACATGAAAGAACATGCCATATATATCGACTGACACATATTCCTGTCCCCACAGTGAAAAAGAGAGCACTTCCGGCTGTTCACTCTAAGAAAAACAATCAATACTTGGAGTCAAGTTCAAAGTGAGAGCAATTTCCTTACTTACCACATTTTGCCCTGTTTGTCATTTGATAATGAAATAAAGAGAACCAATGTGAGGCCTGAAGATATCAAAGAAAGCCCTTCCGCAAGGGGAGCACCTAGAGGGCTGGAAGTGGTCCATCTCTTGCTTCATTTAGTGCTTATGCAGACACAGACAGTTGTCCAAACTCATCGCAAGGCACACTTAATATCTCAACGGTGTAGTTATCTGGATGTTAATTATATCTGCACAAAGGCTTGAGATTTTAAGAGCTCTGATTCCAGCAACACTGAAGTCTGCAGCAGCATAGTCCTGAAGGCAACCACTTTGAAAACACACAGGAGACACACGCCTTCTGTTGCAGTATCAGACATCATATGGAGAAGATACTTTCAAACAATTCAAAATCCAGTCTATATTATCCATAAATGAGCTGTAGGACCTGACAAAATATAGCGTAGGATCAAAGTTTCTATGGGAGAGGAGGAAGCAATGCAGCTAATTGTTAGATTAGATGTTAGTTCTTGCATGTGCTTGTGTGCTGTGTATGAGTGTGTGCAGTTAGTTATACGGTGTAAATGAGGCCAGAGGACAAGGTCCAGTGTTGTTCCCAGACACCGCCCACCTAGTGTATTTTTGAAACAAGTTATTTCCTTAGCCTGAAACTTACCAAGTAGACCAGGCTGAATATCCAGTGAGTACTGTGATCTATCTCCGCCTCCTAATGCTAGGATTACAAGGACATGCTACCATGTGCATATACTGGCTTTTTTTTTTTTTTTTTTAGTACGTATTAACTATTGTTTATTTGAAATTCAAGTTTAACAGAAGGTCTTTCTTTTTTTTCCTTTTTTATTTTTTATTATGACTTTTATCATAATATTATTTTTATTATGACTTTTTATTATATTTTTTATCCGTGTATATCCTTGTTCAAGCTCCCTTCCCCCTCCTGCCCCTTGCAATCTTCCATTCACTCTCTCTTCTCCACACTTCTTTATCTCCTTCCCAGCAAGGGCAGGAGGTCCCAAAGTTCCAGTATGGCTTAGTTCAGCATCCACTCCTGGCAGATCCACTTTCCTCACCCCAACATCAAGACTGGGTCAGGTGTTCCTCTGGAGGGAGTGGCATCCAAGGTGCCAGTCAAGGTGTTTCAGATCCCAAGCTGTTCAGTGGTTGTGATTTGCAGCTTGGACATGCTTTTTTGTTTAGAGTCCACTAACTGAACTCAGGTTGTCATGTTTACAAGATGAACCCTTCAACAACTGAGCTAGGCCCCAGGCTAATTAATTTTTTTTTTCTAATGTGAAGGTAAACTGACTGCTTAAGTCTTCAACGATCTTGATTTAAAGAGTGTTAACTGGGTACCTAGAAGAGAGGCACTATGTTGGTATCTCTGACTACAGTTACTTACATTCCCACTTATTTTTAAATTAATTTGTTTGATAGAGGAAGGGAATGATTAGAAATTTAGAAGTGAGCAAGCATTGAATTGTAGAGTCTAATCTTTTGGGGGTGGGAATCAACTTTGTTGTTAAGTACCATTTTGAGAAATGGTCTCTCATTGGTCTAGCACTCAAAAGCTCAGTTAGACAGGCTATCTAGTAAGCCCATAGGATCCACCCATCTCTGCCTGCACAGCACTAGGATTAGAGCACACATTAGTACTTGTGTGTGTGTGTGTGTGTGTGTGTGTGTGTGTGAAGGATCAACTCAGGTCCTTGTGTTTTTGAGGCAAGCACTTTACTAGCTAAGCTATCTCTCTAGCCCCTTAAACCTCTTATTAAGTTCATAGTTAAAAGAATGTAAGAGAGTCAGTGGACTTCCTGCTGCCTTCTGGACAGGATGTAGCCAGTACCACCTGTGCCTGCACACCACCATGCTCCCTACAATGTTGATAAGTGACTGAACCTCTGAAACTGCTGAAGGTACAGAGATAAGGCACTGTCTGAAACCTGCAGTCACCTTAGATACCAGCAACAATAAAACCTCAAAAGAGACTATCCCCTAATGAGGACAAGTATCCCTCTGTCTGTGCTGAGAGACTGCATCCTGGAGCAGAAGTGATCATCGGGAAAGGACCAGACAGATCCCCACAAGGGAGGACTTCTTTGAACCACTTTGCAGAAAGGGACAGGGACACTAACCAGCCAGCTCATACTCTGACCAGGAAGGAATGCTCCATTATGCAGACCACTTGCGTGTGGCAATTCTTCCTGTTACCCCTGAAGTCACTGGACCCCTTTATTTGTCTTTCCTAATGGGGCCCCTCTGAACAAACCTTCTGTCTCTTCTTACATAAGTCTCTTTCATTGGTGTACCTGGGGATAGGAGAAGGTAGAACCCTGTCTGCAGGGCTGTCAAAGCTCAGACTTTTGTCCTGAACACTCAGTAACCCTCAAGATGGGACATTAGACATTTCAAGAAACAGGAAACTTGTTTTAAACTTAAAGACAATTCCTTACAACTATTTTGTTTTGTTTTGTTTTGTTTTGTTTTCTAATGAGCCTGGTGATTTCTCCTGCCCTCCTTTATCCAGTCAGAGGAAACGACTTCAGGGGCTGGAGAGAGGGCTCAGCGGTTAAGTGCACTGACTGTTCTTCCAAAGGACCTGAGTTTGATTCCCAGCAACCACATGGCAGCTAACAACTGTCTATAACTCCAAGATCTGACACCCTGACACAGTTATACATGCAGGCAAAACACCAATTCACATAAAATCAAAATAAATATTTTAAAAAATGAAAAAAAAAAGAACGTAAGAATCAGGGGCTGGGGCTGGAGAGATGGCTTAGCAGGTAGAAACACTTACTTCTCTGGCACAGGCTCTCCATTCAGTTCCCAGCACACAACCCTCTGTAACTCCAGTTCTAGGGGATCTGATGTCCTCTTCTGACCTCTGCAGGTTCCCCAGTGAACTTGGTTTGCATCTAAGTACACTCAGACACACACACACACACACACACACACACACAACAGTAAAAATAAGTATCTTCTTAATGATGATCAGAGAAGGAAAATAGTTTATTGACAGACATTCACTGTTTTGTATGACAGACATGAGTGTTCAGGATCTATCTCTCTCTGTGTATTATTTATTTTAAATGGCATCTTCTACTAAAAAAATAAAGCAAATATGATAGTCATAACTTTCACCACCCTTCTAGAAAGTAATATATTTATTAAGAATAAAATCATGCCCCAAAAGATGCTTCTCCAAGAATGACTGCTGCTCACATAAGTATGTATTTACAAAACAAGACAATCCAGTGCTATACAAGCAATCAATGTTTATCTTTTTAAAATGTACTTGTGGATACATTCTCTGTAATAGTTTTGCTTAAAAAATTCATATTTCCTGTTATCCCTGGAACGGAAGACTCTGAGTGACATTTTTATTAGCACAAATTCACACTTCCTCTCATTTGGATCTTAATGTTTCCTTTCATTTCAGTGGTTGGACAAATCACCCTCTTCTCCATAACTTTGAGAAATGTCAGAGAGAAGGCAGAAGGACCCACAATATCATGGAAACCACTTATGATGCTTAATTGAAGATCATATTCTTGTTCATGTTGTCAGTACACTATCCATGGAAAGAATGAGGCACAGTCTATGTACAGACGCTCTTGTGATAGTGCAGCCCCCAGCAGCCACACAAGTTTGGAAACTCACTGCACAGGTGAAGAAATAGTGAGACCTACTGGGTGTTTATCAGGTGATCTCTCAGAATCTTATAGGAGAGTTTAGATTCCCAAGTTGGTGTGCTTTGTGGGTCCCTTCTAGGCAAAGTTTTCTTCCTGGTGTGCATTTCTTCAAGATATGAGGGTAAAATTCTTCATTGTGGGAGACCCTACACTTCCCCTTGAACTTGCCCTGGCTCCACACTGGTGCCAGTGCAGAGCCTTTGCCTGCACTGGAGATGAGTATAACAGAGCTCAGCTCATCCTCTGTGAGAGAGCCAGGATGATGAGGACCACAATGGGCAGCTCAAAGAAAGAACGGACATATTGGAGCTGCGATGAGGAGGAGGAGGAAGAAGAAGAGGAGGAGGTCATCAACTCTTGGACAAGCTGTCAGTAGTAAAACCAGGCTGATTTCAGGACTTGGAGGATTTGACTCTGACAAGCAGCCATACTGGATTTTGCTACAGTTACTTATAGTCTCTAGAGCTAGAAGAAAGATTCAAAGTCACCATGTGGTGATTACCAAGATGTTTTTCTAAGTAGTAGAATTCTTTTTCAAATTAAATCTTCTACAGACCCCTGGTATGAAAAATAATTTAAATTGAGAAATGGGCAGCTGAGCAATTAAAACCCCTCACTGTTTGATGGAAAAATTATTCTCAGAGCATGCAGGGCTCTGCTCAAATACTTTGTGAGGGTTCCCAGAGCATGTGTGAAGATGGGGTTCTCAAACAGACAGGAGGGAACTCGCTGTCACAAAGGCATGTTTCATCACATCCTTAGAGTTTCTACTCCCCCCCACACACCAGACTGCCATTTCCTCATAGTTTACATGCATAAATGTTAGTCCTGCTTTGAGGTGGTCCAGGAACTCATGTGCACACCATACAGGTAGGTGCACAATAGTGAAAGGTAGAAGGTCTGTTGCATGCATATGATTTCTTTCTTCTCCCACATACATGCTGGAGCCTTAGCCAGCCCAGCCCCTGCTGCAGTCTTAGGACTTCCTGCCCATCTGTCTGTTCAGGCTGAGGACTCATTTGTGCATGTGTGTCAGAAGGGAAGGGGGCTGTATACTACTGAGGGGGAGTTGGTTCTGCTTCCTGCCAGCCCCCACCTTCTTCGTACAGAGGACAATGCAACCTGGCTGGTGGCCATTCTGAGTAGATCAGATTTTGGAAGTAAATGCTAACCAGATTTTGTATGCTAAAATAAAACAAAAACAGCTGAATTCTAGACAAAAACTTACTCTGCCCCTTCCCTCCCCCAGAAGGCATCAGCATAGAACTTCCTTGAGCCTGTCAGAGAGGCCTCCTGCACACCAACATCCACTGCTCAGAGCAGATCAACAGCTGGAAAGGCAAACTTTTTTTTTTTTTAGTGTTAACATTTTACAGTTCAAATCATTTAACAGATGTAAAATTATGTGATATACTTAGCATTAGGTTTTTTTTCCACAGAAATTATTAACTAAAGAAGATCATTCTGGAAAACACATCTGATGGTTAGGATTTCTTGATGATGACAAGAACTGAAAACATGTTCATTTTACTAAATGAAAATGTTCATTCTACCAAACCACATATTCACCAGCTTAGCCTTGTGGCTTACACAGGTTGATCTAAGACTGGGCCTTTTGAGACATTAAATATATACATCTCAAACCCTAGGAACATGTTGTTTTAGTGAACAGTCAAGAAATACAAACAAAAATAAATGTGAGATACCAATACAGGGACCCAAGAAAACATTCTAGAATGGAAACAATAGTAAGTCAGGGAAAGACAAGACCTGTGACATCAAAGAATGTTCCAGATTTTAGCTCAAAGGTGATGATGCTGGGGTTATGTGGGGCAGATAATGTCAGACAATACCCTCTGATGGGGTGAAGTGGGGGATAAAGTAGAAGGGAAATAGATGACTGGCTGATGGATGATAGATCTGATGGGGATTGATGGGTACAATTTGGGTGACTGGTTCTGAACAGAGAAAGAAAGGGAAATGGCACCTGATGACTGCTGTTAAATACACTTTTATGAGAAGGTTAGGGACATGAGATGGAAAAAAAAAAGTTATGTAGTCCTCTGAGAGCCAGGGACTTAAGAGGCCGGGAGGGACTATCAATATAAACCATATAAACATCTTAGCAGATTTCTTAGCCTCAGTTTCCTCATGTGCAGTTTGAAGTTTACAGCAGATGGCTTCTGAGCTGAAGATAATTATCTGAAGGAACAAATTCAAAGCCAGAACAAGACCTTTCTCAATGGAGAAACTTAAAATATTGCGTGAGTTGCGGGCCTGCTGTATCTTGACTTTGCTTGAAGATTAAAGCCCTGTCCTGTGGTTTCTAGAAGGTTCTCCCAAACTTTTACTCTGGTCTACCTGATCACCAAGTGCAATCTCTTTGTTTATCAATGCTGGGTTAAAGGTGATCAAGGCCCAGCCAACATGTACTGGAGGAAACTGCTTTTGAAACAGAATAATGAGGCTAGGTAAGGGGAATACTATGTTCTAGAAAAATCTTAATAAGTCAATTTGGAGCTCAGCTTCTTTTTTGGAAACATCACACCAATAATGATCTACTTCCTGGCTGTGTAAAACTTGGGCTTCAAGAGGCTGACAAAGCATTGGATGCTGACATCTTAGAGTCACAGAAGGAAGTCAGCAATGTGCTACACTAGTTAGCTTGCAAGTGAGTTAATTCTTTCACCTGCATCTAGCATATCCACCAGTGTGGGGAAATGGGCATCTGCCTGTATAACAACAGATCGAGCATCTTTGAAGGCAGAGTTCTCAAGTTAGGCTTACTATATCTCCCTACTAGGAACAGCTCATGTTTCCCTTTTGCTTGGAGTGCTGGTCCTAACTGTCAGCTCTCATCTCCCTCGGGATGCAGAGTTAGAATGTGTGACTTGGAACATCAGAGCCTATTAGCCACCTCTGAACAGTTCAGAAGCAAGGTAGGAAGGGGCAGAAACCAGCCCCACCAGCCTCCCACTGTGATGTCAGCCATATTTCTTCCACATGGCAAGTTTCATTTTGTTTAATTTAACAATAAACTCATTATATTAACTCAATTCAATAGAAGCAGCAGGGGGATTTCTCCTAATTTAATCCTGGGCTTGGAGAAGCCTTGCTCAGTGCTAAAACAATGCCACCCAGAGAGGAAAGGGTTTGCAGCATATTGAAGAAAGAGGATACAGTAGTGCTTCTAAAGGCTGCCTATCGGGGAATGAAGGGCCCATTGGCCCAGAGCTCACTTTATCCATCTTTCAGCTGTAGATCTAATCTTCTACAAGCAAGTCATTCCCTACCAGCCTCCCAAAGTCACCAAACTGGCTTCCTCTAAGTCACCTGAAACACAAGGATGTAAGTGACTAGCAATCTTATCCATCATCATGACAGATTATAATATGTATACCCTTTCCCCCACCCTGAAAACAAAAAGGTGTTTCTGATTATTAGCCATTTGAAAGAAACTGCCTCTACCTTGTAGAATAATTTTGAGGGGCTGCAGAGGCTGTAATAGGCGGCTGATCTCTTTTGAGATCTAGGAATTTCAATCTGCACAGTACACACACGATGGTTAGAGACCAGACAATGCTTTTTGTACCCAGCTGGGAAGAAGAACAAACAAGCTCATTAATTAGGGGCCTGCTGGTGCTGTATTGAGAATCTATGAATGCAGGCTTCCTCTAGGACCGCAGCTGGGAGAGGCAGACTTGGGAAACTCAGAGACATCCTAGCTTCATATTTACTACTTTTAGATGCTTGGGAAAGACCCGGTGACCATGTGGTCTTGCTTGTGTCCTTGAGAGGCAGGCTCATAGACATCTAATTAACCCAGACTACACCTTTTCAAGTTTTATTCCACAACAGACTGCAGTTGAATCTGATGAAAATGCCTGAAATCTGAGAAAAGGTGTTGGTTGCAGTTGTGACTCATGTCCCCACCGTGGCTCAGGCTAAGACAGTCTGGCATTTGTCCTGGTAGGAGGAATAGAAGAGGAGCTGAATTTGGAAGAAGAGGAAGTCACAGGACCAGGGCATGCCCAGATACCCAGGTATCCTGGTCTCTCCCCCTCTCTCTTTCTCTCTCTCTCTCCTTTTCCCTCGCTCTCTGAAATCTTCTCTTTGTCAAAAAATGGAAGACAATGTCACATAAGAAGGATCCCAGAGTGAAAGGATCTCAAGCAAGATGGGGCTTCAACCCTTGGCAAGGGTCAGAAATCCTTCTTGGCCTCTGGGTTGGCAAATCAGTTATTCTTTGCTCCTTATTACACATTTGCTTTCATTATTAATAGAATTTACTGCTTCTCCTCGAAGAGTGCAATGAAAGACGGCAGAAACAGCAATACAGAGAGACACAGAGAAAGGCTACATACCTACAATACAAACGGCAGAAAAGAAGGTCTTATTAGGATAGTCTTTAAGACGGAGCCTCATCTTTCTACTCTAAAAATAATTCTGTGACCTTTTGCATTCTCCAGGCCATATGTATTTTGGCAACATCCAGAGTCCCAAGGTACATCAGGCTGAGTGAGGGCTGAGGGTTGTCTGGCCCAGGTCTCCAGAGCCAGGAAATACACCTGTCAGAAAAGCGGCAGGCAGATTCAAGGAGAAGAGTCCACAGGGGCCTGGAGGGCATGCTGTGCCCCACTGTCCCTGTCAGTCCCTGATTAAACCTCCTATGCATGCATACTCCAGGACAGCTGAACTTGAACGTTAGACCTTCCACCAGACATGGATACAGACACAGGATTGAAAGTAAACACCAGAAACTCAGGAAGAACAAACATCTGTGTGCAACACACTGTTAGAGTTTGTTTAATCTAAAGAAATAGAGAGTATCAAACATCACTTACAATCAAAGAAATGCAAACTAAGGTGCCTTACACTCTTTAAAACGTATCCAATTAGCAAAGATAAAAAAGGCAGATAATACTGATGTTGATGAGGGTTTATGCAAACCGGCACATTCTCCCTGTCTGTTCAGAGCTGGAATATAAATTGATAATCTTTGTGGAATTGAAGTAGGCAGAAAGTTGCAGATGCTGTGTGTGCATGTGCATTCTGCTGCAGCAATGCCATGGGCAGCAGCTTATTCAGTTGGGTATTTGCAGTAATTGATCTTCACAACATTGTGGCAAGTTGTCAGAAGCAACTCCAAACAGAAAAGCACCCCCTGCCACACACACATGCACCTCAAACAGGACTATAGTTTAGTTTTGTTGGGATTCACACACTTGATGTCATTAAAACACTTGCTTATGGCAGTGTGGGAAGGAGGATGATTAGGAAATGTTTCTAAAACTAAATTCAAGAGAGATAGATCTATGTTAGTTTAGGGCCATAAAGAAAAAGGCCACCACTCTATTTAAAGTGTCTGGATAAGGCACTACTTTACTTCCGATCAGAATGGTGCACTGATCACAAAGGGGAAGGACTAAGGCCTGAAGTGGGGTGGGGAGGGGCACTTGGTTTTTATTCTGACACAGTGGTGACTGTGTCTTTTCCTTATTGACTGGGGTCCCATCTCATAGTCTTTTGCAATTAGCTAGTTTTAAGAGAATCCGAGCAAAAGAAATGAATGAAATAGGGGAGGGATTGGCCATTTAAGATGCTTACGTTCCCAGAAGACAGTAGAGCATTTGAGTAAAGAAAAAAGGTATGGGAGTGGGGTACGGTCAAAGCCTTTGCATAAAGTTTTACAAGGCAGAGGAGATAAAAATAGTTTTGACTTCCTTGTTCTACATAAAAGTTTCACAGTGTTTGGTGGGAAAGACTAATATGTAATATTAAATTTATACATCTATATCATCTATATACCTCTCCATCTGTCCCATACTGAATTTTAAGGACTTGGCTAACCATGCTCAAATTAATATATTTAATCCAACAGTCGCATGAAGCATTAGACAAAGACACAGCCACACATACACCCACACACATGTTCATTTTTACAATGAACCTGGAAACTAGGGAAATGAACAATTAAACTTAGATCTGCATTGGTCTACCACAGGACCCTTCTCTCTGCCATAAATTCATGTATGTTTGTGTACACATGTGCTTACAGATGAATAGCCTCTAAAATACTCAACATCTTCTCTCCAGCCAACTTAAACATTTTTATTTACTGTTGAATTGTGAGGGTACATATTTGTTTTAGGCAATTATGTCTTTTGGTTTGCTATGGTTGCCTTCTCACCTGTTGGGAAACAGGAAGTCTCATGAAGAGGGATGGTTTAGCTGGTAAACATATTTTTCTGATCTTCCAATTCCTAACTCTAGCCCTCTGTGAATTCCAGTCCTTGGTCTTGGGGATGTATTTCTTTCCCTGTTAGCGTGATCTTCAAACTAGAACATGTGGCTTGAAATGTCCACCAAAGTCTGTTAATTGCTTTCATGCAGAGTTTTAGGGGAAGAAAAGCACACTTCAGTCCTTGCTTACATTCATCAAAACTCTGCTCATCAAAATTAAAAATGAAATCTGTCTTTCTATAGCTATATTGTATTCAAACTCTATGCTAACATTCACATTCCAGAGTGGTATGGTTCTCTTGGGGATTCTGAAAGATGTGTTCATTGAAAACTAAAATCAGACTTTCTCTGACACAAAATAAATCTGACTTGGCTGGTTGATTAAATCATGAAGATAATTAGGGCATAGTTTCTATGCCCTCAGTGCACTAAACTTGCAGATACAAGGTTTGATGAATATGTCTTTAAGAGATATTATAAAAACATATTCTATAATTATGTAGCAACATTGTTAGACAAGAAATGTCTGAATGAAATGGCCAGTTTATCTAGATTACCAATAATTTGAGGCAGATATATACTAATCAGCAGCTCACACTGTAAGAAAGAACTACTTTTTAGTACCATGATATTTTGTTAATGTTCATGATACCCTTTAAACGATATTTTTTTGTAATTTTTTTATATTTTATATTTGTATAAAAACGATGTTTTTATGTATATTTTCATGCATATATGCATGTGTACCATGTGCATACCTGGTGTCCAAAAAGGCCAAAGGAGGATGTTGGGTCCTCCGAAACTAGAGTTACAAGTGGTTGTGAGCTGTCATGTGGGATGCTGGGATCTAAACTCAAGTCTTCTACAAGAGTAACAAGTGCTCTTAATCACTAAGCCATCTCTCCAGCTCTGGTGATATTCCTTTTTTGATGCAAATTCAGAAAAATAAATTAATATTCATTGGGATCTGATACCTGGCAGGCACAGACAAAGGATGCATTTTGCCTGTGTTTTAGAGGACTTGGTCGCTGGCTACTTGACCCCAACTGCTTGAGTAGAAGCTATGTGGCAATATATGGAGGGTGGGAGGTTCTCTATCACGTGGTGGAAGTCAGGTGACAATGGCACTGGGGACCCATTCCAACCCTCAATGGGAGGCCCTCAGTAACCGACTTCCACCTTAATTCCTACCTCCCAAAGTCTCCACTACCTTCCAAAGTGGTATTAAACAGCTGATGACCAACACCAAGCATTGAACACAGTGCTACAGTAGCCTCAGACCAACGAGGCTTTGTCCCCACCTCCTGTTTTCCTGGTATTCATTACCATTCATTACCATTCTGTGGAAAGGTGAAGGTATCTGGCATCTGGGCTTTGGTCTAAGTGTCCTCCCTAGCCTGGGTGGAGACTGGCATTCCAAGCTACCAAAAAGAAGGGGGAATAATTATTAAGGGAACTATTACCCTCTTAATGAGATGTACTTTTCTCTGGCAGAGGCACCTCTCAGTGCACCCAGTTGCAGCCATGTCCTGAAGGCAGCACCATGGAGCTGGTCTTGCGGTTTGCGGTTTGCCCACTTTTCTGATCCAGACAATCTAACTCCTTTTTCTCATTCATCTCTTGGATACTGTCAGAAGAACAATCTTGCTTTCCCTGGCACTCTGGGCCTTCCCCCTCCCTTTCTCTGGCACCTGCCCCCCATCCCCCTTTGCTGTGTGGTTCCTTGGCAACCTCCACTATAAACTGATGGCTTTGGCTTCCTTTCTTTCCCCTTGTCTTCATTTTATTTTCCCCTGGAGCAGCTGCTGAGATTTCCAGCTTGCCTTCCTTATTGTGTTTCTTTTCAACTCTCATAAAACTGTCCTTAAGCTTTGATCATATCTGTTTCTAAATTCTTTAATTAATGAGACTAAGAACACCCAAAGGGGAAACTCAGTTTCCCCAGTAACAGCAGGAGTGCTTCACATCCAAACCTTACCACAAGGTGTCCTGCAATTATTTGCTTTGCGCAAAAATCAAAGAAGCTAACAGTTTAGCCACCAGCAGTCGATCGCTATCACTGTTCACACGTGGATGTCTCAGCATGTGATGCAGAATCTCAAAGACAAAGAAAGCACTACTCTACATGGCTCTGGCTGCTCCTCTCACATACTCAGTAGACAGTGTCTCTCACCATTTCCAACACACAAACTGAAATTAGAAGGCAGAAGGATTGATAATAACTTATTGATAATAACTGAATAGTGGCTATCCAAACTAACAGAGAAAGATCCACATATGTCATTAAGCAATAAACTGCTGATAAAATTTCTACTTCTATATTTATTCATTAAAATGCTTAATACATTTGTGCTTTAATCAACTTTGTTCTAAAAATAATTGGAATTATTTATTAATCTAAAATGATTCTACAAAGTTATCTACAGCATTTATATTTATGTAGAGGGCATAAACAAGTTTGTATGTGTGTGTGCATAATTGTATGTATGTTTGGGTATATATATATGTATATATGTCTGTACATGTGGGTGTGTGTACATTCCATAGGTCAATATCTTTCTAAGCTCCTTTCACCTTTGTTATTTTTGAGGCAGGGCATTGACTTTGCTAGACTTGCCAATCAGAGGCCTTCAGGGATGCCCTGTCTCTATAGTCCTGGGCTGAGGTTATACATGTGTGCAACAAACAGTCTCCAGGCATGTGCTAGAGATTTGCACTTAGGCCCTCATGTACTCTCCTGACATAGCTACCTACCCAGCCCAACTAGACTTTAATAATAAAATTGTACTTTTAAAGTTATTAAATAAATGATGTAATAAATCAGAAGATTTTTAATAGCATAATCAATTTTAAAGTTCTTTAAGTAATATATATAAAATTTCCATAAGAAAAATGACACAGGTTCATAGAAGACCTGCAAAGTATTTGGAAGCTGAAGAGAAGCATGCACACATGATTTTTAAAAACTGAATAATGGAAAAAAAAAAACACCCTCAAACTCAATATTCAGTACTGAAAGGTGACATGAGAATTCTATAGTTTGTTTACTTTCTCTTTCATTTTAAGGTTAACTTATAAAATGTGACATTCACACACACATACAAATTACTGTTTCCCCTCTTTCATTCAAACTGACCTCCCTAGAGTAATACTTTTAAACGAAAACATTTATTTTATGCCAGAAATTAAATTACTTGCTATTAAAATACATGCTATGGTTTAAAATACTTAATGTCACAATTTTCCATTTTTTAAAAAAATTATTTTATGTGTATGTGTGTGTGTGTCTCAGTATATATGCACACCACATACATGCAGTGGCCCATAGAGACTGGAAGAAGGCACCAAATCCCCTGGAACTGGAGTAGTAAACATTTGTGAACTGACTGATGTGTGTGCTGGAAACCAGAATTGGGTCCTCTACATGAGCTGCAAGTGCTATTCAATGTTGAGCCACCTCTGCAGTCCCTGAAGGTCAAGTACTAAATAAACCTGTGTAAGGCGGTATGAAGAACTTAAAAACTCTTGGGGGGAGGGCAAAGTCAAGGAACAGAAGAATAAAAAGTAAACTCTGTTCACTGTATCTTATAATTAGTTTTTATCTAAGAAGAAAACATGTATCTCACTGTGTGCAGGAGAGCCGAAGACACTCGGCACAGCACTCTCAGGAGACTCATCATTCCTTCGGCACCCACAGGCCAGGCATCCATTGAGTTTCTAAGGAGCAGGTGCTGAAGAGCACAGGGGTGAAAGAAGGCTCTGAGGACAAGGGTCTTGGCAGGCATTAGGCTGCTTCCCCTCCTAAGATGTAAACATGGCTTACAGCAGGTAGAGGACACCAAACACCGCCCCACCGATGGCTTATAGCTACTGCCAGAGAACAGACACATCCTTTGCTAGAAAGGAGAAAATCCTATGGGGAAAATACCTTCTCCTTCATCTACATCAGGCTTACAGCCTTTGGCTATGTTCTACATGCTGTGTTATGGGAAAAGTAGTCTGAGACACTCACAAAGTTTCACAAACAATGACAAAGGCCTGTACACAGAAAGGGTTAAAATATGACAGGAACATATTGCTGCCATTCCCTGCTGTCTCTGACCAGGTCAAGTCCATGGACAAACGAACAATTCATGCACTTAGAAAGACCAGCAACAAAGAAAAAGCCATGCCCTGCAGCTTGCCAGCTCTCACCAACTCCCTAAGATAAGACTTGGTTTCTGCATCTCTTAAGTGAAGTTCAAAACAGACTTTCTTCCCAAGACTGCTGTGAGTGGCAAATTAGAATATGGATCTGACAGAATGTTATATGCCATGGGTGATTCATCCCTTTGAGTCCTGAAAGCTTTTCAACACTAACACTTTTGGAAGAAGAATCTTCACAAGGTGTTCTCCAGCCCACGCTCTGTCCTGATGCTGTCTTTCTTGAAGCCCATTTAGGTAAAAGGATGGGGGGAGGGTGGGTATGGATAGCCACCAATGTGCCTTACCAGGAGAAAAACTAGATTATGGGAAGAATGTATGAGTCCAAAAAAGATAAAAGTCCTGTCTTTTCAGTCCTGTCTTCACTGTGATGGAACATCCTTGCTAATACTTACAAACACACACACACACACACACACACACACACACACACACACACACACATACACACACACACACCCCTTCTCTCAAATGAACCCATCTGATAGTTTATTCCTCTAGTATTAAGAGGGTGGAACCAAGTTTACGATGGGGCTTAGAATAGGGTCTTTGTGTGCTGATCAGGTTTATACAAAGTCATGGGGCTAGAGATCCAAAGGCAGAAAGAACTCTGGTATCTTCCTTAGAGGGGCAGGAAGAAGCCTCTCAGAGGCATGCGTAGTCTTTGCCCTCATGTGTTTCTAGGTGCTGCTTGTAACATCACAGTGAGAAAGACATCACCAGAACTGAGCAAGATGTCTAGAAGTGTGACTCATCACGATCTTTTTTTTTTTTTTATAGCATTATCTTACCTCAGATACTTTATTAAAACAATGAAAAGCTTAGAAACACAGTTCTTGGCATGTCCTTCTTCCTAAACAATCATATGTGACTTGATCAAGACAAAAGACATCTCTTCGTTGGTTCATCTTTTTAACAGGGGCAAGAACAATAAATCAAGTCTACTCACACCACTATAAACCCAAGAGAAATCACTGATTATGTCAAATGGATGGTCTAAATGAAAGTATTAATGACAAAGAGAAATGAAAAAATCTGACTGATCCTGAAGGTATGTAGGCCTCACAAATTCAGAGCCACAATGCAAGATGACTTAATACTTTCTATATCTGATGAATGCCCAGTTCATCCTGATGTGGCACAGTTAGCCCTGACAGTATTAACCTGGACAACCGACATGTAAAGAAGACATTCATTCATTAATTTGATAACTGACATTTATAGCTTTGGACAATGGTTCCAACAATATTAATATAATATTTATCCATAGGAAGT
Source organism: Sigmodon hispidus (assembly GCA_004025045.1). Classification (NCBI taxonomy): domain Eukaryota; kingdom Metazoa; phylum Chordata; class Mammalia; order Rodentia; family Cricetidae; genus Sigmodon; species Sigmodon hispidus. Next base: position 307,346 of record PVIH01000527.1, on the reverse strand, counting down.
AAAGAGCAAGACAGGACATGGGTAGTTACACAGATTTGGCTACAGCTTTGGAGGAAACAATTGGATCTTAAAATTCTCTGCACATGAAAATGAAAAACACAACTAATAAATGGTCCTGTTTCCTTTTAGTTTCTGCCCCCAACTGCACTGCTTCATTATAAACATATGCTTAACTGCTACGTTTTATTAAACTCAGATTTAGGAAGAGAGAAACAAACTGGCAGCATGTGCTTTGGGTTATATACTAAGTGGCCTCTGTCAGATGGTAAGTTACAGAGGAAAGACACTGGCAGAGGAGAATTCAATATAAGTCTAGCTTATAAAAATGTCTGGCCTTGGGGAAGAGTCACTTCTGTCTGAGAGAAGATGGGAAACTCTCCCATAGAGACTTTTCAGGAACCACTGGACTGTGAACTGAATGACATCATGGGTAGGCTGTCTTCAGGAGGAGGCCCTGAAGTACCATCATCATCCCTCCTGGAATATCCATCACTCTACAACCCAGACTCTATTCTAGACTCATAAAAGTCTGGTAAAAAGTAGCACACTGGTAATATTAGGGTGCTAGGCCATGTGTAGTGTACAGTAAGAAGGAGCTATGACTCCAGAACCCAGAGTTGAGATCATTGGCCTCAAACAGCCAAGGAGCTCACAATCCCCCCCCCTCTACACTACCCCCATGTTGGTTAGTTTTTTATTTGACATATCCTAGAGTCTGGGAAGAAGATGGAAAAAAAAATGTGGATTACACCGACCTGTGAAGATGTCTATGCAAAACTGTCTTGGTTGTTTACTAATGCTGGAGGGTCCAGCCCACTGTAGGCAGCACTATCCCATAGGCAGGTGGTTCTGAACCATTTAAGAACAGCAGCTAAGCATTACTGAACTATGGAATGAGCCAGCAAGCTATTTCCCCTCTATGGTTTCTAATTCAGTTCCTGCCTTGGTGTCCATCAGTGTCAGTGGAGGATAGTAACTTGGAAGTGTGAGTCAAATCCACTCTCTCATGTCCAAGTTGCTTTTGGTCAGAGTTTTATCTCAGCAATAGAAAAGATAAAGGGAATACTCCTTAAAGTTCTTCCCATTTCTGCTTACATCAAGAAACTCAGTTTCTGAGCTGTTTTTGCTAAGTACCTTCACACCCTTGTGCCATTTAAATACTTTATAGAGCATTTATGATTTTCCCTATACAATATAAAAGGACCCTGAAGACTCAGTGAGAACTGTAGGCTCTGCAAGTGAGGGCCCAAGTGAGCACTGGAACCCAGAACCCTGCTCTAAATTCAGGTTTGCCCTCCTGCCTCAGCACATCCTTCTGAGTTGGTCTGGGTTTTCCTCCTTCTCCTCCCACCCTCTATATCATCCGTCACACTGACCTCCATCATCTCTCTTAGGATCTTCTATCTTATTAATCTGTTTTTCTTAGATCCTACTGCTTGTAGTTACTTTTCTGTTGCTTTGATAAAATACCACGGCCAAGGTAATTTATTTTTAAAAAGCATTTAATTGGGTTATAGTTCCAGAAGGCTAGAGTCCATGGGGACAGAGTGAGGGCACAGAAGCAGGAGCAGCTGAGAGCCCATCTCTGGACCACAAGTGCCAAGCAAACAGCACATAAGACAAGGTACAAGTCGGCCCCAGCGACAGCTCCTCCAACAAGGCCACATCTCCTGATCTTTCTCAAATAGTTTCACCAACTAGGGACCAAGTATTCAAACAGATGACCTTATGCCAGCCATTCTCATTCCAACCACCATAAGGTAGTCAAGTTTCTGGGTTTTAAGATCCAATTGTTTTCTCCAAAGCTGTAGTCAAATCTGTTTAACTACCCATGTCCTGTCTTGGGCTTTACTGCCTCTAGATAAATACTATTTGAGAAAGGATTCTAATGCTAGCCTAAAACCTGACATTATTAAGAACACTGGAACAATATTTTTTTTTACATTTGTTGTCCATTTTTTCATTTTCATTTTTAAAAATTACGTGTATGCCTGTGTGTAGGCATGTGCACGTGAGTGCAGGTGTCCAAAGAAGCCTGAAGCAGTTGATCCCTTGAAGCTGGAGTTACAGAGAGTTGTGAACTGACTTGTATGGATGCTGGGAACTGAATTCACATCCTTTGCAAGAGCAGCAAGCCCTTTTAATGACTGAGCCACCTGGCCAGTCTTGTATTCTTTTTGAAGTGCATACTCATTTTTTACTTTAGGAATATATTAGAATCCACAGTCTGAAATAAAAGCATAATATGAACAGGAAATGAGAGTGCATTTCCTTGAATTTCTCAAGGAGCAGCAGCAAGAACATGAACAAGAAGATGGATCTGGATCTGCAGTGACTTCCACTTTCTCCATGGGATATTCCAGTTATACAATGTCTGCTGACTGCCTCCCACCCTTTCCTGCAGACCCCATGAACACTAAGCGGTTCCTCCTGCTTTTTAACTTTTCTAGCCTTTGCTAACTCAAATTCAGCTACAACAAGTTGAATGCATGAATGTATTAGTAAACTACCTTATATGTTCCCTCCTTCAAATGAAATCAACAAATCATCAAAAGACACTTTAATAATTAAAAATTCAGACTAGCAAGTAAATGTTTCCCTTTTCTCTCTCCTCCTTTTCCTTCTCCTTCCTTTCTTCCTTTTTCCCCCCCTCCCTCCCCCCTACCCCGTCCTTTCTTCTCCCTTGCTTGTTTTCTGTGATGGAGACTAAACCCAAGGCCTCACACATATCAGAGAATCACTCTCCGTAAGAATGGTATCCCCAGTCCTTGAATGTTCCTGACAACACATCCTTTCTCAATGCCTGGTAGACTACAGCGTTTAGTACCCCTGGTTGTTCTCAAGTCTCTTGATTCATAGCCCCACATTTAATTCTCACTATAAGCTACTGACAGACTCTTGAGGTGATGAACTGTGAGGAGATCGCTATGGAAATAAATACATGTTGAGCCAAGTGCAATGAGAAACAGAGTATGAGGCCAGAGAAAGAGGATTCCAGTTCCTTGGCCATGATTGAATCACCTGGACAAGTCACCAAACTTTTCTAAGTCCCACTTTCCTTACCTGTGTGCATTCATTTTTCACAGGTGTTAAAAGAAAACCATGTTCATAATTTCATGAATAGATTCACATACAAAATGTACATATGCGTATCTTCCTTCACATTTCAAGATTCATAATAATATGAATTCATGTTTGGCTCATGATCTGTGAGTTAGATCTGGCTTGCCACTCCTTGTTATAAATAAAGTTTTATTAGGTAACAGTTGTACTTTGTTGTGGAACTACCTCTGGCTGTTTCTGTGACCTACACAACACAGTAGAGTGACAGAGAATATGTGGCCTGCCAAACAAAACACATTTAACTCTCTAGCCCTTTACAGAAAAGCTTTGTTGACTCCTGCCCCTGATGAAACCAAGATTCCTGACCTGGAAATGCTCTGGAAAGTGCAAATATTTATGTAAAATGTAAATCTTCCTTATTGCTTTAAGACTTTTCTAGGCCATGAGGACATTCCTTAGCCCATAGGGTTCTCTTAGCACAGCAATCCCAAATGCCTCGAGCTTTTCCTTCGGAGCCTGGTTTGAATTTCTCAGACTACTTTTTCCCTTGCTTTTTGGACTTGTTCCAGTTTCTCCTAATCACTTTTTAAAGAAAATTTTTAATTAATATATAGCACACAGAAAAGGTGGCTATTTCTCATTCTTGAGCAAAATCGGAGTTAATATAGCTAAGAACTGTTTTTTTTTTTTTTTTTTTTTTTTTTTTTTTTTTTTTTTTTTTTTTTTTTTTTTTTTTTTTTTTTTTTTTTTTTTTTTTTTTTTTTTTTTTTTAACTCACAGCTCTATACTATAAAGTCTATAATGAAATGTTCTTGGTCAAGCGGAAAGAACACAGTCCGAAGCTCGTTAAATCATTGACTAAATGAACACTTGAGAGAGTTATTTAACCTGCCTGAACCACAACTTCCGCATCCATAAAGTGAAAAGGCACACTGCATGGAGCTAGCTAGCAGGTGCCGGCATCCAGGAACAGTAAAGCTGGAAGCTAACTTGGGCAAGCTGCTTGGCTTGTTCCTAGTAGGGCTTCAGTTGCTTGACTTGCTCCTAGTAGGGTCTCAGATCACAGATGCAGGTTCCTTATGTCATCAACCAAGAAGCTTTCCTTCCACAAAGGTGTCCAGGTAAGTTTAGTGTGAGAGGCCACGCAGCGGCCATGGCACCCCACCTTCTGCTTGTCCCTATTGCTCTTCAGCTTGCCTTTGATAGATTGAGGTCACTCTGGCTTCTATTCTTGTCTTCTTAGGACTTTAGAATTTATGCCTTTCCAAATCTGTATTCTGTGAACCTCATTTCCCAAACGATAAAAGAAGAAGAGAAAATACAGGTTAACTAGGGTCTCGAGGCCAGCTGTTTAAGACAAAATTAAGTGTAGAATGGACGCATTTATTCTAAGCCCAATATGATGAAATACTTCAGCTATAACCACAAAGCAGGGAGCAAATTCTGTTTTCTGATCAATTTTTCACTTCACATAGCTAGCCGAGACCAGGCCAAGAGGCTAGGAAGACAAATGGGTGGCTATGATCAACAGCGTGGTCAAGGAAAAGGAAAAGGGACTTTTCTTCCCAGAAGGCTCTCATGGAGTTTTCAACACTCCTGCCTTACCAAGGTTTGTTTTGAGATTGTTTTTAATCAGAGATATTTTAATCTGTTAAAATCTCAGTTTTTTTGCACCCTCTGATTCATTTTCTGCATCTTCCTCTGGCATCTGATTTTCAACACTTAACAGTCAGCACCAGATCTCCCCCATAGCCTGAAGCTCATTAATCTACCCAAAAGTAAGATGTAAGCACCTCGTTAATTACCATCACCGAGAGAATGAGTGTGTCTATCAATAAATAGGAAACTTGCAGGCAATATCTCTGAAGAACGGACTTGCCAAGCCTAGGTGTTGGAAGCCTCCCACCTGAGACCATTCTAAATCGCAGAAGACAAGAAAACCCTGCTGACAGATTTCTATTTTAATCCAAAGGATTTGGGGAGGGACTTTTCTACCACACAGGATTAGCTGTTGCTGCTGTTGTTTTAATCTTTCCTGTCTTGCAGTTGTGAAAACCAGTTACAAATGCACATCAATCTGTAAAATGCCTTAATCAGCATTGTGGGGAGCATTTAAAATGCACTGATAAAGCTGCACTCGGAAGTGGAGATATTACATCAAAAACATTTTAAGTAAAGAAACATTAGCTATATTGGAATACACAGAACAGAATATTTGGTAATTTTTTTTTTCTATGACAACTTCGATTTTCCAGCAATACAGCGCGGTGGTCTGTATTTATCCAAGAGCCTATTTCTAGTGCAATACATACGGTGTACATGAACTATGGAGAAACCAGGAAAGAGGGAGTCAAGTTGGGGAACAGAGTTTAAATTATGCCAGCTGACTTCAAAAACAAGAAGAGACTTCCAGAGGCTGGGCCATGGGGTTCTACGAAAGGGCTGTAGACAAAATACAAGAGAACCAACTAGGTTGCACTCTCCCCATTTCTCTTATTAGTAGCCTAAGTAGGAGTTACTTAACTTCCTGGGGTCTCCGTGTTCTCCCCTCTAAAATGCCACTGAACTTGACATGGCTCTGCAGGTGTAAGCAGAACTCTCACACACAAATGCCCAGCTACTGCTTTGGTATTGAAGAGGCCCCTGCTAGTACCGTGGTTGTTACCACTGCCATTCTCATGAAATTTCATTCTTAGTCACTGTGGAAGAGTGGTCTCCCAGGGCATTCCAATAAAGGCCTCACGGTTTCAGTAAATAGCAAGATCCAACTCTTTGCACTGTAGATTTCCGGGATGAGGCAGAAGTGTGCCGTGACTCTCATAGGTGTTTGGTTAGAATAGTTTGCAAGACACATTTCTTGGAAGGAGTGTGTTTTCTAATACAAGTAGTGGGTTCCAAGACCACCAGAGAGTCTACTCCTGCATCCTGGTGCTTATGAGTGATGCCCAGAAAGGCCGTCCACAGGCTTGAGAGCCATAAGGGGTAAAGAATAGAAGAGTGTGAAAAAATGGTGAGGAGGGTCACTGAGCAGGTTAAACACAGAAACATCCTAGAAGACTTAGAGCACAAAGCAGGAAGCAGCTCATTCTGGGGGGATAAAACAATCCCCTGGCGGATGTTCAATTTTAAAGGAAAATGGCCCAGATAAGCCTGAGACTCATTAAATGAGACCTGGAAATAAGGTTGCCCCACATAGACTCATCTGAAGACACATGAATGAATAAGGACATGAATGAACACGATGATTGCAAGGCTATCTATCCACTCTTCTGTAAAACATGCCACTAAGCTCTGTTACTGTCACTGATTATTATTATGGTTAAAATGAAAAATAACATCAATAACAGCATCAGTCAGGTCATTCTCTCCCAAGTTGGAATACATCACATAACTCAGGCTATTTCAATGACTAGATTCTTGTTTGTTGATTTAACCTTAAGTGCTTTTTGGGAACAAATCAGTTATACAGATAAGCGATACCACAGAATGTAGGGCAAATTTGGTGGTGTCATAGATTTTTGCATGCTTTTCCAAAATACTTTGCTGTCCATGGTATTGGGTAAAAGTGATTGTTACAAGAGGCATGGCTAACTTCTTATGGAAATGAGATGCAAATGTATGCAATGGTATCTTTAATGCAGATGTAGCAGAAAGTATTAAGATATGCTGAGAGCCTAATTAGGTCCTACATCAAAAACTATATATAAACTTGACTCCACTGTCTCAAGAACATAAATTGAGTCGAGAAATCCCAGTTTGCAAGCTTAAAAAAAAAAAGCAGTACATATATATTTTAAATCACGGTTGGCTCCTTTCTTCTCCTCTCTCCAGAACTGAGCACTTAAAAGGATGAGCCAGGACAGATATTGCAGCTCTGGGGAACGGTGGGTGGGAAATGAACAAGTTTCTTTCTAGCAAAAACCAGGAAGCAAGAAAAGAAAATCAGCTACAAGTCCCCCTCCCACCTCCCACCATGCCCCAGTACCCACCCCACCCTCCAAAAAGAAAAAGGCAAAACAAAGCTGTCTTAGGCTTTCTGACTTTGTATTAAAAATGACAACTTGCCAGAAAGCACATTTTTGCATTTATTTCCATTTCTAACCTTCCTAGAGACAAACATATGTCCCTTCTTTTTCTATCTGGTGCCACAGAGAAGCTTTACCATGATCTATAGCTCTATTCAGGCTCTGTGTTTAGTGTTCTCATGGGTTTATCTTCACCTGAGGGGCAGAGGAATTCCAAAGCAGACACACAGCTTGGAAACTGTGGCAGCACAAGCATGTTCAGACCTGTGTAAATGGCTTCTTCAGAAAGCTGGTCAAACAATTTAAATAAATGTCTTTACTATTTATTAAAAAGTTTAAATAACTGCCTTTGCTATTTGTTGTCATGGCCCCCAAAGACCTCTGCGTGGAATGATTTGTTAGCTCATTAGTTTCACACTATACATGATACAGCAGAAAAGTGATCAGGTTGACTGTGATCCAAGCATTCACTAACTCAGGGGGACCTTGCCCAAGCGTTCCTCAGCAAAGTACAGGAGGTTTAAGGTCAGGGGAACCAGAGGCCTCACTTTGGTTATCACTGTGAACTAGACCAGCTGAGCCAAGAAGAGGGTAAGAGTCTGGGAGGACTTGTGTGGTATTTTTCTTCCCTACTAGCATTCAGGATTGCTTTGGGAATGGGGGTGGGGTGGGGGACAAAGGATGCAGAGACAGAAAATTATAGGAATATCTCCTAAAGCTATGAAGTCACTACACTCTGAATCATGAGGATACATACTTGTATACTCTGGCAAGTATTTCAACCAAGTGGATACTCAAAGGTATTTGTTTGCTGTTTCTGCCGCTCGTATTAGTTATTTTTCTGCTGCTGTGGTAAAATGTCTCGGCCTCAGCAAGAGTTAAGAGTTCGTACTGGCAGGGACAGCATGGTGGCAGGCTGCAGACATGGCGGCAGAAGCAGAAAACTGAATTCTCTAATCTGGAAGCCACAAGCATGAAGCAAAAAGAATGAACGACAAAAGGTGCTTTTATTCTCAAAACCACCCCCAGTGATGTCTCCTCCAGCAAAGCCTTGGGACCAAATGTCCAGATACCAGAGACTACAAGAGACACTGGTCTTTCAAATCATTTTCCTGCTGTTCTTTATGGTTTGGAAGACATGTAGCCCAGGCTATCTTCTGACTTGTTATATAGCTAACAAGTAAGTTATATAACAAGGGAGGTATATAGCAAGTGTTATATAGCTGATCTTGAACTCCTGATCCTCCTATCTACTTTCTAGGAATGACAGGAGAACACAACCGCATCGGATAATATTTGCATATATGTATATATCTGCATATATGCAGATACTGAGCTCACAGCATATATGCACATCAGCATGGATAAGTACATATGTACATATTAAGATATCAAAAGAGACATACATGTATAACACATAGGTGCATGTGCTAATGTGAATGAGTCATACATGCATACATACGCATCAATGAGCATTTACTTTGTATGTATACACATGTATGTACATCTGCATATTCCAGAATACTCACTAAATGGACACAAATCTGAAACAATTAACCTGTGATCTTTGCAAGACTGAGCAATTGAAATAGCCCAAGACAAAGTCTGTATCCAGGCTGAGGGGCCAGCACAAATAGAGTTTATTGAGTTCTGGTCCCCCTTGACTTCTCTTCCATCTTATCTAACACACGCTATGAAAGGAAGGATCGTTTTTAGTTCAGCTAAGATCCCCAAATGCTCTTAACATCTCCAAAGCTCTGTAATACAAAAGGGCCCAGTGGCTGCAAGGCACGGAAGCTGCCCTGGCTTCACAGCTCCCCGGAACATGCCCAGTGGAATAGATTACACACCGCGCCAGTGCAGTGCCTCTGAAATTGATATTGCCGGCATCACTCGCCCCAAATTTCTAATAGCGTCATGATAACCCCATTTGTTCTCAGGCTTTGCTGCCCAGATTTTAAAGTGAAAAAAAATTTCTCCATGTCTGTCCTTCATCATGCCCTTCCTATAAAGGGGTTGTGTGTCTTCCCCTGGGCAGTTTTTCGTTTTGTACAATAATTCTTGGTGATATTTGCCAGTCACTCTTCAAGTACAGAGTAAATTCTGTCTGTTAACTTATATAAGTCTGTAGAATTATAAGAAACAAGACTGGTGGGCTAGGAAGGTGGCTCAGTGAGTAAAGCATATGCCATAATAACATGAGGACCTATACCTGGATCCCCAGCATACACATAAAACCCAGGCACAAAAGTAGCTGGCAAAAGTCTGTATCTGTAATCACAACTCTGGGTGTGAAAATGGGTAGATCCCAGGGGCTTACAGGACCAGCCAGCACAGCTGAATCCATGAGCTCCAGGCTCAGATGTCTCAAAAACCAAGGTAGAGATGGATGGAGGAAGATATCTGATGTTGGTCTCTGGCCTCGACATATACACGCAAGTGAATGCACTAGCACACACAAGTGCCTACACCACACACATGTACATACACATAAAAAAGAAACAGGATAGTCACTCCAGTTAGAGGAAAGTTAGTCTTACCTCTAGAGAGTTGAATGGCTGTGATAACTGGCAGAGATGTTAAGAAGAGGGAAGGTTATTGTGGACAGGGCTGACTAGAGACAAGATGATTGATGCTCTGAATTTTACTAGGTTCCTCTCTCAAAATGGGAAGTGTCAAGTCAACTTCAAGTCCCTGAAAATGTCTTCTAGAATGCTGTGCACCTTGTTTCTCCTCTTTCCAACTCTCCTGAGGATATCTCACCCTTTTGATAAGATTCCACATGGTAATTTGATCAGCTTTCCCAAGGGCTGTCAATCACTCTGCACCTTCATTCTCTCCACATCATAGCTCACTTCCGAATCCCTTTTCAGTTCTCAAAGGACATTTCTGATGCTGGCACCTAGTGTGATCCTTGTCCAACTTACTGTCTCGGGCTTCTCTTCTCTCTCTTTCTCTACCACTGCTATTTGTCCTCTTCAACCACTGAAAGAATTGGTAAATCCTCAGAAGTTCTACATGTGCACTCTGAGGAGCTAAGGTCCTCTGCAATGTGTCTGTGAGGCTACTTTGGATACCACATTTTCCCTTCAAATACCCCCAAAGCTGGTATTGGAGTTCCAGAATGCTGACATGTCTCATTTCTTTTCTCTACTTTGTCTCCTACCTGAAGTCATCATACAAGAATCATCTACTTATAACTTTTTATATCTGTCCCTAGTAGCTCACTATATCTCCAACTACTAAAATTCAAAGCCTCTCATCTGAACCCAGGATAAAAGAGCCCCTTTACTCCAGCAGTAGCATCAGACATGCACAGACAGAGATGCATGAGCCAGGGTTCTCATCTAGCGGTGCTGATGCTTAAAAAAACAGCTCTCAATTCTGACTCCATCCCTTCTAGGCCCCAAATTTATACCCCTAAGCCATGAATAAGTTGAGTTTTATTGATAACAATACTGCTTGTGTACAGTGACAGTCAGCAAGCCTAACCGCCCATAACTACAACTCAGATGCACCCTAAGACTTTACTCGCACAGATTTTGAGACAAAATATCGACCAAAGGCCCTTCACATCTCTACTAGAAGTTTCATGCCACAGCAATTAAATTGTGGAGACTGCTCTAATCCATCACAGACTGCAGAGCCAGAGTATTTTTCCCTAAAGAATAACTCAAACCACATTAGCCCCAAGCAAGGGAAGCTTCAAGGGCACCCCAGCATGTTCTGAGGACTTCTTAGACTCTCTCACCTATCGCTTCAACACCTCGAGTAGCAAATTCTTGACTAATAAGGTCATTTGCGCCTAGTACTTAGGAAAAGGTTCACTGTAAGGATCAGACACTTATCAGACAGTTGTCCAAACATACACACTTTAGGCATTGCAGAACTCTGGCATCCTTTGACCTCTGAGTGGCTACAGGAAATGAATTTTCTTTGTCATAGTGGGTCTTGTCTTGGTTTTCCTCTCATGAAAAAAGATCAGGTACTAGAGAGATAGCTTAATGGCTGAGATTGCTTATTAACCCCAGGGCAGTGGTGATAAAGGCATGATTACTCAGTTTTGCTAGTTGCGAGCCTAACTCCTGGGTTAGTAAGAAAATCTGTCACAAAACTGTCCTGTTGGTAGAGGGATAGAGCAGGACATGTGACATCCTATGTTCTAACTGCAGTCAGTCAAAGAGACACATGTTCAGGAAGGAAGGGCAGTCTACATTTAGGTCATAAGATCTAGGGTCTACTTAGGGAACTCGATGAGTTAGTTACCTAGAACCATTCATAAAGCACCCTTCTCCCTTCCAGTCCCCTGCTTTAAAGGTCGAATATTGTCATAGCATCCCTGCTGCAGTCACATGGTTTGGTTATGACCAATAAGGTAAGAGAGTAGGTCACTTAAAGAGGACTTCCCTGTGCCATTGTCCCTGTGCACAGCCACTATGGTTGAATTCTTGAGTGTGGATTCGATGTCTGCAGCATTCTATTTCTCCTGAGTGCACATTCCTTGTGTGTGTGTGTGTGTGTGTATGTGTGTGTGAGCATGGACAGAGGCTAGAAAATGGGGATGAGGTGTTTGTCTCTCTGTTTGTTCCTTTGATACAATGTGTCTCTCCCTCGACCTCCCCGAACCTGGGGCTTGTGTATTTGAGCCTGGAGGGCAGAGCTCTCCAGTAATCCTCCTGTCTCCATTCCCCTTTGAGATGGGGTTACAGGCATACGCAGGATGCCTAGCTTGTTGCATGAAATCTCCCCTTTCCTCTTCATATCCTTCAGTATGTATGTCTAGGGCTAGGACAATGATGCCATCCACCTGAGGACATATCTGAAGGAAACAGAAGCACAGTGAATAAACACACCAGGAAAATATACTGTGCTGGGAAAACTGGGAAGTATGAATGCACTGCATGTGGTTTAGGGTTAGGGTTAGAGTTAGGGTTAGGGTTAGGGTTATAATACTAATAGACAGGTAACTAAAGTGAAGTGTTCTGCCCAAAGTCATAGAGACCTCAAGTGACTGACCCTGTGTTTGAATATGAGTGATACAATAAAGACTGGGTTTTCTGGACCCTCATATATGATAGTTATGCAATCTCCTTCCCACCTTCCAAGACTGCTTCTGGTCAGCACATCACTACCCCACCAAGGTAGTTTGTATATGTACACTGAGTATATATATGAGTATGTGTATGACCATATGAATGAACATACCAGGGATGATGAACACCACGAGGTACAGCCCCACCCTCATAGTATCACCCCACTAGTACTATATCAATGTGATTTACACCCAAACACCTTCCCAGGTGTTATGATCAGAATGTCCAGGTACCCTGACCAGAGGACTGTGAAATTATGGGTCTTTCCAGAGCATATAGAGGAAGAAATAAATTAACAAACAGACACACCACAGCAAAAAAGAAAACAATGAACATTAGCAGTTGGTTTGATGTCTGACCCTGTTTGAGATTTACAACATATTTACACTTATTTAATATCCACAAACTACAATGAGAAATTGTAGTCTCAGTTTGAGTTTCTGGCAAACTCCAAAGTGATGATACCTGCATAGCAGGGCCAAATAAGTTGACATTAAAAATTACATCAGTAGCATTCATTCCTAGGAAAAGCTCAAATACAGTGGATTTCCCTATATACAGCTTTTAGTTTAATTTTTGTTTTGCTTGGTCAACTTTTAATTTTCACATAATTGTGAGACAAAACATCCCATCTACCCATTGTTTAAGATCTCCCAACAAAGACTAAGTCTAGATCATAGTCTTCTCAGTCAAGCAGCCAGAATATGAACTCATAATTTTATGACTCCAAAAGTACCAACATGGATAAAATAAGATTTCATCAGGTTTAAAACACATTACAACAGTGTTTCTTAACCTTCCTAATGCTGTGACCCTTTACTACACTTCCTCATGCTGTGATGACCTACAACCATAAACTTACCATAATCATTGCTACTTCATAACTGCAATTTTGCTACTGTTATAAAATGTAATGTAAATATCTGATATGCAGGATATCTGATATGGGATACTTGTGAAACTGTTATTTAACCCCCAAAGGGATCATGACACACAGGTTGAAAACCACCACTCTAGAATGCTCTAGATACTTCTTTAGCACAGTAATGTACATCAGGACATGACACTTAAGTTCTTTATAGATTTCTCAAACCATAGTATGTTTCTCAGTCCATTAAGAAGGCTCATTACTCTTTGACCAGAATAAATGCTTTCTTCCACAAGACTTTGCAGGACTCAGAACACTCCTGTCCCTTCAGAGGCTGTGGAATCCAGTTTCCAGACCTTGATTGTGAATCCATACAACTGAAAGATACCTGTTCTTAAATAGGAGGACAAACCCTGCTCTCTTCTGAGAGATGCTGCCTTTGAGCTGTTTCTGCAAACTCTTAGGACACTAAAAGAAATTCACTTCAGAAAATCTGTAGATTAAAAATAGAAGAGAACATACATAAGGACAGAGGGCATCCTGAAGCCACTGGGTTGAAGATCCCAGACTCTGAAAGGTCCCTGGGTTGACCATTAGAGTCTAAAAAGCCATCGGACCCTAAAAAGCCATCAGAGTCTAAAAGAAAAAAAATCTTGTTCTAGGTAAATCAAGCTTATTAAGGTCAAGAATGTAGAAAATTAAGTGAAGAAAGAGTTTGGACATGAAAAATCCTCCCTGCTATCTTTTACTAAATTGGTGTGGGAGATCCTGCCTGAGGCTGCCTCTGTACATGTAACTTGGTGTGGAATTCTTTCAGGGCCCACAGTAATGTTCCTTGCCACGTATTTGAATTAACCAGACCCAGAGGATGAAACTTTCAAATTAAACACAATCCTTAAGGATTCCAGGCTCATTGTGTATGCACCAAGGAAACACAACATCTCCTAAAAATAATACACACACAGAGAAGCACATTTTCCACCAACATTAAAGTAGAATATGAGTTATGACCCAGCTCATGGGAATAGACGTTTGATTACATGCAAAACGGAGCTTTCGTAAATAGCATCCGTCTTTGTGAGCTACCACAATCATTACCGACCATTTAATTTTGCTCCCTAGCAACTCATCCATCATGGTTAGAAACCATTCACTTTCAGTCTTCCCTCACCCACCCCACCTTCAGATTCAGGAGGCACCAAATTTTATCAGGTTCATCCCAGGGATGTATATGACTAACCCAAGGAGTTTGTGAGAACATTAGATTCGCCAAAGCGGATGCTGCCTTTAACATAGTCTTCTGGAGAACTGCTAGAAGCAGATCTATTATGGCAGTTGTTCTATCTGCTCTCTGTACAAAGGAATAATGAAAATGTTTTTTAGCCTTGGGGATTTGGGTATCTTAGAGCAAAGTGACCCTCACACGTACTTGCTCTTTTCTGTGTCTCTTGCACTTATAATTTGACACTCCTGAATATCTGCAAGGCCAGATGCTGTTTGTCCAGTTTGATGCATTGACTCATAAAAAGTGAAATAAGACAATTGGTCCTACAAATTCTTACTAAACAATGAGAAGGGTTTGTCTAGAACCTATAATTCATTCTGGGATAGCAACTATCCCAGAACATCTGGAGTCTATCACTACAGTCTACTATTATGAGCACTTTAAAAGCCCAAGGAGGAGGGTGATGATCACTCGAGTTGGGTTCTCAGCACCTATATTAGGCAGCTCACAACTAACTTGTTACTTTAGTTCCTGGGGAACAATGTACTCTTCTGGATTCTAGGGGCATGTGCACACACATGCCGTGCACAGAAACTTACATGTTAATGAAACTGACAAAACTGACAGGGGGTTTCCGATGGTCAACTCCCTCTTGTGCTTGGGGAGATTATCCATCAGAATAATGACTTCAGTGTTTAAATAGAGACCTGACTATATAAACTCTGGTGATTTGTCCCCTTAGAGTTTAAACTGCAATTTAAAGTGAGAATTGTTGCTGGTTACTAGAAGCCTTTAAATTTCTGTGTTACAAGAAAGAAATTAGAAAGGCTAGGGCCTGCAGACATGTCACACACACATACACTTGCCCCAAGCAAGTGCATCATATATCTGATAAGTAATGAGCTATCCTGGACTAAACTAAAGAAGCATGCTTGTCTTTTCTATTGACTAAGAGCCAGGTGTGGGCAAGTGTCTATTATTAGTCATTAGTGTTCATTCCAGTTCTCCAAGAGTGTAGGGGGGTTGCACATTCTCCCCAATGAAGCATATTCTATATGAGAGTCATGTTCCTATTTCTAGTAAATATTTTAATTTCCTGATATCCAGTTTTTCTCTTCTGGAAGGAAGGAGTTGGAGCTGGGGAGGCTGGCCAAAAAACTTTATATTGAAACCACTCATTCACAAGGGAACTCAGAAGTAATAGGAACATGGGCTCATTTATTCCTTCCTCTTACTCTCTAGCTGGCATTAGTTTTTAGTTTTATTTATCTTATTTCATTAGATTCTTAACTACAATAGTGCGACTGATAGGATTATTCTCATTTAAAAAACAAAACAAAACAAAATAAAAACATCAGGGCTCAGAGAAAGAACCAGGCGTGGCAGGTGTACAGAGCTTTCGGGGCTGAGTGCTTCTGCTCTCAGCGCTGCCTGCCGTCACGGCCAAGTTTGTTTGTTTTTAATTCAGGCAACATTTCTAACAGTGTTTGCTCTTCCACTCAAACCGTCTTCTTAAAGCTTGCCAGCTAAAAGGAGACCCTGATCTGCCAAAAAGGGCAGGAGGGAGCTGAACTGTGGTAGTTAACATAGGATTGGTGGTTAAGAGAGCATGCAGCGTAAAGATCACGCCGTTCTCTCCGAACCTCAGTGGGGCTCAGCTGCAAAATGGCGACAGGTGACACCTGGCAGGTGAATGAGAGAACCCATGTCCCCGCCAACCCAAAGCCCACCAGAAATGCCCACAGCCAGTATTCCAGGAAGGGTGATTACAAAAGCACACAACCCAGGTAAAAAGATATTAATGGCAAAGAGCAAACTTTTTTGAAATGTTTCTGTTTCCAAACACTGACGACATGGGCCAGAAGTATCTGATTTCTCTTTTCTTCTCTCTTCATGTGACAACAGCTGAGCTTTTCCAACAGCTAAGCTATGCCAAGGGGGTTTGCCATAGGTTCATTTCAGCATGGCCCTCCACTGTTGCCTCTTATGGTTTACATCTCCACTAGCTTAACCTAACTCAAATTATATGTATGTGTATATAAAAAATTCTAGGTTTTACTAAAACAACAACAATAACAACAAAACAAACAAACAAACCTGCAACAGGTTGATGGTGCCAAATGTAACACTAATTCTACTTGTTATTAAATGAAAACTCAGAACCAGATATCAGGGAAAAGCTGGAATATCAGAGAGAGGAAACAGACCACAGTCAATTCTCCCCCAGCCACCTTCTCAGGGTAAAAGTCATCCTCCAGTTTCCTCAGCCTTAGTCCTCATTGCTTCTACAGAATAAATAAATCTCCGTCGTCCTACGCCTGCCTTAAATACCTTCTTCACCCAGTTGTTTCACTTCCGGCATCAACTCTGTATCATACTCTCGAGTTAAAATTAAAGGTGTGAGCTACTACTATTTGGTAATGAGGCCTTGAACTCGCAGAAACACAGAAAGATCTCTGTCTCTGGAGTTATGGGATTAAAGGTGTAGGTCACCACTCTGAATCTTTCCCCCTGAGCTGGGATTAAAGGTGTGAGTTACCACTCACTCTCTGACCCTCCTGGATTGACTGTGAGTGGATCTGTTCTCTGATATTCCTCATTGGTTTTATTTACTATAAAATATGTCACCACAGGTTAAAGCCTGCTGGAGGCAAGAGAAACAGAGAGTTTAGCTGCTTGTGGAGGAGACCTTTCCCACCCACAGACACAATGAGTAGGCTGCATGCCAAAGAAAGTCAGACAAATGGTCCCGCCATCCAGCATGCCAGTAACAGTTTTACTTTAATGAGTGAAATTAGGATTAATTCATTCAACAAATATCTAGAGCCCTGCTGTAGGCAGAGCCCTGTGTTAGATGTTGGGATCCCATGGAATGATTCAAAACAGACACAGTCCTTTCCTGCTTCACTTCATCGTCTGTCAGAAGAAACCAGCGTTAAGCTAGGCTAAGGATCCTGCACATAATGGTAAAATTGAACTCATAAGCAATGTTACTAAGGAGAGAGATCCCACAATAAGGAAGATTCAGGTAGGTCAGGAAAATGTCTGAGAAAGAGATGTCTGGTTCAAGATTGGGAGACTGGTCCAAATATCTATCCATTGACAAATGGGTAAATAAAAAGGGGGTACAAGTGCACAATGGAGTACAATTAAACCACAAAGAGAAATGGAGTGTTGATTAATCTACAACATGGATGAAACTCTAGTGAAGCTGTGATTCGCTCCAATAAAATGTGTTGAATAGGAAGATCTATAGGGGCACAAAGTAGACTGCTCATTATCTAGAGCAGGATACGGGGGGACAGTGGTAGTGAAGGACCGAGGCTGAAGAGTGACTGCTGAGGGCTGTCAGGTCCCTTTGAGGAGTGAAGAAATTATTCTTAAGTGAGATCATGGTTATGATGATACATCATTGTGAACACATTGGGAACAACGAGATATATAATTTAATGCATTGTCTGGAATGAACACCAGACCTCTGCAAAGCCAGTGAACAACACTGTGGAGGGGATTAGCTAAGAGGCCAAGGTCCTCAGAGGGAGCATGAAAAGCACAATGGAGAATGTCATAGGTAAGGCTGGCCATGGGCAGGCCAAGGAGGAGAGCAGGAGGCTGAAGTTCCACGGGGTCCAGGGACAAATGTCTGTGTCAATGCATTGCCTGTCCTAAGCAGGAGTGGGTGCAGTAGGGTTTGGAGGGGGCAGTAAGAAGAGGAGCAGGAATCACACTGCAAAAAAAGCTCATTCTGGTGCTGGAACAGTGCTAATCACACAGCTGGGAGCTCCTGAGTTCAATCCCCAGAACTCATGTGAAGAAGGAAAGGCGATCAAGAAGGGCCATGCGCAGAACTCAAGATAATCTCAGTGCTGGAGAGGTGGAGACCATCGGGCCCATGGAGCTGGTTACACAACCCAACCCAACTGGTGAACTCTAGGCTGTGACTCTGTCTCAAAAAACAAACCTGCACAGAAAAAGTGTGACAGCATCTGATGAAGAATAACTGAAGCTCCAGCTCTCTCTCTCTCTCTCTCTCTCTCTCTCTCTCTCTCTCACACACACACACACACACACACACACACACACACACACACAGAGAGAGAGAGAGAGAAAGACTATGTAACAGACACTCTTTGCTTTATAGTATTTTGTCATGTGTACTTTTTCTTCTCAAACCCTTAAATGACAATTACAGGACATTTGAAGATAAAGCGGATAAACTTAGGAAAGTGTTCATTCAGTTCAGGTTATGTGTGTTGAGGATTTCAAAAGCCCCATCATTTTTGAGGCCTAAAATGTCATCAGCTACAAGTGGATATTTCATGATTTATCTTATGTGACAGGTCACAGTAAAAATGTAGGCACACTAAAAATATATCAAACTGCCCTTAGGCTGTGTGGATAAGGTATATATAAAATGTAAATGAATTTTGTTTAGGTTTAGATCCTATCCTCAAGATAGCTCATTATATAATGCGGAAATCCCCAAATCCAAGATGAAATCTCATTTAAAATACATCTGGCTGCAAGTACTTTAGATAATGGATACTCCTCTGTAGTACACACACATACACACATGCACACACACACACTAGTATGCACACACACTTTTATCTCATTATAACTAAAAAATAAGCACAATTTGCATAAAATGTCTTTGGAATACTTATTCCAAATATATAGATTCTTAAATATATAACTTTTGAACTAAATTTTATTTCTTAATTTTCAGCCTCTTGAAAACCTTTGAGCAATAGGAAAGGACAAGAAAAATAATTGTATAATAAAATAAAATCCAAAGAATTATTAGGTAACTGAAACCATAAAGAATGTTTGTGGAAACCCAACTCAGTGAAACAATAAGGTGTGGTCTGCACTTTCTCATTTGGACATGTGAGTAAAGGATGCCCTTATCTCCTCATCCTCATCCAGGCACTCTGGTGCACACAGCAGATAATGCCTCATGTTAGTTTGAGTTGGTTCTATTATGCTCTACACCCAGTGGGGGCCTTTCCGTGGTCTGGTTCTAATTCAGATATATATTGGAACTGACAGTTGATTTAGTTCAGGGAGTCACCAACTTCCTGGAATAGTGTTACTCCAGTCATCAAGGGTGCTCTGGCTATGTGTTTTCTAGATTTTCACATATGAGTCATTAACGCTCCTTTCAGCAGGGCAGCGGAGATGTCTCAGGGGGCAAAGCACTTGCTGTCTGAGCCTCACAACTGGACTGAAGATGTCCAGAATGCACATAAAATGTGGGCCCAGCAGCTTACATCTGTGATCCCTGGGTTCTATGGCAGGTGGTGGGGGAGGGGAGGCTCAGGGCAGCTAGCCTGGTGTTTGTGACAGTGAGTCACAAGCGACCCCAATGCAAACAAGGTGGGAGGTGAGGATTAACATGGGAAGTTGTCCTCTGACACCTATATACATGCTATGGCACATGTGTACCCACATTCATGAACACATGCATACACAAACACAGACTACACACATATGCACCCATATCATATTTATACTCATTGCACACACATCATGCACATATTTCACAGACATACAAAATACACACATATTATATACTTATCATATACATGCATATTGCATACTTCACACACATATACATCATACATACAAAATCTCAGTAAATTCAAATGGGGGCAGGATCAGAGCTCTACCTACTCCTGCATAGGTGCCACAATGAAATTAATTGTTAGGTGAAATGATACAAAATACGTGCTATAGTAGGATTCTGTCTCCACATGAAAGGAGGGGAGGAGAGAGACCTATAAATGTATACCCAGTACATTTATATGACCCGTGGGTCAAATGTGTGAAGGGATAAATCAGTTACTTCTTGTTCCTTGAGGATAGCGAACGGGGCTGCTAGTGTGTGTGCATGTCAGTGTGCACACATTTCTCTCTCTCTCTCTCTCTCTCTCTCTCTCTCTCTCTCTCTGAGCCTATCTGTATGAGTTTCTCTGTGTGTGCATGTATCACTATGTGCACAGGTAGGCAAACGTGTGTATGTGCACATGTGGAAGTCAGAGATCAACCTTAAGTGCTGTTCCTGGTGAGCTATTGACCTTGTATTTTGAGACCCTTTCACTGGTTGGGTCTATCTGATTGGGCCAGGGTGGCTGGCTGACTGGCATGTCTCAGGAAGCCTCCTGTCCTTCACCTCTCACACCGGCATTGGGATCACAAGTGAACAGTACTAGGCACAATTTTTATGGGGTTGAAATTTTATGGGGCTGAAATTTGGGGTCCTTATGCTCACACTTTAGAGACTGGGTCACCTCCCAGACCTAGATGGCATCACGTATAAAAGACTACCCAAACTGTTATGTATGATACAGAGATGTTCAGAGTGTGACACTTACCTCCCTTCTGAGTAGCTGGAAGAAGTTTCTCCTCCTATGTGTTCTGCCAAGAATAGTTGTTTTAATCCCTGATTATCCTGCAAGGTTGGTCTCTGAAAGAGTATCTTTTTGTGTTGTGGGGGAGTACACTGTGAAAGGACAGACGTCACATAAGCTGTCTACAGATGATTCAGAAATAGTCCATCCGCAAAAAACACTCTCCTTAACTGAGTATTTAGGCACACTGCATACAGAGTGCTCGAAGTACTCAGAATTACAAAGACAACCTTCCAAGAAGTTGATTCCACATTTAACCAGTTCTGGCTACCACTGTTATGGATGGATACTAGGCTACAAAATGTGGCTTCAGATGTATCAAAAGTAATGTGTAATGGACTGAAGAACAGAGTCCTTTACAACACACATGTACTCACATAGTACATACACACACACACACACACACACACACACAGAGACAGAGAGTCAGAGAGACAAACACTCATGAACACACATACACATGTGTACACACCAAAATTCTATGAACAATGCATCCATATGCTTTTGTGCATGAGAATGAGTCCATGCAAGAGATAGTTAAGACTGTAAACCAGAAAAAAAATCAGAAGTCAAACCAGAAGGCCCAGGGGAGTCTACAGCAAGAATGTTAGCTATATTTTGTAAACATCCTAGACTAAAATATACCTGCATTACCTATGCAGGTGACAACAAATAGTTATAATACTGAGGCCAGGTTAGACAAGGCAAAGATATTAAAAACATTATGATTTTAAATGATAATGCTGAAAAAATTAAAAAAGTGGGCAGAACTTGGGCAAACACTTAGACATGTTCAAATGTGGCTCAGATATTTATCAAGAAGGTACAACTTCCCCAAGAATCATCTTAATATATGAGCATAAGCTATGAGGCCCAGCTCTCATGAATGGACCCTCGAGTGACTGAATGTTTCCTTCAATGGTTACATTGTAGTAATGGCCATCATTCATTTACACTTGTGAAAATTTGCATGTTGAAATGATGTTTTT
Source organism: Sigmodon hispidus (assembly GCA_004025045.1). Taxonomy (NCBI): domain Eukaryota; kingdom Metazoa; phylum Chordata; class Mammalia; order Rodentia; family Cricetidae; genus Sigmodon; species Sigmodon hispidus. The sequence goes on along the minus strand of PVIH01000527.1, from coordinate 285,670 downwards.
GACATGGCCATCCCTTATTAACTGTGTGCTCCATGTCGTGATATTTGTCTGTAGCTTAATTCTTACTCCCCAGTGATTCTTTGATATAGGCATCAGGCTTCGCTTTCACAGATGTGGAAAAGATTCAGAACAGCCATTGGCTTCCCTGTCACCTAGCTGTTCAAACTGAGGGTGATCAGATTAGAAGAGCCTGCTACCCTGACTCCACTGCAAGGAGTCTGTGCTTGCTGGTGGCTGGGCTTGAACCAACTTGCTGGGAAACAATCTTTGTGTATTGTAAATATGTATTACTCTCGTTGGTTAATAAAAAGCTGATTGGCTGATGGTTAGGCAGGATTTTGGGGTCAGAGAGAATGCTTGGGAGAAGAAAGGCAGAGTTGAGGAGATGCACAATGAGCAAGATGGAAAGCACATATGAGGTAAATAAGCCTTGGGGCAGCACATGGATAAATAGAAAGGGGTTAATTTAAGTTATAAGAGCTAGCTTAAAAACAAGCTTAAGCTATAGGTGGTGCATTTATAATTAATATTAAGTCTCTGGGTGACTATTTGGTGAGTGGCTGGCGGGACAGAAAAGTCTACCTACACTGATTTACGCTTTGGGTCAACAACATAACACAAAGCAGAGAATACATTGAAAGTTAAATAGTCCATGAGGCAGGAACTGACCCCAGGAAGGAAGGGTAGATTCCAAATATCTCACCTGTTCAGAGACTGTATGGTGAGGCCCAACTATTTCTAGAAGTCCCATAGTTCAGCCATCAATTGATAGTAAGACTTGCCAAGCAATTCTAAAGCCATCACTGACTATGTGAGAAACTTTATTTTTAAACTGACCTATGTAGAGTGTCAAGTAAACAAGATACCCAAGTCTTTTGATGCAAGGCACCCAGGTCTTCTCCACACATCATTTACTTGGTGGGTTCTCCAGTTTGGTGACTTGTAACCTATGTGACTACTGAGTATGTGAAATGTGACTGGTTTAAAATGAGATAGGCCCAAAATGTATAAACTTAGTATTTTACTAAAATAGAGCTGTAAAGTATGTTAGAAAATATTTTCTAGGTTATAGTTTGAAAAGAAAATACCACTTATACATATCAGGTTAGCTACAACATATCAAAATTATTCTCACCTACTATACAGAACATTTAAATCATCTATGCCACTTGTATTGTATCTCTTTGGAGAGTTTGGATCTAGCACAAAAATTTCTCAAGCCTATTCAGTTTGCTAAAATGCTGTCCTATGCCAGCAACTCATGTGCTAGTCTACTGCTGAGAAGGCTGTGTTAGAGCATATCAACTGCTTGGGGAAGTGGGGATAATGGCTGTGGAGACATATGCTTGGAATCCCAGTACTCAGGAGGCTGAGGGAGGAAGACTCCAGGCTGGTTCAGGTTAGAGTGTACCCAGCCACAGGCTAACAAGCAAGAAAGACAAGGAAGAAAAGAAGGAAGGAAGGAGGGAGGGAGGGATGGAGGGAGGGAGGGAGGGAGAGAGAGAGGAAGAAAGATTGGTTGGCTGGCTTTATAGAGAGATAAAAAGAGAACAGTAAATATACAGAATTAGATACAGTAAAAGGTGCATACTGGGAATTATATTTTAGATTGTGATTCTTTTAAAGATTGTGTGTGTGTGTGTGTGTGTGTCTTTATTCTATGTGTAGATGCCCATGGAGGTCAGAAAGTGAGTACCAGATCCCTTAAAACTTGGGTTTTAGGCATTTATGAGTGGCTCCAATTAGGTGCTGGGATTCTCAGATAGAGCAATTCACACTCTTAACCACTGAGCCATCTCTTCAGCCCTAGATTAGAAGCCTTGATTTACTTGACTGCACAAAGTAATTTTCAGAAGACTTCTAACAGCAGGCATCGGTCAAGGTTCCTCCTGATTCACAGGGCAGTGTCCAGGGAGAGTGGACACAGAAGTGACTCATGGGCAATGATGGATGGCTGTTGTCTTTCTGGTTGTTTGAATGACCACTTATGAATTATAATTATAGCTCATTGTTGTTCTTTCTGTAAAAACAACCCCTGATATCCATCCAACAGATCACAGATCACTAGTCAGGGAATATTTCTGAGATATTCACAGCCTGAAAAAAAAACCATAGGGTTGTGCAGTATGGAGACTTTCACCTATCAGTCCTTTCTCATGTTGGAACATACTAAACATCTGTATCCAAATGACATTCTGTGCCCCTTGGAAATGCTGACATAAAGGTACCATTTGGACTATTTCTCAAGTTCAAGGGATAGAGATTTTCTCTTATAAAACAGAGAAGAAAAGTTCTGATTGAGTCTGCTGACAATATAGACCACAGGGAAAAACCTATTGGAAGAAATAAAGCTTCAGGGGCCACTTAGAAGTTACCCAAGAACAATAGCATCAGAGCAAAAATGAGGAGGAGACTAGGATTTTGATCCCAGAGACTGAACTTTCTGGTGACAAACAAAAGTTAAATGTGAAAGAATTCAACTCTAAACTTAGCATCCTCATAAAGAAAAAAAAAAAACAATAGAAAATATTTAAGTACGTGCATATGTTTGTACACAAACAGAAAGAGATATAAACAGACCTTAATGAGTGTGGTAGACTTTAATTATCTTTGTACAGTAATTGGGAATGGTTTTGTTCTGATTTATTCCATAACGCTTACTGTGTTCTGTTAACAACGACTGTTTCCCCCTCACAGCCCATAATAGAAGGCTTTTATTGCATACTTTTTCTCACATCTGCTTCTCATTTAATGACCATTGTTCTGGTCTGTCAGAGCGAGAGGCTACACAACTTCCCAAATCTGCAAGATTAAGCAAATATTTTGACAATGCCTAGATTTTTTTTTCCTTTTCTTCTTTTTAGCAGAATAAATTAAAATTAGGGGGAAAAAAGAAAGCAAAAGGAAGAATTTTCACTTAATCACTCATGAGAGAAGTTCTGAATGGAAAGAGAATTAAGGACCACAGCAAGCAGTGAGTCTGGGTGAAGTGGATTGTGTAATTTTCTGTGCCATGTAATTTAAGAAACTCAAGGACCACACCTGAACCACACTGCTGCAGTCCTAAGAAGCCTCCCTAGGCTACAGGGAGATTATGGGAGGCTGGGCTAACCCACATTGGGGAGGCTACAACTATGATGGACCTCTGCAATAAAGCAAAGGCAATCTGCTCATCTTCCAAGATCCTTCAGCCTTCACAACACGTGAACACCAGTACATTTAACTACACATGTTCCTATACACATCCTTGCTATGCTATGTACTCATCCTCAGCCCCACAGATGGTATAAATACCAGGATGGTGGCTATTCCCACAGACCATTCAAGAACAGATATATTTCTGTGAGTCCTGGGACAAAAGGAAAAAGTTCAGACAAAGAGACAGGGGAAGAACTCAGTCACAATGAGCATTCATTAGCAACTCAGGAGGCATGAGCTAAATAAGACAGGCAGACAATGAAAACATATGCAAAGAAGAATTGATGGTGGCCCAGGCCCCTCCTCTTGCCTCCCTTCAAAGAGAGGCAGCTGCCCTTCAGTGCAATTCAGCAAACAAGTTTAAAAAGATAACTCAAAAGATAGAGCAAGGTGAGTCCAAAGTCCGAGTTAACCCTGAGATATAAGCCTCTTAGAAAGTTCAGGCAGGGTGCCTCTCTCTGTGGAGGCTGAATGCACCAGCCAGGGAAAATTCCTGCAGGAAGGTTTCAGGAGGAACCGGAATTCTATCCCAGAGACCTGTAGGAGGAGGAGCTGGCCACAAAGGAGCTGCAGAAAGTTAGCAGACAGAGGAAGAAGGGCAGCAACTCCTGGCTCTCATGGTCTCTCAGGTTTACATTTACTTCAGGGAGGGAAATGTAAGGTTGGCTTTGTACTTCAGGAAGCTCAAGGGCAAGTTCCAGGGCTGTCCCAGTGAATGTGGGTGGGAGTCCTGGCAGCCAGCCACTGGCCACTCCTCTCTTCACTGACAGGACTATTGAGGTTGTCAGCAGGGCCTTGCGCAGGAGCAAGGCTATGCCTGTTAATGAAGCTTCTCTGGAGGGCTGGTTCTTCACATTTTGCCATTGTGCTTCCACTCTACCAAAAAGGCTTGAAAATTCTTTTGATAAATGTGTTTGTGTTCCCGTTTCTGGTACTTTCTAAATTTCGGTAGCACAGAGAAGGAACAAAAGGCCCGAGGCCTTGACTTAAATATAGAAGACTTAAGGAGTGGGCTTCCCCTGAGCAGAGAGATAAGAAGTTGTGGATGTTGAAATCCTATGCCCCTGCTACTCTCCAAACAAAGGAACAGACCAACTGGAAAACACAAACAAACAAATAAACAAAAAACCAAACCAAAACAAAAGATGTCCTTGGGGCTCAAGGCAGCTCAGCATCTAAGGAGTATTTGTTGCTCACTCAGAACAATGGGAGTCAGTTTCCAACCCCCACACTGGGCAACTCACCAGGTCTGTAACTCTAGCTATAAGAGGTCTGATGCCCTCCTCTGGTCTTCACGGGCACCTGCACAGATGTGCACACATAGATTCACAGAGACAAAAGCACACACATATAAAAATAAAATGTAAAAACATTCTGGTCATAGGACTCGGGGTATTTGTGTATTCACCACATTTTCTAGATGTAGGTGGTTCAGTAATTAAAACTTTAGCAAATACTTCTATGGCCTGGGGCTATATATAACCTAGTGGTAAAGTACTTGTCTAGCATGTATAAAACAGAGTTCAAACTCCTCAAACACACACACACACACACATTGGCATGCAATCCTATTTTAGTCAGGAGGCAAGGTGATAGATGATTTAGCTACAGGATGGGAATCCAGGCTACAGGGGTTCAAATTCCAGCCCAACCGCATCCTAAGTGTACAACCTAGGAAAATGGCTTAACTGCTTGGTGTATTATTTTCCTTATTTTTTCTACACCAGACTGTGGTGGCGATGGGTAAGAATTGGAACACACACAAATGTGTACTGGTGTAGTGTGAGGTATGAGGTAAGTGTTCTGAAAACATTAGCCGCTATTAAACATGGCTCTATCCAAAAGAACTTTCAATGAGTGAACCCAACTTAGGAGGAAGCAGAAGTAGATTCTGGTGAGTGTACCAGTGAAGCGCCAGCATCAAACGGAAACCCTTATGGGGTTTCCTCTCATTGTTCTATGAGCTGGTCAGCATTGTTCTAGAGGCCGTAGGACATCCTATACAATATGAGCTTCCTTTAGCATAATACTTCCTAACAACCCTCTCGGGTGCAGACCTAGAAGAGTCAAAGCAAATGAGTCACCAGGCACAAGACCCACCATCTCCCCTTATAGAAATGCAATTAAACACCAATCTGAGAGAGAAGATCTTGCAGTACAGATCCAACTGTGTGGATGCAACAAGCATTTATTGAGTCCCTGTGGTTATCAGGAGATATGTGAGATGCTAAGGGTGATGCAAAGAGAAAAAAGAAGATGAGATCCTGACCAGAAGGAGGCCATCATCTAGAGGGAGGAAGAGGCAAACTTTTTAAGGCAAGATCTCCTGGGATAAACACAGTGATAGATGACAGGAAGATAACATAGGAGGGGAAGGCAGGAGTCCTTAACTCTGGTGAGGGGAGTCAGGAAAGCTTTCCTGACCAGCAGACAGAGCAAGAATTGCCAGAGATCAATAAATCCAGCCTGTGAAATGGTTAATGGCTTTTTCATTCACAGAAACAACCCCGAGATGCCTGTGGGACCACCCGACTCTGCATGAACAGGCGTGTGCTTAAGGTGTGATTAGTGTTTCCTGGAGCAGTAATGCATCATGTTTGAAAAACAAGGACACACGTGTGTCTCTGATCTCAGTCCTCCTCAAAGAGAGGAGGCGTGCTGGACTACTTTTTAGAAGCACAGCACCCAGGGGAACAGCAAGGGAAGAATAGCAAACTCCTGGTGTTTGCTGGTGACTCCTGGTCAAAGTACACAGAAGACTTGCATTTGTTTCAAGTAGCGATACCGCAGCATCCAAAGGTTTCTTGGGGCTGTAGAGATGGCTTAGTCGGCAATGTGCTTGCCAAGCAAGCATAAGGACCAAAGTTTGAGTCCCAGAACTCACATGTCCCAGTTACTTTATCTGTCAATCTGACACAGTCTCTAGTCTCTTGAGAAGGGAGTCTCAATTTAGGGACTACCAAATCAGACTGGCCTGGGGGGTTGTCTTGATTATTAATTGATGTTGGAGGTCCAAGCCTGCAATAAGTGGTACCATTCCAGAATCAGGTGGCTCTTGGTAAGAAAGCTAGTAAGCATGAGCCTGTGAGAAAGAGACAGCAAGCAATGTTCCTTCATGGTTTCTACTTCAAAGTTCTGCCTTGACTTCCCGCAATAATGGGCCCTGAAGTACAAGTTAAATAAACCCCTTCCTCCCCAAGTTGCTTTTGGTCAGAGTGTTTTATTGCCACAACAGAATGACACTATAAAACCTCATTAAAAATGAGATGTGGTGATCCACACTTTAGACTCTCAGCACTGGGGAGGTAAAGATAGGTGAATCCCTGGCACTTGAATGGCTGCCAGCCTAGCTGCATGAGGGGGCCTCAGAACAGTGAAAGACACTATCTCAGAAAACAAAGTGAACAGCTCCTAAGGAACAGCACTCAAGGTTGACCTCTGGGCTTGGCCTCTACACACATATGTATGTGCATGTGTGGACACATATATATATATATACACATACAAACGTGCACATACACATATGCACACACATGCATATATATTTCTTATTATTTTTGTTTGGTGTATGTGGTATGTGTGTGTGTGTGTTTCTTTCTGCCTGATTCAATCTCTCATAATTTCTCAGGCCAGCACAGGAAACAGGTATTGATCATAATAAACCACCACACCCACAGACACCTGCTCCAGCAGGTTGTGGTCTCCATGGAAACCCTCCAATAGAACCGATCTGAATTCAATTTCAGGAGTAATGAGAGCAGATAACTTCACACTCAATCAATCACTGTCAGCCACTGTTATCAGTCAATCAGTCATAATGTCACTCAGCCACCCTCTCCACACTCTTCTTCTACATCGTGGTCAGATGAAAATGTTCTGACAGCCAGAAGCAACATGATCAAATTGGCTCTTCGTTCCTGGCAAGATGCCAATGACAGGGACAACACACTGTGTTTGCGAAGACAATAAACAGATAAGCCAGCCAAAACACGCTGGGAGTGGAAGACTCTGGACGGCAACTTCAATGATTACTGATGATGCAGAAGGAAAGGATGCACTTTTGAGTGCAGAGGTTCCTCTTGTTTTTGTCTCCACAATTAGCTAGGAATAAGAAAACACGGCACAATAGAGAGGTTAAAATATCCACCCAAAGCTATACAGCAAATTAGTAAAAAAAAAACCCAAACTAAAGCTCTAGCTTCCTCCTTGTCCAGTGGTGGCCCAGGAGGCCAAGGTGCTGTCATTCAAGGATACCTTCTTTTCTTTGGAGACACAAACATGTCTCCTTCATGGGGCTTCCAGGGCCTGTGGAAATCGCAGAGACCCCTGGGAATGTGTGCTCTGAAGCCGGCTCAAGCCTCTTGCTGAACTCAACCAAAGGACCCTGACTCTGAAGGAACAAACACGACTTTCCAGTTCTAGCCGGTCCAGCTACCCCTGGTATGAAGTAGCATTTTTGATGAGTCGAGGGTAGAATTTTCAAAAACACAAGGATTGATTTCTCTAAAAATGCACGGTGGGTGGAGGTGAAACCTGAGGGGAACCAAAGATCTGCTTCTGAAAGAAACACATTAGAAGCTCTCCTCAACAACCTCTGCCAAAAAATAAGTCACTTTGGAGTGCTGGAGGAAGTTATGCGGTGTTCTGGAGTCAAGTAGAGGGCTCAGTTGTAAATACAGGCTCAGCTCAAGGGATCCCAGGTCTCCATTTCCAGTGGTTTTTTTGGGGAAAGGGTCTACCTGCCTGCTCCCTCCTTCCTTTCCTCTCCCCCTCTCTCTTTCTCTCTCTCTCTGTTTCAACGCTGGGGATGGAACACCCGAGACATGTTCATACTGCACAAGTGCCCTCTGTTGATCTACGGCCCAATCTTCTTGAATTTTGAGGCAATCATTATTGGCTGCTCACAGTAGCCATGAACGCATGAGCCTCATGCCTCAGCCTCTTTGAGGAGCTGTCATTATAAACCCCAAGCTCAAAATTCAAGGTAGATAGCACCCAAGGAAGCCAAGCTTACCTTCTGACACATTCAAGATTGTCTTCTCCACATTCATATGAACACTGGGTCACATGTACTCACATATGCATGTGTTATTGCACACAAGTAATGTGCATACACATACATACTCACATTCACAAATAAATTGAGACAATGTGAAATTTCCTCTCTGTTGTCATACCATCAACCATCATTGCTGCAGTCCCACAGAGTACTCAATGACGGAGCATCCCTGGGAAGTGTGTGGATCTCACAGGTGGTAGGGTCAAAGAAAACAACTTTAAAATTCCCAGGAGGAAAGGACAGCAGAAGAGATGAGTGCGAGGGGCAACCCGGGATGCTTTCAGTCTCTTAGAGGGAGACTTGAGAGAAGAGAGAGCCAGGGAAGGAGAGGAGAGATGAGGTGGGCTGAACATATGTTGAAAAGCAGATGCCTGGTCACCTGACCACACATAGGACCCTCTTTGCATTCCCATCAAATCCAAATCAGCCTGCTGATATTAGGATGTGAGACCTGGGGCTCAGGGCAGTCCACACCTACATCCAAACAGCTAAGCACTAACATCCCCACAAAGGTAATGGCAGCTCTTAACTAAGGGCTTGATGGCAGCAAATGACACTAGTGTCAACCATTACCGTCATTTCAGTTAGAGGTGGGTGCCTCTCCTTCTGTTTTGGGAATATAGAGCAGAGTAGCTTAGAACCTCATTCAAGGAGTCAGGTCTGGCAGAGACAAGACTAGGACTTCAGCTTTTTACTCGGACCCCCCTTTTTAAAAAAATTATTAATTTAGTATACAGTGTACAGAAGAGGGTATCAGATACCATTATACATGGTTGTGAGCCACCATGTGGTTGCTGGAAACTGAATTCAAGACCATTATAGATGGTTGTGAGCCACCATGTGGTTGCTGGGAATTGAACTCAGGTCCTCTGGAAGAACAGCCAGTGCTCTCAACCTCTGAGCCATCTCTCCAGCCCCTCTACTAGGACCCCTTAACCTCATACCCAGCTATCCTCTATAACAGATCTGGGGCCTTTAATGGCACTTTGAATCAGCGTTTTGTTATAGATATAGGCACATCACCACAGTATAATTAAAGTGATCATGTCATTTACTTTCCAAACCTGCACTCACCTGGGAGCCATGAAGGTACTCTTCCCAATTACCCAAGGGTAACAGTAATAACTCAGATCTGCTCCAGGAACTCAAGAGTGTTTTTATACTCCGTATTAATCATACACACACACACACACACACACACACACACACACACACCACTGAATGTGGTTACTACCCTATGCATGCTGGTAAGATCAGCTGGACTAAAGTTGTGAAAATAAGTCCTACCACAAAGTCAGCCGGCCCTCCTCCCACCTCAAGAGCCCTTGCGTTACCTAACACATTTCCGTTAACTTGTTTTCTCCCTGAAGACTATGCATAATTGGTCAGCCACGAGAGATTAATTTGTATTTAGCTGGCTGAGCAGCTGCCTGATAACTCAATAGCGGATGGCGCTGGACTGGCGGCTTCTCTCCCGAGTCTTCCTACCCTGGCTTGCCATCCTTCCACCTTAGTCTGCCCCTCTGGGAATGTCTAGCCATGCTCTTTACTTATTTTATTGTGCTTGTCTGAAGGAGCTTGCAAGCTTTTTCAAAAACACCATTATTTGTAGTGAGAGCAGGAAAGAGACCCAGAGCTTTTGTATTCATTACTTTTTTCATTGCTGTAACAAAAACCAAAACCAAAATAGATAAAAATCAACCTAAGAAGAGTTGATGAAGGCTTGCCATTTGAATGTACAGTTCATCGCAGTGGGAAGGGCACAGTATCAGGAGTGTGTCACAGCTGCAGCCACAGTCCCACAGTCAAGAACAGAAGGAAATTAATTCTTGCTTCTTCTTTTTTTTTTTTTAATTGAGTCTAGGATCCCAGCCTATAGAATGGTGCTACTCACATTTTACATGAGTCTTCCTATCCTCGTTAACACAATCTAGACATATCCTCGCAGACATGCCCAGATACTTGTCTTCTAGGTGAGTTCTAGTTTTTTTGTTTTTTTTTTTTCAGTTTGTTAGCAGCCATCATTAATCATAAAAATCTTCTTCCTGTTCCTATTGTTTCCATATATAGTAAGGCTAGGGAGACCAGCTGAGGGGGTGGCAAGGATGATGACAATGGTAGGTGACAATGACAGTGATGGTAGGGATGATGATGATGATGATGATGAATGTGATGATGATGGTGGTGATGGTAATAATAAAAATGATGGTGACAGTGATGTTGCTGATGGTGAAGATGGTGGAAAGGATAATGAGAATTATGGTGTTGATGATTACGTCACAAGTTCTAGTTAGTATTATAGTAAAAACGAGGAGGCAGATTTGGGGAAAAGATGAATTATCAGAGAGGAACAAAGCACAGCCACTTCTAACCCAGCCAATTCTTCAGGCCTCTCTCTACAAATCCTCTGAGTCTAAGCTTCTCTGTTCTCCATCACAAGGGAAGTGGCAGGGGAAGCTGAACACCTCTCTTCTCTCCTCTGCCCAGGTATCTTACTTTTTAGTTCTGCTTTCCTAGAGCTAGGATTAAAGGTGTGTGTCACCACTGTCTGACTCCTAGGTCTTGCACTCATAGAGATCCAGAGAATCTCTGCTTCCTGAATGATGAGATTAAAGGCATGGGTTACCACTCCCTGACCTTCGTGGCTTGACTCTGTCCTCTGATATTTCAGACTATTTTTATTAAATACACAATATATCACTACAGATGATGGTATGAATAACAGTGACACCAAACTCTCCAAGGACTCACAAGATGTTATACATTAATTATATCATTTAATTTTTTCTCAACCTGGGCAGCTACTATATTATCACTATGGAGTCTTAAAGATAGAGAAACTGAGACTCAGAGGAAGCAAAAAACATCTGCCCAATGTTCAAGGTAGGCTATATGACCCTAGAGACAACACTCATCCATGGTCCACTCAAATACAAACCAACCTCCTAGCAGGGAACAGGGCAGAGGAGACTGGTGTGATACAGACCTCCTTCTCACCTCATAGAAGAAGACTCCAGCTCAGTCTTGATATTCCTGGAGAAAATGCTGTTCTACTAAGGAGTTAGTGAAAACAAAATTTGAAGTCAATCTCTAAGTACACAGAGAGATAGAAAATAAGCGTTAACTGCCATCACTGAAACAAGTCCTTGGATATACAGAAAGCATCTATTCCAACAGAGCAACTCAACACTTAGACCCTGGGCCCAGCATCATGGCCAGTTTTAGATAATAATGGAAATGTATCATTGCCCACATTTATGTGTCTTCAACTTCCCAGGGCTGTTTTGTCTGATGGCTTCCAATATTCCTTTTATACAGATAGAGAACCTTCTACAGTGCATATAGAAGCACCAAGGACCAATAGTAGAAACTGAGAAAGATACAGGAGATATAGAAGAAAAAAATCGATTATTCAAACATCCCCACCCTGAGTCATGTAACCAGATACCCTTTCTCTAATGGCTCTCCCTTACTCCAGTCTACCAGTCCATTAAACAAGCAAGAGCTGTTGAGAGTACTCTGCCACACACAAACCAAGACATAATTCCAAGAGCTAGATTACACTCAAAGGGTTTGATATCAGAAAGAACTGTGAAAGAGAACTCCAAATTTGGGCAAGGTTTTCTCCAAGACATTTTCTAACAAAACAATGGGTTTCAAACAATTTAATGTTAGAATGTGATGGAGGAGAAAATGTAACTTACACCCAAGCCACTGGTTTAGAGCTGGAAATTTTATTTCAGTGTGCAAAAGGGTATGGGAAATCATTTGGCCTCACATTTTTATGTTTGAAGATGCTGCTCTAGCAAGGAGACCATGTGGTTCTTAGCTGGTCTGCCAGGCCCCTTGGTGGTCCTTCTGTTTCTCTCAGGCATTTTCTCATATCACCTGAAATGAGTCAGTAAGTTGGACTACATGAGCACATGGCCACGTGAGGCCACTGAGAATCTGGGATGTGCCCACATACAAAGCACAAAGCAAGTACATACCAAGTGATACCAGGCTGTAAAGATCTGAAAGGGTTTCTTTCAAGCATGTTAATGCAGTGTTTTAGACACATTAGCATAAAATAACAAATCTTCAAAATGCATTTCACCTTTTTCTTATCATTTTTAAATTTAATTTTGTGGTGTGTGTGTGTGTGTGTGTGTGTGTGTGTGTGTGTGTGTATGCATGTCTGCATGTGTGAGAGTTCAGGTGTGTGAGTGCCCACATATCACATATATATGCATGTGCAGGGGTCCGAGGTTAACATTAGCTTTCTTCCTCTATCACTTTCCGCTTTATTTACTAAGGCAATGTCTGGCTGAAACTATACTTTGCCAATTTGGTCAAGATAGCTAATTTGCCCTGGGGATTCCCTATCAATGCCTTCAGAGTACTGGGATTACAGATGAGAAATTCCATGCCTGGCTTTTTTTTTTTTTAGATGTCGTTTGTGAGAACTCAGATTCTGATCTTCACACTTGCATGGTAAAAAAATTCATCCACTGAGCCATTTCTCCATTTTTTTCTTCCTTTAAATATGACCTTACAAATATTTTAAGCCATGGATGCGTCTGTAATGAGTGACCTATGCCATGCTTCCCCCTGAGCAGCAGTGGTTGAGACTCTTCTCAACCATGATGTATTTTGTAGAAATACTGTTATTTGGAGGAAAATTTGATAAGAATGCAGAATTTCAGCCCGACCCAGACCTACTGCATCAGCATCTGCATTTAACAGCCCTCCAGTACTTGAATAGTCAGATTCAAGAAACACTGCATAAAGAACCATCACTTGGTGTGCAGGAGGCACCTGAGAAATATTTGTCTAATGAATAAATCAGTTGTGTCTAAGAAGTTGCTGTACACAGCCCTTTGGGAAATGACTCTGCCCTGTTCTTTTTTTTTTTAGGTCATTAATATTGATGTTCTTGCCAGATTAATCACCTTTCATTTTTAGCAGCCCATAAAATCAGTCCTTGGGAAAATGTGGTCCTTGAATGTATGAAAACAGGTTAGAACTCAGAATCTGGAATCCAATGTCCCTCCCCACACCCAGTGGTTAAAAATATCAAGCTATAGGCAGATGTCGAGATGATCTACAGGTGATGTTTACGAAGTCAGAGTGGAAGGGATGCTGTCTCTCAAGATGAGAGAAGCAAAACCAGGCTGAGGCCAGAACAGACATGGGGAAGGAGGATGCAATAGCCCAGTGGCTTTTCCTGGGATCTTTGGTACCCAAAGCATCTGAGGAGGAATGGGATACAGGAGAAGATGTCAGAGTGGGTCAGATAGCAGAGATAAAGGCTAGGCCAGGCCAGGGCTGAAGGGAAGGCTGAGCGACAGCATATCACAGGGTTCAATCACATCAAAGGTCTAGCAGTGCATCAACACTCCATGTCAATCCTTCCTAGACCAAACTCTTCAGTGAAGACAGAATGTCTAGTCACTGTTCTGATTTTTTTAAATCCTAAGCAAAGACTTGGGCAAAAGGATGATGTGGTGCTAAGAATGGTCCTGGAAACTATGTCTGTCTCCTGGAAATGGATTCCCACATCTCAGCCTCCACCAGCCAACATCAGAGCTCAGGTAGTCTTGGAAGAAACAGCAGAACCTGAGCAATCCGAGGAGATGGGACTTGAGAGAGAATCCTGGTCCAGAAGCTAAAGATGTGTGGAAAAGACAAGGAGTCTGAGAAAAGTCTGCCTTGGATTAATTTTCTTTTTAATTAGCAGGATAAAGGAGAGGAGTCACTGAATGGCCAGATCAACTTCCTTATTCTTTCACATTCTGGAAAAAGTGACAAAGCACTCCATTAACTGTGACAAGTGACCTAGGGATTGGCCTTCCCAGGGAGCTTAGGGTAAAGACCATCAGGTTTCATTTAAGTGGTTAGCTTCTCACAAAATGGAAGGTACTGTGAGTCTTAAGGAACAATCTGCCCCAGTCACCTGTCTTGCTGCCGTGTTGGAGAAGATTGGAATTGTCTGTGTGAGCTGCACAGGGTTTCTTCAGGGTAGTCATGGAGATGGGATTACTCAGGGACCTTTGCCAAGTGCTGCTCAATACTGTTAGAAAAAATATCAACAAAGCCATGGGTGATATTACACAGGACCTAAAGGAAGGGGCCAGTAAGATGGTCATATGGATTCCAACATGCCCTCCACAGAGGACAAAGAACAGCTTCCCCCTCTGTCAACTCCAGGTCAGGTTCTTCTGGCTTGGAGACTGAGTGAAAAACAAGGGCTCTCAAAGGACTTCCGAGGCAGCCCCCTGCCAGGCAGCACATTCTGTGAAGTAGAAGTGATATTTGCAGGCTTCAGACTCAAGATGGCAGCCTTTGTCTCTCACTTGTCTGGGACCCACTGATAACCACCAGGCTGGTTACTCAGCCTGCAAGCCCTAAGGGTTCTCCTATCTCCTTCTCCCCAACGCTAGAATCACAATCATATGCTACCACACTGGGCTTTTTAACATGAATTCTGAGGACCAAACTCAGGTCCCCATGCTTGAACAACAAACACTTACTGATGGAGCCAGCTCCCCAGCTCCCCAGCTTCCCAGCCAATTTTTCATCTCCTATATTCAAGGCCATTAGCCGTACTGGTCACATCTACTGTGAGCCCTATAGTGACATTTTGTATTGGTTTTGTAGGCATGTGGTTGAGAAGAAGCACCACAGACCTAACCTGGCTGGCTAGAAGGTCTTCTATGATGTTATCAAACAAAGGACTCCGAAGTTCATCTTATCATGTCTGGCATTCAGGGACCTAAACATTCTTCTAGTTTCCTGGCACATGTTCTATGTGCCCCGAAGAAGCCTTTCTAACAAAGTACTATGTGACAACATGGGATTTAAAAAGGAGTGTATTTGTACCTTAACGTTTTTATTTTCCTCTTGTGTTTGGTGTGTGAGCAAAGGGGTACATGTGGCCATGCATATATGTGTGGAGACCAGGAGTCAACTCCAGTATCTTCTTCCTCCATCACAATCCACATATTTTGAGCTCACTGATCTGAACCTCATCAACTGGACAGTTTGACAGTTTCAGTGATCCTCCTGTCTCTGCCTCCCAGCATGTGAATTACACATACACCAATGCACATGGCATTTTATATTGGTGCTGGGGATTTGAACCCAGGACCTCATACTTGTACATCCGCAGCCCGTCTCCTGACTTTGAAAACATTTCAAAGGAAGACTGCTCCGCTCTTTCTCTACGCACATTTTTCCCTGACAAGGAAAAATATAAAGTAATAAAATGTATCAAGACCAGAGAGGTACCTCTAGAGGGCATGGTAATATCAGCTTCTATGCAGTCTTTCCACCTCAAAAGCAAACCAAACACTGCCTGAAGTGTCTCTCACCTTGTTCTGGAGAAATAAATCAGAATGAGGGCACTGAGAATACTCCAATAAATAAATAATAAATAAATGAAGCAATGAAAAAAAATCTGAGGTCTTTATTTCCTTTTCCAAGCTAGAACCAGCTCAACAGAATCCTTGTTCCCACAGTAATAAAATGAGCAACTTCCAAACTCCCCAAAGGCAGCAGATCACCAAGTTTTTCTGTTTCTGTTTTTGTTTTTTTAAGCCAGAATTTAAATCAGGTTTTTGGAAACACACACCTCACAGAGGCTAACCTGCTTGCCCAAAACTAAAGCACATTCACATTGTCACGTGTAATTCAATTGACAGCTCAGTAACACTGACAATTAAGCCATCTTGCTGGCTAAATTCTATACGGATCCTCTCAGTGTGTTCCCAGCCACAAGCCCGTGATCACCAGTCCCTCACTTATCCAATTTCACTTACCCCAGTGGCTACCTTAGCCCAGGAAATGGGAGCTGAACACTGTGTCCTGGTTTCCTGTTTCTGGGTAGCTGGAACGCAGAGACACAAGGAGTTCCCCAAGGCCATAGAGGCAGCACTGGGGACTTGGGAAGCACCTTGTCCGCCTTCAGTGAAGAGCCATAAAGAAAGAAGACCCTCATTCATGGGTCTCCTCGCTATCACCTCTGTCCTGGATGCTTATAAGCATCCTTCCTGGCTTCCATAGCCAAGCTGGTTTGATTATTCTGCTCACAGGAGCACCTGCTGGCATGTACAATTTTCAAAATTCCTTAAGTGCAGAACAAAAGTTGACTCAGATGTCAATCAGATCGGGATTAATCCAGTGCCCTTGACCAATCCTAGTGAGAGTGGAAATCCCACCAGGAGATTCGTGTGTGTGTGTGTGTGTGTGTGTGTGTGTGTGTGTGTTCACACATGCCTATACCATGTATGCACATGATCACGTGTACAGGTATGTATGTATGTATGTATGCTGGAATATGTGTGTATGCACATGCTTGCATACGGAGGGCAGAAGTCAACCTCTGCGGTAATTTTTCAAGAACCACCCACTTTGTTTTTTGAGGCACCGACTGACCTGAAACTCTAACTCTCTCTGTGGGTTAGGCTGACTGGGCAGTAGCCTCTTTCTGCCTCTGTGGCTAAGAGATTACAAACCCATGGCAACAAACCTGGCTTTTCTGTTTGTGTTCTGGGGATGGAACTCAGATTTTAATGCTTGTATAACAAATACTCTGCCACCTGATCTGTCTCCCTGGCTCCAAATGGAAGTTCTAGATGGGAGCTGGCAGACAGTGGAAGGTGTGGGATTCCCTGGAGGCTTCCATTCTTCAACTGCACAGTACTCATGGGCAGTGATACCCAGGTCTGGCTTCAGAACTGGTAGAGGACAGCATCACCTTTGACCCCCTCCCATACTATCTTTCACTCTGCTTTCCATCTCCATCCCTTGGTCTTTACTTCTAAAATTTTGCTGCTGTAGCAGCCTGCCTGAACAGTGTCCCTTGTAGGTCTAAACACTTTCAAAGCTGGACAGACATAACATGGAAAAAATATGGAGTACGTTCTTGCCACCACATTTCTGATGATAAAAACAGGTGCCATGGAAAGCTGGTTCAGCATCGAGGAGATGTATCTATTGAACCACACAACTTCAAACAAACCCCACTGAGGCTGAAGCTCTGTCCAGGGCTGAGCCTGGGGAGTGACCTTCTCTACCATCACCTTGCTCACATGTGATGCACAAGGCTGGTCCTGATAAGGTCCTGAATGCTTTCAGTAACACAGATGAAGACTTTCCAGAAATCAGTCATCAGACACATCCATGTCCTGAGACAACAACTTTAAAAACATCATTAAAAAACACATCAGGTCCAGTCTTTTGGAGTGCACACCCTCAAATCCTGCATTTGTAACTACCGATCCACAGGTGGTTCATTAATCAAAACGCTTCAAAACCAATCTTCATGCTGGCAGTGGTTTAGAGACTGTGGGTTAAACCAAGTTAAAAGTGTTTCTAAGCAGCAGGACTTTTCAGAGCTTTTAATATGGTAATGAGTGTTGAGAGGTTAAAAACATCCAAACCAGTACTGAGCCCATTCACTTGATCGAACTACAAAATCCATATTAAGAAACCTTATGCCTCTTTGTCATCTCTCATAGTTAGGGTTGAGAACTACTCACTGTCTGTGGCGTCTAATGCAGCTACAGTGTCTTCTTCTTCTTCTTCTTCTTCTTCTTCTTCTTTTTAAGATTTCTTTTATTTTTTTAAGTATGTACATATCTATGAGGGTACGTGTCATATAGTTGAAGAATCAACTGTAAGAGCAGGACATAGAAAAAACTTGGGTCCTTTAAATAAATCAATGGGCAGTTGGCTGTACTAGAAATACACTTTAGGGAACCTACTTCATGCTCAGTGTGTGTTTCTCCAGAAGGGAGTTGCAGTTCAGCAAGGTGGCAGAACATGTGCTTAACATGCTCATGTCCCAGGGTTTGACCCTGAGCAGTACTCATCAGTAAGAAATATTTGTAACAAATTTTTAAATCCAGTCTTGAGAGTCTTCCCTGAGTTAGTAGACCATGTTTGGCAGCTGAATAAGTAATTCTCTTAAAGCGTGCTGATGATCAGGATGGTTAATATCATCCACATGGTAGGATCTAGACTCTCTTGGGAGACAAACCTCTGGGCATGTCTGTGAGGGCATTTGTAGACTGGCTTAATTGAGGTTGGAGACATTCCTGCTTGTTTCTGTGTCAGCATTGCATGGGTGAGGGTGCTGGACTGTGTGAGGAGGAGAAAGTGAGCTAGTATGCTGTACAATTTCCCCTCTCATGACTCCCTCACCAGGACGGACTGTACCCTACAACTGTGAGCCAATAAAAGCCCCTCCTTTCTGAAATGACCTCCACAGAGTGTTTTGTTGTAACAACTTGAAAGGTGGCAAAGACAGCAGTGTGACACAAAGGCATTGCCATATGTCTGACCTATGTCTTCAGGAAGTTCATGAGCCATTTTGAAAGTACATGTATGAAAAAGAACAGCGAGTGCTGTAAACCCTGGCTTCTTATTCTGTAGGCCCTGAAAAAGAAATCCAAAACCCAACAGGCAATGAATCCATTGTGTCTCCAGCCCACGTTAATTACAGGACTTCACTCCAGCCTCTCTTTAGAACCCACAATGTCTGTGCATTGTGACGTGTGTGCCGCCGACACAGCACTCAGAACAAAACTGCCTGAAACACTTGGGCTCAGATTCAAGACTACTGTAAGTTATGACTGCAGTGCTTTTAGTGTACATGGAAAACTTTTTGCTCTTACAGAAACATCATGTTTTATTACTAAAAACAGAGATTCAATATTTTCCCCACCATTCCCTCAGTATATAAGTATTAAATTAGTAAGTCTTTGGATCATATTGTGGGAGAATGTTTGATTTAAAAAACTTCTGCTTGGGGTGGTGAGTAGAGTTTAATTAAAATATAGTCACTAAATGAATTACTATTTGAGATTCAGGCAGAATTTCCAGCGACTTCTGAAATAGCCCTAAACATTCTCCTTTACTTTTGTGTTACATATTTATGTAAGAAATGACATGTTAATGATTTAAAACTAAAGTACACAACAACTCTGATAGATACTGAAGATTCTCCATGTCTTACAGTATCATGCACAGAGCCAAGACTCAATGCTTTAGGTAAAAATAGACAAGAACAGCCATCTCATTACTATGCAAATTTATGCAAATATACTTTACTCTCCAATAAGTGATAAAATTGTATGTATACCCAGTAATTCTTTTTTGGTTTTGTTTTGAAACCAGGTCTCGTTGTAGCCTAGGCTAGCCTCAAACTTGCTATGTAGTCAAGGATAACCTAGAACATTTGATCCTTCCACCTCCAGAGTGCCAGATCACAGACATGCCCTACCACCTCTTTGTTTTACTCAATGCTAGCGATGAAACCCAGGGCTTTGTGCATGGTAGGCAATCACTCTACCAACTTAGCTACATGCCCAGCCCCAGAAGAATTATTTTAAAATAAAGTTATTTACAATTTCTCATCTGTGAATATTTGACCTGCGTTCCTATTTTAAATGGTTGTGCATCCAGAGTCAGCTACAAACTTTCTTGGTTGGAAATGGGTTGTGAGTAGAGAAGTTTAGGGAACCTTACTTTGGCGGTGAGAGGGAACAACAGGCTTAGTAGAAAGAACACGGGGTCTGGTCAGTGAAACACATGTGGGATTAGACCCAAAGAGCCGGATCAACCTCAGCTGTGATGCTTTCTGCTGTCAGGACACCACTGACTTTTCCAATGGTACTCTGAAGTGTCCGCCACCATCCCAGTTATCTCATATGAAGAATTCCTACAGTGGCATAGTTGTCACTATTACCCCAGGTCATGTGTGATGAAACCCAGGCTTGAGTTAATTAAGTTATCAAAATAAAACACACATTGAGTAAAGTCATGAACAAGAAACAAAACCATGTTGGATAGATGACCAGTGGCTCCTGCTGGAGGAAATAATTGAACTTGTGCATGTCCCCAGAAGTGACAGGAAGGACAACCATCACATATAGGTGTCAATGAAAGTTGGATCCTGTCATGCTTTTGGACTGTAATTATTAAACTTGATTCAACTAATAGATCAGATTTTTAAAAAAAGGGGGGGTGTTTTTTACCTGCTTGCCTTCATGTTGTGTTGACAGTTTCTACCCTAGTGGCATCTTCCTGTTGCCACCTTTGGTATGGTGCTGCTGCTGCTACTGCTGACACTATTCTTTGCTAACATCTGAACTCAATTTTTTTAGATTTTCAACATCCATTGAAGACCAAAGGCTCTCCAGGAATCTTCCAGTCTTCAGGGCCAGACTAGAACCACTAGAACGGTGGCACCTGGCTTTTGGATAGAGAAGTTACTGAGTTTACACCAGTTTCCCTGGTGTAAATGCAGCCATTGTTGACTACCAAGACCTTTTTGCAAATTTTGTAATTCTCCTTTAAATGCATATTTACAGTATTGGTTCTGTTCTTCATAAGAACTGATATACTGACTAACCACCCATCAAAATAACACAGCATCCAGCTGGCAGTGAGGCTGGACCATTCATAGGAAGACTCTTCTGAATTGGGGATGGCAAAATGCCCAAGGGGTGGAGGAGCATGGTGCCTGTGTAAATAAAAAGTTGAATTATCATTACAACTGGAAAGGGATAGGGAGGAATTTAAAATATTTGTCACATATATAGGGGGTAGGAGTTTTGGGTTAGTGGGAGCGGTGAACAGAGCCAACCCCTTGAGACATCCTGATCACATTTAAAAGCATGATATCTACTCAGCAGTGGCCTGGGCAGGAAGGATATTGGCAGGCAGGTGTTTACAGTGGTAGATATGACTGAATCACTTCTGTGAGTCAATCCCAGGATGTTCTCTGCTAATGGAATCCTTGACTTGGCCTGTGTCATCACCTTCTGGACCAGGATTCTTTCAGGCACATGATCAAAGCATCCCATGTCAGTTCCAAGCATGGCATTAGAAAAATGATACACCAGGGCAGTTATGCCACCTAGTGATGCCTGGCTGTACTGTTCCCATCTTCATGACAGTGGCAAAGGCTTCAGAAAGGCTCATAGTCTTTGCTGCTGAAGCCCCTCCATGCGCAGGTATGGAATCTTGAACTTGGCTTTGAAGCATTCCTGGAGATTGCACTGACCATTCCCACAAGTCATAGAGAGCACAGATCACTTCATACCAAGAGGGAGGAGGCCAATTTCTACTAACTGTTAAAAGCTGTGAAGTCCATACTTCTCAACCTGCCTTCAGGCCAAAATGACATGGGATTCCTACCTTTGCTCTCATCCTATTATGGTATCAATTTGCTGTTCCCTCCCTCCTTTCTCTTTTCTTCATTTTCCTTTTTTCCCTCATCTCCCCCCCCCCCGCCCACCGCTTCTGTATGTGTCTGTATGCATCTTTGTGTAGCGGTTAATCTCTGGTGCTCCTCCTCAGCACCTTATTCTTTGAGGCATGGTCTCTCATTGCCTTGGAACTCATGGGCTGGCCAGTGACCCCCAGGGAGACTCCTATCTCCACCTCCCCAGCACTGAGATCACATGGACCATGGACCATCACACTGGTGTTTCAAATTTGGGTTCTGAGGACCAAACTCAGGATCTCATGCTTGTGAGGCGCCTCAGCCTTCTTTAGCATGTAACCTGAAGTCATAAGCCTTAGGCATATGCATCTCCTCCCCAAGCAGAAGTGCTCTCCACCAGCACCCAGGAAGCAGCTGCCACCAGATACCTGGAAAGTGTCCGCCCTCTAACTCAGTGGCATTAGAACTAACACAAGTGTTGCTCTTGAACCCAGACAATATTCTATGTCTCGTCAATTGGAACAGTGAGGAATAAAAGGGTATTTCAAGCCAGAGGAATGTTGAGAGGAAACAGATGAAATGCATAACATGGTTTCTTTTGTGTTTTGTTTTCTTTCCTCCCCCCACTCCTTCTCCATCCCTCCCCCTCTCTTCCCATTTCAGATTCCCCAGGAGAATGTGAGTTGAGCGGCCAGAATTCCAGCAGTTGGATGGCAATGCTGTGAGTGTGCTGATTTTCATCTGAGTATCATGAAGATTGTAAGAGTAGTGAGCGTGCGTGCGTGCGTGCGTGCGTGCGTGCGTGCGTGCGTGCGTGCGTGCGTGCGTGTGTGTGTGTGTGTGTGTGTGTGTGTGTGTGTGTGTGTGAGATGCATGCCCAGAGGTTAAGTGGACAGTATGAGGTGTGCTGTGCTATCACTCTCTGCCTCATTTCCTTGAGATAGGGTCTTTCATTGAATCTGCAGCTAGGCAGGTCACCTTCAAGTCCCAGTAATCTTCCTGCCTCCACATCCATTCCTAGTTTCTTTGGATGATGTTGAGTTGAACTTAAGAGTTCCTCATACATGTACAGCAAATGCTGGGCCATTCTCTTAACCCCTCATACTGCTTTCTACCAGGCTCCTGGAGTGGACAGTGACTGAGTTTTGCTAAGGACAGAAAGCCTTCTTGGCCCAGGGGAGAATTGGAGGATGGGTGACATCAGACTGTAGTTTCAGAAACTTTGGATTTGCTCCATCAGGTCAAAGATGGCTTGTTTGGACATGTCAGTACTTGCTATACTGGAAGCATTCCAGATTGCAGAGGAAACTGTTTTTTGTTTTGTTTTGGTTTTTGGTTTTTTGCTTTTATTTGTGGGGAACAAATTGTAAATTCCCCTTTTGGTTGTCTCTGCTTGAGAATGCAGTATTTCCTTCCATACCTGTGTGTGCACGTCCACATGTGTCCAATGTCTTCCTCTATCCCCCTCCATCTTTTTATTTATATGTTTCTTTCTTTGTTTAGACATAGGGCCTCACTGTGTAGCCATAGCTGGCCTAAAATTCACTATGTAGACCAGATTGGCCTCAAGCTCACCAAGACCTGTCTATCTCTGGTTCCTGACTGCTGAGACAGGGTCTGCCACTGAATTGGAGCTCTGGGACTGACGGGGCAGGTTGGTTAGTCAATGAGCTATGGGAATGCACCTGTCGCTGGCTCCCTAGCTCTGGGATTACATGTGCAAGCAGCAGGGCGTGGCTTCTGATGCAGATCCTAGGATGCAAACTCAGGCTCTGAGCCTGTTAAATAAGCATTTCCTGGCTGAGCCACCTCTCAGCCTGACTTTGTACAGTGTTTGCATAGAACAAGAGCAAAGCTAGGTAGTGCCTTATGCAAAAACCTCCAGCCTCTACCCCACCCACATAGCTAGGGACCTGCTTGAGGATTGTGGAAACAATATTCTACATGCTTCTTCCCCATGGAGATGGAAGAGGCATCTCTCTCTAATCCCCTAAAGCACCTCTGAGGCTAAGCTCTAGGGGAATATAAATAGTCACCTAAGAAGAGAAGGCTCCTCATTCCACAATCCTTAATTTCTTTTTATGCTCAAAGTTTCAGCCAAATCCACCCCTCCCACTTTTGCCCTCATAACAACCAATCCATTAGTCCCAAATCACTTGGTTTTCACCCAAAGCCAATAATCTTGATTCCCATATTTTAAGATGTTCATTGCAAAGAACTCTGACTGTTCACATACAGCTGTCAGCTGCAAAAACATTTTTTCTAAATACAAAAATCTGGCTTTGGGCCCCTTCCCTATGATGCTGAATGGTAGCCTAGTGATTCATGCTGAATTCAGACACTTGGGATCTACATTCCTCTTCCTGACCCTGCTCACCCCATCCCATCCAGATGTAATTAGGTCTAGCCCAGGTAAGCCTCCAGTGCAGAGAAAGCTCAGGGGAAAAGCCACATCCAGCTCTGTGAGCTACCACAGGGCTTTGATGGGCTGGTCACTCATGCATGGACTCTGTACTGACTCTCATGATTCAGTGGTCACCGCTGGCTGTGGATCTGATATCCAGAGAAAAGCAGAGACCCAAGGAAAGAGGTAGAGCATTAGCCTCAAAGCCAGGGATGCACTTTCTCTCAGAATATATCCTGAAAACAAAATTCTTCTCCCTTTTTGAGGAGCAACAGACAGATCACACAGCTGATGGTTATTTTTATTGCCAGCAGAATAAAGGCAACTTAGACTCCATTTGTCCCCCGAGCAATTGTTCCTTTGGCAGAATATATACGTTATGGCATTTCTTAGGGATGGTTTCCTTTGGAAAAATTCAATCCTTATGAAAAACCAAGTAGGAGACATTTTATTTTCGTCAAAGCTGAATATGTCCTTTTCTTTAAATGGAAATCTTTTCAAAAATCAAATAGGCCCCATTTCACTTTTATCCCAAAGCTGTTGGATGGTGGGTAGGATTGGAAAAATGTACTTTGTCTCAGGAATTTGAGTTGAGGATGAAAATGGGAGGGATAGGCAGGCCTGCAAAAGCTGGTCCCCGGGTACAGCCAGCATCTGCACTTACACATACTCAGTCTACACTCAAAGAGAAAGAAGAGGGCAGAAAGGGAAGCACTTTGCTAAGAACTTTCATTTTTCAAGCAAGTGTTTTCACACATATGCAGCAGCATGCATTAGCACACACAGGCTTCCAGTCCCAAGAAACAGATCTGTTCTCCTCCCTGAGTGAGTTGGAAACCAGAGGCCAACAAAACCAGTGAGGAGGAGAAGAGTCAGGGTTAGAACTCACAACCTGGTCAGGCATGGCCAGAGCAGGTGTCTCATCTAAGCTACCCCAGGGGTTGAAGTACATGGATCTCAAGTTCAAGGTCAGTTTGGACAACTTAACTAAGAAAGGAAACCCAGGGCTGGGGGTAAGCTTCTGGGGTAGAGTGATTGTCTAGCATGTGTGAGTCCAGAGGCTCAACCTTCAGCACCAGGACAACAATAAGACACTCCACAGACCCTGTAACTTAAACATTCACTGGGATGTGGAAAATGCCTGGCCTTCTCTTTGAGAAACCAAGGAAGACTACCCAGTGTCCAGTTAAGTCTTGTTGATGAGTGTATTTTCTTTTCTATTGATAAGCATATTACTTTGAACACTCTAATGACTTTTGAGAAATAGGGACAGATGAATAGTATAGGTTCAACTCCAACAAACAAAAGTCTTTATAAGCAGCAAACTCCCTGCCTTTTCCCCAACTTAACACTTGTGTGCCTATAGCAGTCTTGCATGTACCTGAGCTTACTCACAAGGTGGCTGAGGATGCTACCTGAACATCTCATTCAATTGCTTCATTTCAAACCAGAAGTATGAATTCATCCTTTCTCTGGGTAGCTTTAATATCAATATTTTTTAAGGGTTGGTTTTCACAAGCCCCTTCCATATATTAGCAATTTATGAGGTAAATATGCATGACTTTACTAAGTGACCAGGGCCAGTGTGAGGATTGGTATTTCTTCTGCAGCTAATATTCACAGAGGGTCTTGCTCTGTGTAGCAGTAAATGACTTCTTCCAAAGAAAACAATGCTGACCTTGCTCACTCAACTGTCTTACTGACCACACCTTGCAGATGTTGGCTAATAAAGGTGTCAAGCTTATCTCCTGTGTCAAGTTCAGGTTCACTAGACAAACTCACCTTAAAAATAAAGAGGTGTTTGCAAAGGTTCATCTGGAAGCCACAGAGATGGCTGAATTGTTTAATTCTTTGTTCCAAAAGCATCAAGACCTGAGTCTAACCCTAACCCTAACCCTAACCCTATAAAGCTGCCAAGTCAGGTGACACAGGCCTACAGCCACAGTACTGGTGATAGGGGGACAGGCAAATTTCTGGAACTCATTGGCTCCCTAGTCTAGCTGAATTCATGAGCTTGAGGTTCTGCAATAGACCCGGTCCCAAAAACATAAGTTAAAAACCTATTGAGGAAGCCAGATCACTTTGACTTCAGACCTTCACAAGGACATGCTAAAGGAGCATGTACCCTCATTCATGGACATCTATGTACATCCATGTACACACAGACAGACAGACACACTCACATCATCATCATCATCATCATCATCATCATCATCATCATCATCATCATCTGAACTTCCCAAGCAACTATTTTAGACAAAAAAATACAGGCAGAAAATCACAGTTCCCCAGAACTTTGATCACATACCCAAATTCCATTCCCATATTTTTAGATCCCTGTAAGCAGAAGCACAGAATGTCACTGCCAATGTCCATAGGCAACAAATGGAGTCAGCATGGTCTAAGAAATGTTTTCAGAAAAAAAAAAAAAGTGGCTTTAAATAATTAACCACAGTGTCTGTTTTCCACTCCTCACCAGCAGATTAATGTCTCTTGACAGGTGAGAATCCTTCACGGGAGGCTGCAGCTCCACTTTGTTCAAGGTAACTGCTGCTACTGAAAAGCAGATTTTCAACAAACACACCACCACTACCACCCCCATAAGCCCCTGATATTTGTAGGAAACAAATCCACCATAAGTGACCATCAGTTTTTTGCTTAAAGGAATAAAAATTCATATATCATTCATTGTTTGAACTGAAAGAAGCTATGCTGAGAAAGAAAACTAATCAAGAAAGTGAAAAGCTAGAAAATGACAGCAATAGGGGCAGACACCAGTGCTTGGCTGAATCTACCAATCAGCATATTGGTGTGGAGGCCAAAATATAATCTCTGGCATTATTCCTCAAGAACCCTCCACTTTTATTTTTTAGACAGGGTCTCTCAATAACTTGTTACTCACCAGACAGACTGACTGACCAGTGGGCCCCATGGATCCACTGGTCTATACCTCCCACCGCCTGGATTGTAAATAAACATCACCAAGGCTGGCTTTCAAGAGGATTTTAAGGATTGAACTCAGGTCATTTTATTTGCATGTGTCTGTGCTTCACCAGCTGAGGTATCTGCCCAATCCTAGATATTCACATTCATTATTTAAATTATTTTGCTTTATTTTATTTTCTGTGGAGGTATATATGTGTGTCTGTGTGTGGGCATGCAGGAGGGATGGGCTAGCATGTGTCTGGGTACATGTGGAGGTCCGGGGTCAATGTCAATTATCACCTTCAGTTCTTTCTACCTCATTGTTTTTGAGCCAGATTACCTCACTGAACCAAGAGCTTATTGCTTCTGCTAGGTGCAGGGTGATGGTGGGGAATGCTGGTCATGAGCTCTAGGGATCTACTTGTCTCACTGCGGTGGTTTAAATAAAATGGCCCTGATAGGCCTGTACAGAGTGGCACTATTAGGAGGCATGGCCTTGTTGGAGTAGGTGTGGCCTTTTTGGAGGAAGGGGTAAGTTTTGAGGTCTCAGATGTTCAAGCTATGCCCACTGAAGCATTCTTTTCCTGATGTCTGCAGATCTGGAGATAGAACTCTCAGCTCCTCCTCCAGCACCAAGTCTGCCTGTGCGCCACTGTGCTTCCCATCATGATGTCGATGAACTAAACCTCTGAAAACTGTTAAACCAGCCCAGTTAAATGTTTTCCTTTATAAAAGCTGCCATGGTCATGGTGTTTCTTCACAGCAACAGAAGTCCTAACTAAGATACTTTTGCTGCTTGGTTAAAAGACGTTCTTCCTTGTAGGGTTGTTTTTACATGGATAAGTTCTGGGGATCTAACTCAGGTCCTCACAAAGTACAGCAGACACTGTACCAATGAGCCATCTCCCCAGCCATGAGAATTCTACTATCACAGGAAGAAATGGAGGTTTGGAGAGGCTAAGTATCACGTTCAAAGGAAAACTGCAACAGGAACAACAGAACCCCTTGAGCAGAAATACCAGAATTCCTCGCTGGGATGCTCTGGACCTCAGGTTCCTTCCACTGTCAGCTTCTCAAGCTGAGGGAAGCAAAGTGGGTGAGACCTGAAGATGCCTGAGCCACTCAAATAAACAAAACCCAGGATGCTTCAGTGGCGAGGAATTAACCAGACTTTGGGTAAACATGTGTTTTTCAGCCATCAGCTCCACCACGATGTGATGAAACCAGCTTTCCTCAAAGCCAAAGACACCAGATGGACCATCTTTCAATCTGGTGTTTTTCTCATCTAAATACAGTCCCAGGGATCAAAACAAACAGAAACACAAAAGCCATTAAAATATATATATGAGCAATCTCTAGCTTAGAATAAACAGCAAAGGGTGGTAGAGTTACCAAAACAAGCCCCAGAGAAGATAATAAAAAAGACAAATGCTCATCCTGTTTCTTTTGCAAATAGCCATACTGCTGAATGGGGATATAATACCCAGATGTGCTTGTTCAAGGGGCTTCTGACAGTGTTTGGCCCACACAGCCTTTGCATTTGCAGTCCCTTTTGACTCCTGATAGCTTTGAAGGTGTGCACCTTTAATGATCTATGTTTGACAAGACTTAGAATTAACCTTTGAGTGTGTCTTTCACAGTCAATGTGAAACTACAGAGCAGCGATGATATGACATTTTGGGTGGGTGAGTTCATCGAAGAAGCCTGCCTTCAGCATTCTCCTGCAAATACCCAAGGGTATCTCAGCCTGCCAGGTCTCCTTAGATGTGACAGGCAGACAATGAGAGAGTGGGGAACCTCAACAAACTCAAGATGGCCTGCATGAAATAAAGGTATTCCAGCCCACTTCAAATTTAATCTTGTGCACCTCATTATGCAGGCAGCAAAGAGGAAATGTGAGATAAAAAAGCAGGATAAAGGGCATGTTATTTCTGACTATCAAGCCCTCAGATGCATACACATGGGCATTTGACTTCTACCCCCTGCCCCCAATACACATGTGATCTTTTTGACAGCATTTCTCACAGGGATCACATCAGGGATTTTCTGTTGGGAAGGCAAGTGCCTTGAACATCTCTTTGGATACCATGAAGCATGTTATGCTGAAAAGGGGAATTCAGCGTCTGTAGGTAATTGTGCCATATAACAACCAAAACCAACACAGGATGCTCACTCCACCATTCCTTTCTTCTCATACCCCCATAGTAAGTAGATGACGAACACTTTTGAAGCACAGGTATCCAAAACAACTCCAATCTCCTAATGGATCCACCACCATCCCCACTGAGAGGTAGTGAAATCATACAAAAATGTCAGCCTTCTGAGCATCTCACCCAGCTTTACTGAAGAGCAGTAATCACACTAGAGAGATAGCATGAGCTCTGGGCCTCTGAAATGAGCCTGTTTCTTTAAGAATCCATCCTTTCTGGGCACTGAATAAATACAATTCTCATAAGAGAACATTATGGGTAATGAAGCCTGATGAGAGGTGTTAGATCTAAAGCATTTGAGAGGAGATTCAAACCTGGGCATGATGCTGTATGCCTACAGCCTAAAATCCTCATATTCCGGCACTTAGGAGGTAAAAATGAGAGGTTCAGGAGATCAAAGTCATCCTCACATATGCACCTGGAGGTCAGAGGACAGCTCTCAGGGGTCAGCTCTCCTCTTCCATGACATGGGATGCAGGTATTAAACTCAAGTTGTCAGGCTTGGCAGAGAGCATCCTTACCCAATGAGCCATATTACTGCTCCAGGAAGAGCTCATGCTTGGTTCATGATGAGCTACTACCATGGCCTGAGAAGACATAGTTACTATCATAGCATCACCTTCCAAGATATCATAGTGACTGGTCCTCTGCAGTGGACAGAAGAACACTGGAGCTCTGAGAAAAATGGGGTCCCCCAAAGGAAGAGAGAAGATCAAAAACACCTATTGGTGAACCTCAAGGGGCTGCCTCCTTCCATCAGGGTAGCAGAAGAAGGAGGAGGAGGCGAGGAGAAGAGGTGGGGGGATGGAGGAAGGAGGGGAAGGGAAGGAAAGAGGGGGAGGAGGGGGGAGTGAATGAGGGAGACCGCTCTATTGCCCAGTTGTTTCAATAGAGCCCACACAACCAAGACTCCTGCCCACAGAATAAAAACCCCTAAGAAGCCGGCCAGCTGGGCCATCTGCAGCGAACCCTCCCTACAAGATGTTCTGTGAGCAGTTTCCAGGGAGGCTCAGACAGCCAAGATTGCATTATTGGATTGTGACCTCTCATTTTCTTCCTGTCTACCAAAGAGCCATTCAGACTCTTTTTTTAAAAGCATTATTCAGGCAATTATATATGTCTCTGGAAGAATATGAGTTCAAAGGCACCACCTTCCCTCCATACAAAACCTGCTTTGAGGTTCGACATACACTACCATGATCTCTATCCATATGAGCCTTCCCTCCTACTGAGTGATCTAAGCTTATAATTTCCTGCTATGTGTGTGCTACAGTAAAAGAGACCCCCTCCTTTTTCTTTTTCTTTTTTTAACCAACTCTGTCCTGTAAATAGGGATCCTCCTGAGCATCAGACCAACACATATAGTATCCAGGGAGAAAAATTAAATGAAATTCAAAGCTTCCATTTGGATAGTCAACAGCTCTAAGCAAGAAAAAGGATGGTTACTTGGGGTTATAAAATAATTCTTTTAAGTGAATCAAAACACTATAACATCTTATTTAAAAATATATAGTTCTTCAGGGCAAGCGCCTCCGAAGTCTTGCTTCCACAGAGGTATCAAGCAATCTCTGTTACTTGGCATCCTTATTCCCTAGTCCAAAAGGCAGTCCCAAGTCTCCGGAAATACTCGGTGAGTGGAACTGTAAGCTGAGGGAATTTACCCTAATCCTAACCCTAAGTGGAACTGTCACAGGGTCTGACAGATTCCCTAGGCTTCCCTGGCAGCTGGCCCCATGCCATACAAAAGTGAGTACCTGGTACCATCCCCAGCCCCCTGGCTTCCAGGCTCCCCTAATTCACATGTTCCTCTTGGCTCACCTCTGTTCCCCTCTTCACTCTGCTTCCAGCTCAAGTCAGTACACCACAGGAGCTTGCTTCGCCCTAGCCTGGTCCCCGGTGGTTGCCATGACAACACCCCTTCAGAGTAGGCACTAGATGCCGGCCTTCTCTAGTACACCTCCAGGCAGGAGGGAGTATGGGTGACCCTTAGGCCCACAGCAGGGGAGATGGAGAAGATCCCAGCTACTCTTGGGGGCACCTTTCCTGTCAGTTTCTTAGGGGCCCTGCAGACCCCTCACTGGGTTTTCTGCTTCCTTATGCCAAGGAACACATGGGGAAAGCAGCTTGGGGTGCATCAGTGGCCAGACTACCACATCCATTTTATTGATGGAGGCTGGAATCCAGCTTCAAAGTCAATGAAAATGTCATGTCTGGATCGGAAAGCAGGCATCCTGAAGGACTTGAGGAGGAAAGGCTCTGTGCTTCCCCCTAGAACCTGGCATCGTAGAGTGGGTGGGTAGTGGTTACCTGCTGGCGAAACTCACGTCTGCCATGTGCTGGCACAAAGCAGGCAGGGCATGAGTGGGCAGCAGAGGGAGAACATACAACAATGCCTGACTTCCTCTCTTCCTAAAGTTTAATTCCAAGGCTTTGAGTAGTCTTAGACACTAGACCCAAAGGATTTTATGACTGATTCTTCCCTAGGTAAATTAGATTGAATTCAGGTTAATATAGCCTGTTTCCAATTGTAAGAGGAAATTTGAACTAGTGGGTTGTTTGCTGAGGTGTAGAGTGCTATGTATTTTTTTATCCACACTTGGTATACAGTTACTGAACTAAAAAGAAAAGCTATTAATGAAGCCAGTAGCTGACCCAAGGGCCACTGCTATTCTTGAGTGTGTGTGTATATATATATAATCTTCATGTATGAGTGGGGATATGAGGGGGCCAGGGCACACATGTAGACCTAGGAAGACAATCTTGAGCTTCAATCTTCACTTTCCATCTTATTTGAGGCAGGGTCTGTCATTGTATTCCACACTGTATGCCAGGCTAGCTGGCTGAAGACCATCTAAGAAGTCTGCTCTCCCAGCCTGCCTCCCATATTATCACAGGCATGCTGGGATTATACATGTATGCGACTACATGTGATTTTATGTAGATTCTAGGGATCTGAACTTCTCTGGTTCCGAGGCTTGCATGGCTAGTGCTATATTCACTGGTCCTTCACCCCTCTCTACTATACTGTCATTTCTGATCAAGCATTCCTTCATCTGAAGATAAGACTGGAACTGCACAGGGAACGAGGCCTGCGCCCAAACAGGGCTTTTGCACATTGTGTCTAGTCAAACTGACAGGATTAAGCAATCCCAGAGGGGACCCTTAGGGGAGTATTGACATATGGGAAATGAAGCCAAAAGGTGAGAGTCTGGGGGAGTAGCAGGAAGAATGAACAGACTGGGAAACCCTCAGAGAGTTTGCGTCCACTGCTTTTGAGGTGAACAGCTTCACGAAGTCCCAGGAACACTTTGTTGCTGTGTGCATATTAACTTACATATTCAATGTATAGGGCATCCTAGGTAGAGAGCCTGATGATGGTGAGCAGGACCTCTATATCCATGCCGGAAAGTCACTTCCATGCTGAAGTAGGACTGCTTATAGGCTCTCAACATTCTCCACCAAGGGCAGATGATGAAATATGCAGTGGGGTGAGGCATCTCATTTGATGTGAGCATTTTCCTCTAATTTGTTACACTAACATGAATATGACAGAATTTACAATTGGAAAGTATCACCTGAGATTAAAATCCATAAAACAGAAGAAGAAGAAGAAGAAGAAGAAGAAGAAGAAGAAGAAGAAGAAGAAGAAGAAGAAGCAGAAGCAGCAGCAGCAGCACCACCACCACCACCACCAGCAACAACAACAACAACAACCACCAATTTTAATATCTAGGAACACAGCTTGGCTTGTAAAGTGTTGGAAACATAGGCATATAAGCATGGAGACCTATGTTCCATTTTCAGAACCCCAGTTCTAGGGAAGCACAGTCTAGGGATTTGGGGGGCTTGCCAGCCAGCCACCCTAGTATAATTGGTGAGCTTCAGGCCAATGAGAAGTTCTGTCTTTTGTTTTTTTAAGAACTCAATTGGTTTTATTCATTTTACTTACCAACCACAGAGAGCCCTCTCATCTCTCCTCCCATCCCCTCCATCATTCTTCCCCTTCCTAACATCCCTCATCACCTCCTCCAGAAAGGTAAGGCTTAATGCATTCTGTTGAGGCAGCTCCAAGCCCCTCCCCACTGCACCAAGGCTATGCAAAGTATCTCTCCATAGGTAACAGGCTCCAAAAAGTCAGCTCACACACCAGGAATAGATCCTGATCACACTGTCAGTCCCCTTAAACAGACCAAGCAACACAACTCTCTCCTTAAGCAAAATGTCTAGTCCGGTCCCACCAAGGCTCCACAGCTGTCAATCTAAAGTTCCCGAGTTCCCACTAGCTTGGTTCAATTGTCACTGTAGATTTCTCTGTTGTGACCTTGACCCCCTTGCTTAAATATTGGCTCTTCCCTCTCTTCAACTGGACTCCTGGAGCTTGGCCTGGTGCTTGGCTATGGATCTCTGCATCTGCTTCTATCAGTTACTGGATGAGGGCTCTATGATGACATTTAGGGTATTCATCAATCTGATTACCAGAGTAGGCCAGTTCTGGCACCCTCTCCACTATTGCTAGTAGTCTAAGCTGGGGTCATCCTTGTGGATTCCTGGGAACTTCCCTTGCAACATCTTTCTCCTTAACTCCATGACATCTCCCTTTATCAAGGTTTCTCTTTCATTGCTCTCCCACTCCATCCCCATTTCAGCTCTACCATCCTGTTCCCTTATGTTCTCATCCCCCATCTCCTCCCCTCTATTGCTGCTCCCTCTCACCCCCAGTTTACTCAGGAGACCTCATCTATTTCCCCTTCCCAGGGTGATCCCTGTATCCCTCTTAGGGTCCTCCTTGTTAGCTAGCTTCTCTGGGTTGTGAATTGTAGCCTGGTCATCCTTTGCTTTACATCTAGTATCCACTTGTGAGTGAGTACACACCATGTTTGTTTTTTGGGTCTGTGTTACCTCCCTCAGGATGATATTTTTTAGTTCCTTACATTTGCCTGCAAATATCATGATGTCATTGTTTTTTACTGCTAAGTAGTACCCCATTGTGTAAATAAATGTTCCTCATTTTCCTTATTCATTTATCTGTTGAGGGGCATCTAGGTTGTTTCCAGATTCTGGTTATTACAAATCATGTTGCTATGAACATAGCTGAGCAAGTGTTCTTGTGATATGATTGAACATCCTTTGGGTATATGCCCAAGAGTGGTATCATTGAGTCTTGAGTTTTCTAAGAAGTCACCATACTGATTTCCAAAGTGATGGTTCAAGCTAGCACTCCCACCAGCAGTGGAGGAGTAGTCCCCTTGCTCCACATGGGAGGCCCTGTCTTAAAGGACAGCCACATAACCACCTCAACTCTTAAAGAGAAGCTTGTCTCTTGTTTCTGTGTGAGCCCTGGTGATTAAGAGGCTAGGCCCCAAAGAAAATCTAGCCTGTCTTCACTGGAGGGTAGCTTACTTTCCAGGAAGTAAACCTTGCACACAATTGCTGCCATGGTTTACAGGAACACCTTGATGTAATCTGTTGAAAACATGCTAGAATATTAAAAGGAAACCTAAAGCATGGAGTTCCTCCAACTTGGTGAAAATGTCATCTCATACTAGCTAAATGGAGAATGGCCCATGGTTATCAGACCTTGTAGATACACAAAAGGCTTTTTGCACATCAGTGTGATCAAAGGTTCAGTGAAGGATGAAAAAACATCCTGGAAAGATCTGGAAAGAATCTTGGGTCTCCTGTTCACTAGTTGTATATTTTTAGAAACATCCCTAATTTTCCAAGACCCTCCACATTTTCATCTTTCAGATGACATGACTATGGGAACCATGGGAACCATGAGAACAATGGGGACAAATGGATAACTAAAATGAACAAAGTGTCATGAAAACCTCCCTGCATATAGTATATGCTTAATTAAGAGCTACCATTGACATCAGGACAGACTTTAAATACTACATGATAGGATTTTAACTTGCTTTTTTTGAGACAAGGTCTTACATAGCCGTGACATGAAACACAGGTATATTCACCTCCCAAGTGCTGAGATTACAAGTATGTGCTACTGTAGCAGAGACAGAACAATCTAGGGCTTCATGGATACACTAGGAAAGTACTCTACCAACTGGGCTACACCCCCACTTTCTAGCTTTTCAACTTGAAAAACTAAATTCTGGTTTCCTGGGAAAATGAATTGGTTCTCTGGCGTAAAATGTGAGTATGACTCTCCAACCGTAAATGCTGGGGAGCCAAATTCTAATCCTTAGCTATTCTCTGTGTACTGTGCTACATCACTGCCTGCAATACCTCTCTCTGACTTCAGAAGGAAGCACAGCCATATTTCCCAGCTGACATCTCAGTTCCTTCCAGTCATGACATTCTAGAGTAATCTATAAGGGCAGCAAAGGTGGTAAAAGTCATTATAGCACATTTTATAAACCACAGTTAGAAGACAGGGAGATTGGGTGTGTTTACCACATTATGCAATTAGTCCCATGCCTCTGGGGAGGGAGTGCCAATAGGTATAGAACACAATCTCATTTCATTTTGAAGGGGAGACATCAACTTTTCTCACATCACTGAGAAGAATAGCTACAATTTGTTTAGTTAGTCTCTACTTGAGATGTACGTAAGGTCATTTTACTGTGCAATAATTCAGGGCCAAATATTTCAGCATTCCTTCATTTTTCCAATGGCATGAAATGCAAAGACACTTTGGTGAGGCCCATTCTCATTAACCTTAAAAGAGTCTGGGCTATATGTAACTCAGGTTCACATGAAGACATTTTGCTTGTTACATATGCAGGTCAACCGCCTCTATATTGATTCTGTGAGTCTATCTAAAGGACAAGAATGTGCTGGTTTTTTTTAACCACTTCTACAAATTTCTCTAATGGTTCACACTTTAAATATAATTTTTGATAATCAGCATGGAGAGATGGCAGGTGAATGAGATACCCCCTTGCTATGAATTAGGACACCTCTGCTTCCCCTCATCATTGGGTAGCAATAGAAGGTACTGCCCAAGAGTCCCAATCACTTTCATGGCCTAGAAGTAGAATTCTAGAATGTCTAAGGTATGAAATAGCTAAATTCCACACGTTCTTCCATCCTAGCCTGCTGTGGAACTATGCTCTTGTATACTGTAAATATTTGTCACTGTAAATATTGGTTCAATAAAATGTTGACTAGCCAGAAGGCAGGCAGGAAGTATAGATTGAGCTACCAGACTAAGAGAACTCTGGGAAGAGAAAGAGCAAAAAGAAAGAAGAGCCAGATGCAGAGGAAGGAAGGTGAGAACACTGCACTGAAGCAAAGGTACGAAGCCAAGTGGCTAAATATGGATAAGAATCATGGGTTAGCTTAAGAGTAAAGTCAGCAAGTAATGAGCCTGAGCCATAGGCCAAAGAGATTTTAATTAATATAATTCTTTGTGCAACTATTTGAGACTAAATGGCTGCTGGAGTGGCCGGACAGGACAGAGAAACTTTTGACTACCCTAGCCCATCTCATTGAATCCAATGCTATTGACTGCTTAAGCTGCCCAGTATTCTCCAGCTCCTCCCATAACAGAATCTAGCACAAATCTCTAGTTTTCCTAGTATGTAACAACATAACCAAACTGACTACACTTTAGATTAAAAAAAAAAGTATGTCAGGACTCAGTATATTTTATAAAGTATCTATAAGGTTATAACTCAAAAGTTGACCAATTGACATGCTAGGAAAAATGTGCCCACTGGTGCACAGCTGGCATGTCTGTTATGGGAGAAACCAGCCTCTTTCTGATTGGATTGGAAGCTTGCTGCACACAAGAGAATCAATGTCTGATATTGTAAACATGGTTAAAAGCCTATGGCTGGGTAGCACATAAGGCCTGGGTTACATGAGACTCTGTTTCAAAAAAAAAAAAAAAAAAAAACACCAATATACACATACACACCTAAGTGGGCTCAGTCCTGTAATGACTGTTAGTTTTGGCAGTTATATTTAAGGAAGCATTTGTGGGAAGGGGTGGTACTGCCTTGATTTCAGTTGTCTATTGCTAAGGATTGATTTCCTGCACCTCCAGTTATAATAATTATTGATGATTGATATTTTCATTAGTTTGAATGTATAAAGTCTTTTAAATTTTAACCTAGATTATTTGACTCAAAGTGCCCTAGCCAAACTGTATTATTGAATTTATAAAATGAAATGCTGGTGATGGTGAGGGTGACTGTATCCGTCCATTAAGGATTGTTACAAGTTTTCAGAAGTAGGTGTTCCGTGTTGTAATCACACATGTTTTCTGAAGATATTACTAGATTTTCAGTTAATAAAATCAAAAACTATGATGATTAGCTAAATGTCAACGGTCAGAAAACCTCAGAGAAGCAGGCATTTGGACACAATACTCTTGTTCAGTATGCTGTGGCACCTTCTCAAAGCCTGTGTAGAGCTACTGCTGGCCTATTTGGGGGACAAGTCCAGGTTCATCCCATGGCTCTCTATAATCTTATAAATTCCCAATCCACCTGGACTCAGCTTTCCAAATAAGAAGCACAAATACATGTGTTTACCCCAATCTGGCAATATCTCAGCTCTGCTGGATAATTTAATTATCTATCAGATACTTTTTTTTTTTTTTTTGATTTTCAGACTGCTCATATGTGCTGGTCCGTGTGTAGACTGTATGACAGATGGGCAGACAGGTGCTTTTGGTTGTGACTCTAATACCACCCAGTTATACTCAGCAGTCGCTCTCCCTTCTTGACCAAAACAATGTCATTGTCAAAGCCGTGTGCAAAATGCCTGAGGTGACTTATAGGCCCATTTCCTGGGTTGTCATCTGTAAGTCTGGCTGACCATCTCCAAAAGCAATTCGAATTATTTTGCTCATCGGTGTACTCATTTTGTGTGTGTGTGTGTGTGTGTGTGTGTGTGTGTGTGTGTGTGTGTGTGTGTGTATGTGCATGTGTGTTTTGAGCATACTTGAACCACTCTTAGAAAGAGCCTGAAGTTTCAATACCCAAATCATTGTATAAATGTATTACTTGGAACCATTCCTAACAAAGCCTAAAGGCCTACATTGTTTATAGAACACTGAGTATCTGACCACTATTCCCTGTCTCTAAGACAGTCTCCACCCAGTGGAGACTGACAGCATTCCCATTTCTTTGGTGGCATTTACCAACACTTGTAGCTGGAGGAGAAAATTGAAAATTTTCACTATGACAACTGCATTCATTTTTCAAATTCTCTTGATACATCTTCAATTGTGCTATGATCTTTGATGTCTTAGGCTTGACTTGGGAATCTACTGATACTTTACATATTGCAGTCTACGCAGCGAGGCAGAGGAGGTGGTTATGCTATTATTCTACAAAAATGGGCCATCCATTTAGTGATCTATGGGTCATAGATCAAGCATGGAAGACTGGGATTACTCTGTCCACACTGAGAGTCTCAGCTATGTGGATGACCGCATTCACCTGGTTTAAGCATAATCCTATTGTTGACATTTAACCCAAGAAATGCAAGTCACCCAATGAAACGGCAAACGTTGTATTAGGCATATGAATAGCCATTTTTCCTCAGGAAACAAACAGAAGTGATAACAAACTACTGAAAGCAATCCATGACCATCCCCCTAATAGTACAGAGACGCTAAATGCGCTGTACACAATATAAGATCAGTCTTCATTATCCTTGCCTTCTAATTCTATACCTTCTTAGCAGCAATACTGATATGTGCATCTCTTTTGCTCCTACTCAGAGTGATATGCAATGGCAAAAGCAACCATGCATGGAACAAAGCTAATTGCTAGTATTCTTTATTCAATGGTATGCCTTGAATAATTAAAAAAGAGAGATACTATTCAATTGTGAAACCAAACATTCACAGGATCCCAGCACTTATCCAAAGGTTCAATTTGTAGCTGTGTGTCCTTAAAAATAGGCTAGATGATTGCTCAAAGAAGCCAAGTGGTAAAAAAGTGTCAGCTCTTTCCAAACTAAGGCATCCAAGAAAGGGTTTTATAAAATAAAGCTGGGTGGAGGATCTAAGAGTAGGGGAAGCAGCGGCATACCAGACTAGGGAAAAGCAAGAAGAAATGTCGGAAAGGGCAGCACATTAGTTTAGCCAAGTTACAACGAGAGAGAGCAGAAACAAATAAAAGCAAAGGATGTAGGGGCCAGGGAAAGAGGAAGGGGCGAGTGGAAACAGCTGGAATTGTTCAGCTGTGTCAACATTCGGCTGCTTGGCAGATTGACTAGCAAAGTGTCATCTGAAACCAATTACATTCCCAAAACCCCACGGACCCAGTTCATAACATTGATTAATCCACATTGTGAAAAAGTCCCCAAGCAAAACTAGACCAGCTGTCAGCCCTTGGAGCTCAAAAAGAAGAAGAAAAAATAAAATAAACAAAACCAGCATTGCTTAAAATGGAATAAGGGAAGAAAAGAAGAGAAAAAAAGAAAAAGGAAAATGCCTCCTGAAATTGTTGAGACTTTCCAAAGGTGTGTGCCTTCTGAAATAGAAGATGGATTTAGGAAGACTCCACCCAGGCCTCTTTTTTTTTTTTTTTCCAGAACTGACTATAATTAGAAAAGCCTGGGTCATGTTAA
This sequence comes from Sigmodon hispidus, assembly GCA_004025045.1. Taxonomy (NCBI): domain Eukaryota; kingdom Metazoa; phylum Chordata; class Mammalia; order Rodentia; family Cricetidae; genus Sigmodon; species Sigmodon hispidus. The sequence goes on along the minus strand of PVIH01000527.1, from coordinate 246,110 downwards.
AATAACCTCAGAGTCCAGTCCCAAAGTCAGAACACAATGGCTCTAAGTCCCCATGCTGTGTCCTTTCCTCTCCTCCTGGGAGTGATACCAAGGTCTTAATTCTTAGGTATGTTTTTGCTTTTTATTGTTTTGGATGCCTTCATCTATTCACATTAAACCAACAAAAATGTAATTATATTTCATATATTTTCTTTCTTGTGTATGTTTTTGTACATGCATACCCATGCAAGTTCATGTGCAAGTGGAAGCTAGAGGTCAATAGTGAATACCCTTCTTAATCACAGTCCATCTTTTTCTGAGAGGAATTCTCTTTGACTTGGCTTGGGGCCAGCAAGCTCTAGAAATCAGCCTGTCTCTTGCCTCCCAGAGCTGGGCTTACAGGTATGTGCCTCCATGTCTCACTGTAGGTGCTGGCAATTTCACTCAGAGTCTTGGACTTACACTGCAAGCATTCTACCCTGGGACGTGACTCCTAAGCCTCACACATTTCCTCTAAAATCTTTTTCATACCTTTTGTTCTACTGCACAGGGGTGTAAGTGTTCACCATATCCTGGATTTGCAAGAATATAACTGTGGCTGAGTCAAGACATGTTTACCACATTTGTTGGATGTGGAAAAGTACTTGTACTGGACCCAGAATGAACTCATATACACCATTATGTCTTCACAGTACCCTATATACTTTCCTGTCCTCTAGACAAGACCCTAATCAGGAGATGATAGGATGCATGGAAAGCCCTTGGTCCTGCTCCTGAGGATTCTAACTAGTGGGTTTTGTGAAGGAGACCTGATGCCATCTAAGTAGCTATGGAATCCTCTCTGGGGAGGCTCTGTAAACTCTGGCTTCAGGTCCCCACTGTGAGGCTCTATTGCAGGACTCTTTGGTTGGTGGAATGGCTTTTTCTTAGAAGTAAACCACATACTTATTCATTTGTTACTCACTCTGCATACACTTACCAAATGCAGACTCAGTATCAAACACTGGCCTGCACCCAAGAAAAACAACAAATATATAGCAAGTTTGTACTTCTAATTATGATTTTAGAATTTGGAACAGTCAGAACAATCGAGGTAATATTGCTGGAATTTTCCTTACTCATACCTCTAAGAGTTTCAGGTTTCAAACATGATAGTTGTAAGTCCAGAGTAGAACCATGGGAGACATGGTAAGCTTGAGTTTCTCTAGCTGACCTCAAATTTACCAACCTCCTACATCAGCCTCTCTACTGCAAGGATTACAGGTGTGCACCACCATGTCTGTCATACAAAACGTTTTCCTCTGAATATTGTGGTCAAGTCAACTGATGTTCATAAAAGCTTAGTAAGCTACCCAGGACTATGTAACCAGAAAATACTATAGTTTTACTAAAATCCAGGGCTATCCTATACCTGACTCTGTACTCCTTAAACAACAAATATGCAGGGGGCTGGAGAGATGGTTCAGTGGTTAAGAGCAATTACTGCTCTTACATAGGATCCAGATTCCCTCTAGCCCTCACCCCTGACTCACAGAGAGAAATAAATAAAAATAAATTTTTAAAATTCTCAGATATATTATGCTTGACACAGGCTTTCCTGAGCCTGCTGGCAAGTCTCAAAGCATGCAAAATATATTTCCTAGTGGGAAATGCATTCAAAGTTAGCAAGAGACTGGATGAAATTGGACTCTAAGAATATAAGTGGTTTATGTATTTGGACTGCATTCCAGGTTTGCTTCCTCTACTGTAAATGCCCCATAACTAATCTAGTGGCCTCCTCTGTTGAAATGTCACCCTGTTACTGCAAATTTTATGAACTGAAATATGCCTTTGACAAATTGGTCTTTTTCCTTCTCCATACTTTTATGTCCATGTCTCATGGTATAGACCAATTTGAGCTGTATGAGGTTATTACAGACTCACCGAATCCAAACCTTGCTTATCATTGGTAGGTACAGCTCTGTATTTGAAAAGAGGAAGAGACAAAACAGAATTCACTGTGCATGTCAAGAAATATAGGCTGATTTTCTTTTCTTTTCTTTTCTTTTCTTTTTCCAGAGTCTAGGTTCAGAATTGGAAGGTCAAAGCTAATAACAAAATGTTATTTAGATGTAAGAAAGACTTCACCAAATAGTAGCAGCATCTTCAGATTTAGTCTGTGCTGAGTGTTGGGAGAAAGGGTGAGGGGGGGGCAAAAGAGGAAGGCAAGGAAAGGGTGTGGAGATGGGGTAGGGGAGGAGACTGGAGCACCCATCAGAAACAATAGTTCGGGGCTGGGGATATGGTTTGGTGGTTAAAGCACTTGGCATCCAAGTGTGAGGATTGGGGTTTAGATTCCCAGAAACCCCTAGAAGTACCAGGTCTGTGTGGTGGCCTGACCTTAACTCTAGCTTCACAAGACCAAGACAAGGGGTTCCCAGAAAACAATGGCTATCAAGATTGGCTAGAGTGACTAGGTTTGATGGAGATCCTCTGCCTCTGTGAATAAGGAGGAAGAGTGATGGAGATGGTATTTGATATCAACCCTGGGCGTTCACAGGCACACACCCAAGTATATATATATATATATACCCATGCATGTGTATGTACACATGTGCATGTACCCACAAACATGCACACACACCAAAACACAGATGCAAAAATGGCAAAAGAAAACAACCAGAGTCCTTAGATGATTCCACTAATTCTTTCTCCTGGTTTTTTCACCCTGGAGGATATTTATAATTATTGTTTTTTAAATGCTCATGATGTCACAGATAAAGAACACCAATTGCTCCCAACAGAACTCTTAACTACAGTATGTGTTAAGAAGAGCAAATTACTGTTTATACACATGGACAGGATTGTAAATGAAGGCAAGAACATTACAAATTAGCCTGGGCTGAAAGCAAGCCAGGGCAATGCCATTTCTTTCTTTTCACCAAAAGGCTCATCACCTGGACCTTTGCCCTCCTGGGGAGCCCACCACAGACACTGTTGCTGATACAGACATTAGTCTGAAGGAGACTGAGCTTATGGATACTGTTGTAATTTTAAGATGTGATATTATCAGAACAGTGTGGGCAAAGTTGCCTACATTCCCTTTATCTGAGCTACTCTGAGTCACTGGGGTACAGTGGTTACAAATCTAAGTCTTAAAAAGAGACAACATCTGTGCCAACACCTGTGCATGTCCAGAATTTTGGTAATCTAACCTAAGAGGTCTACATTCAACAAAGCAAAGTGTAACTTCAAAGAACCTAGGTGAAGTTCTGTGTAAATTGGAATCTTTCTCTGTATACTTTAACAAAATGACTATGCACTGAGCTGCCTTTTAAGTAGTAAATATGTCTTATGTTGTAAAGTCTAACCTTATTTGCAGAAAAAAAATTGCCTATAGACTTGAAGTAGAGACTCACCCATAGAGGTAGGTATGACCCCGTGGAGGACCGTGGCACACAGTGTGACAGGGTGAGAACTACTGCCTCGGTTGAGATAATGTTTGAGGATTGGGTCAAAGCTCAGAACAGGGCACAGTCTATAATGTAAGTGTTAATGACATCCTAAGTGTTCAGGGTCTCTCCAATTGTAGAAGAGGTAAATTCCAGGAACTGAGGTCTGAACCAAAGAAGACTTCGTATATAAATACTTTTCTGTCCACTTCTGGGCACCACATAATGCACATATTCGCAAAAAGACTTTGGAAAGAACAGGAAATGCATGCGGGTTCTGAAATGAAAATGGCCAAAGCATCCTCTCTGTTCTGGGGCTACAAACTGCTCAGGCAGTTTCTTGAGCCTCCCAAAGCAGAAGCTTTAGTTCGGCTGTGAAGCAAGGAAGGAGGTGGAGAACAGTAGTACCTCTGTAGACAAGCATCCTCATTCCTGCATTTTTATTATAAACCAAAGCATTCAGTGAGGTGGAGGGTCATGAACCAGATGTATCTTGGAAGCATGGCTTTCTCTGCTGGGGGGTGACATTGAAGGGTGTGTGGCCCCACTTCCCATAGCACCATCTGTCACTGCTCAGTGGCTCCAATTATCAAATGGCATGAACTGCCTGGGAAGAGCATGGTTGCTTACACTGTGATTCTGTGACCTATTTTATCCCAAGGGGATGCTAAGGATTTGGGCCCAGAGAGATGGGAAAATGGACTCATGAGAGCTAAGGTGACATCATAACTGAGGTGCTTCTCCTGACCCTTGGGGTATCTGACTTGAAGGCAGGTAAACATTCAGTATGGGTGTACACACTGGCTTCACAACTGAAGTCCCTGGTTGGGGTGGTGTGTTACTCAATCTTCAGCTCAATGACAGATAATAGCCTCACTGCAATTTTGTAAAGAAAGAGACAGAAAGACACACAGCCTTTAGTAGCTATAGTTTGAGGTGAGACAGTATGGCTTTGGGACCACTTAATACTGAGACCAGCACTTCTGATGTACTGTCATCTTTCACCAGGGCACATGACATCCCTAGATGTTGGTGTTTATTTTCTTTGAAGTAGAATCTTGCTGTGTAGCCAGGATGGCCTTGAACCTGTGTTCTTCCTGACGTTGTCTTCTCTCAAGATCACAGGTGTGCAGCACCACACCAGGCCCACACTGGGCATTTTAAACTCAGCAAACTCACCTGTTCAGTGGCCTCCAGAGGACTCAGAAGTGAGCCCGAACCCCAACCACCTTTGGTAATTCATCTACTCACCCTGAGTGCGCCTCCTTCGGGTGCAGGACTTTCCTCGATGAAGGCATATTTACATTCAGCCTTGATAACAGTCTTCTTGGAATTTCTTCTGCTCTGTCCTATGCCTTTCAAATCTCTTGACACTACCAGGGCAGACACTGAGCTAGCCAGCTGCTCACATCTGGCACCACTAAGCCCCACCCCTACCCAGCAATAAGGCAACAGCCATGTCTACTGGTGTCAACACTTGGCAGGTGGCTTTCAGTTCTTGCCTATATGTGGTCCTCACACTCTGGTCTTGGTAATTCTTAGGGTTCAGGCTGTTCATGGCAAAGCTGGCTGAGTAACTGACTATAAAATCTCAGGCTGGTGAAGAGAGTTGACCTGACTCAGCCTAAGGCTGCTCCTCTTTACAAGAAAAGCCCCAGAAAGTGTTTATATGTGTGTGTTCTCACACACACTCATGCGAAGTGTCAGTAAATTAATAAACTCCTTTGCTGACACTGAACTATGATTCTAACTGGTAGACCACCTTCAGTCTTTCCAGAAGCAAAGTGAGGTCTTACTTTTGGGCCAAGTTCCAAAATATCTCTCTATCTCAATAGAGCAGAACGTCCTAGGAATCAGACAGGGCAGATAAAATTATCCCTGTTTGTGAAATGGGAAAACTCAGGTCCAGTTGAGTTTAATGAGGTTAATGGGTTTTCACAAAGTCTCCAAGTTACTGGAGCAGAGCTATGCATTGACCTGAGTCTTCCTGGTCCAACCTTCTCACCACATCACAGCTTCTCAGATGTTGAGCAAGGATTAGTGTCCTTCCCTTCCTGGGCATGTATACTCAGTGGAGAAGCAAGGAGGCAATGAGGTCAAGGTAAGAACTACACCACTGAACCCCTGCCCCATATGATTGTGATGAATTACATGCCTTCTGGAGCTGCTAAATCCATTATGGATTTAGACTACTAATCTTGACACATGAGTACACACTAGCAACACTCAGATGGTCTGGACCCCACAGCTGCTGAGGGCAGGCCAAGGAATGTATCTATTTGTTTGCTCACTCCCTGTGTACAAGTGAGTATATATGCACATTTGCTTGTGTGTATGTATGTGCATGTGTGTATTCAGGTACACATAGGGATACCTGTGTGTGAAGACCTGGTTAACCTCGAGTATCATTCCTCAACTGCTCTATATCTTAACTTTTGAGATAGTGTCTCTATTTGAACCTGAAGCTTATCAAACAAATTAGTATTGCTGGCCAGTGAGCCTTGGGGATCTGTCTCTAACCTATTCTGTCCTGAAGGTAAAAGTCTGCATCTCCATGCAGGGCACTCCATATGGGTGCTAAGGATTGAACACAGGTCATCAACCTGCACTTTATCCATTGAGCTAGCTCACCAGCCCCACCATGTACATTTTAAATACATTCTCAGTGGCTGCTGGTGGTGGTGCAGGCATTTTGAACACATTGGTGAAGCGCTGACACTCGGTGGCTTTCCTCTTCCCAGAATGTCGTTTATTACTCCACATGCGGCAGATGTACTTATGGAGCAAACAGTAAGTAAGGGGGACATCCCTTGATCATCACAACAAAAATATTTAAGCAGCTTCTGTCACCAGCTCTGTTAGAGACCCTGCAGGATCTGTGAGATAAAAGCCCCTGCCCTCTAGGAATAGAGAAACTAAAGATAGACACCATTCATGTGGCCTCGCACAGAGAGATAAGGCTGCCATTTTCTGATTAGAGTAAATCCCACAGAATAAAACAAAGGGCTTACAGCAGAGACTGTGAGTTTCCTTGGGAGGGCTCTGAAGTTTGCACATTTTAATTTGCAGCGATAGCATCGCCAGGCTGTGGATCATGGCACAGACATTACAATTGTATTTAAACATAATTCTAAAGTCAGCTTGTGTTCCTCAACCTAATGGTGGATGAGCCCCTCCACTGCCATCCAGTAACTCTGCCAGGCAGGCAGGCGTGGTTGCAGGAGGCAGCTCCCACCTCTGTTTTCAAGGCCCGTGACTTGAGACATCAAGGATCTGTGAACTGTTTGGCTAAGCAGAGAAATAGTAGGGTAATGATCATCCTTCATTCTACCCCCTCCCTTGCTTGTTCAAAGCAAAAAGCCATAATTGCTTCTTGAATTACACACAAGTGGGCCATTGACTGGGGCTGTAATTCAGCCCAGGGAAGCAAGGAGAACACTAAAACAGCCTCTGCTGAGGCAGTGTCTGTCTTAAACAGAGGGAGCACTGCTGAGGCATTGGTGGGCAAAGGGGACACCTTTGAGTGGCAAGCAAATTTCTTAAAGCATATCTAGAGGCACTGGCAGCACTTGAGGCCATCTTTAAGGGTAGATGATGTCAGGTGTCACCCAGAGGCCTCTATTCTAGAAGGGAAGAATGAGATAGTTGTTCAGAGGACTCAAGCTAGGTCCTCAGCACCCTGTTGGGCAGCTCCCAAACACCTGTAACTCTAGGCCAAGGAATCTGAGGGCTTGTACAGGCACCTACACTCATGTAGTACTCACTCACTCAGACATACACTCATATACATAAATATAGATATATATTTTTAAGGGCACCACAGAATGAGTATGTTGACAAGTCCTGTCCATAATGCAAAAGACCTTATGACTTAAGGAACTCAGGATTCTAGAATAAGTGTTAGACTTTTTACCATCTTGTTCCATCATGTAAAAAAGATAAAAATAGTTTAATCTCATTTGTTTGTTTGTTTTGAGGTACTGGGAGAGCAAATCCAGGAGTCCTATGCATGCTAGCCAAGCACTCTATCACTGAGCTACATCCCCAGCCCATCAGAGAGTAAGGCTTAGAGTGGATAAAGAGACCACAAGACTCAAGGGATGACAGTGAGGTCATCTTTGCATCCACAATTTCAGGATCCAAAGGCTCTCTCTCCTCTCTTCTCTCTCTCTCTGTATATATGTATATATTATATGGATGGATGGATAGATAGATAGATAGATAGATAGATAGATAGATAAGACTTGCATGCAGACTTACATTCTTACATTAAGTGTCCTGGTCTATTACTTACCTTATTCTCCATGATGAGCTCACTAATATACAGCAGCAGGTGTTCAGTGGTCCCTTTTTTAGCAGAGGAATGGATGGGTAAGAGGATAACATGTGGAAGCCTACATAAATCTGCCACGAGTAAAGATGGGCATAATTCAGGGTGGCATCGAATTCTGCTGGCCTATCTTAGGTCTAGTGTCATAAAATCTCTGCATGCCAAGCAGGCATGGTTACTGTGTCATGCTGAGGCCTTTCCACCACATCAGCTGCTTGCTATTTGTCTGCTCAAGGTGGATACAGAGGACATAATGTGGCCTGGCTTGCTCTCTCTGAATAAGATCACCATTGCTAGGTATGGGTGTAAATGTGGCAGCCATTTAGATGTGTATACCAACGTTGGGCATAAAGAAATGTGGAAAGAATTCAGGTCAGTTATCCAATAGTAACAGTATCTTCCTTCTTCCCTGGGAGCCCATGGGGACTCAAGTTTCATCCTTACCCTACATCAAGAGACAGGGACAAGACTGCAGCCTCTAGAATTAAGACTGTTTGGTGAACTTTTCCCTCAACTCATAGTTTGCCCCAAGCTTCTCCATCTGGGTCTGCAGACATTCCACACAGGAAGAAAGTAATAAAGCTAACAGAGGGCTGATAAAATCTCCACTCTTCTAAGCCCCATGAGTTATTCCAAGGTCCACACTGAGGAGAACTCAACACCTGTCACCTCTGGCGCAGTAGGGAATCAAGGTAGGGACCCCAAAAGGTGTTCTCTAAAGGCCTGAAGACACTGAGCCATTTCATTCTCTCTCTTTGGGAGAGCTTCCCTGAGGACACACACATACCTGAGAGGGATAACTTCATTGCTCCTTGCTGCTTCAAATATAGGAGTGCTCATAACATGTAGGGGTTTATATTTGGAAATGGGAGATGAACTAGATCTGGTTTATAGAAAGGCAGGAGGGTGAGTCATTTTATAAGTTATTTACAAGCTTAGGACACACACAGTCAGATTGTTGAATATAGTTGATTTTAGGAACATCATTTCTCAATATATTTCACCTCCCTTGATTATCTGTCTCTTTTCACAGCAAACCACAGCAGGCATAGAAGCTTCTCGGATGACTAGGATTACTGGGACTTACATGCATTCATCAGTAAGAATTAGCCCTGCCAATAGTCACAGGAATAATCTGGAAAACTGGCAGACAACAGACTTACCTACAGAATGTCAACTTTACTACTTACCAATCATTTTCAAAACTTGAGCATAAAGCATACTCCCTTTCTAGGTCAGCTGGGATCTCTGTCTGTGGCACACTTGGGGACTTGCTATGTATCCCCACTTAGTAGTAACTGAGCTCTTTCTAGATCCTCATGGGGACTAAGTTGGTGCCTATGAAGCTGGTCCTTCAGGAAAGAGTTACATCCATCTCTTTTAATGGTATGTCCTATTTATTAATCTTAATTGGTAATTTCTTTAGATTTCTTGTAGCTAGGGAATTCTAGAATTCCAAGAAAACAGTAAAATACAAATAATATATTTCCAATTGAACAATAAACCAAAGAATCCTAAAGTGTGGCCATGGGAAGATCTGAAACAAGGACCTAATTATAGATCTAATGCCTTTGAAGAGGGAAAAAGTGGTGGAGTGAACCCAGATAAACTCCCTAGACAACGTAAGAGAATCAGGTTGGGCTAGAAAGGACTCCTGATTCCTCATTTGAAGTTCTGTTCCAAACAAAACCTTCCTTTCTGGCTTCTTAGTGAGCCTGCATCTGAGACCATTAAAAACATCTCTCTCAAAAAGTGAGGAATTTCTTTGAGGTACTGCATCTAGCTGATGGGGTAGCAGAACTTGACTGGACTGCAGGGTTTTTCTCTCAACCTCTATAACAGGCAGGTGGGAAGCAACAGGCCATCATTGAGGGTGATATGGCTTCCCCTTCCCAAGCTCAGAGAACACCTCAATGGTCCCTCACAGTAACTATGTTATTAAAATTCTAGGCAGAATTCAAAGCAGGTTCCCCATTCCAGTAGGTATCAGACAAAAGGAAGGTTTGGCTTGTTTTTTTCTGTTGTTGGGGTACCAAGTAGTGATCACCTAACCAAAAGCCTCCCTGATCATTGGCTTACTACAATGGGAAAATTCATTCCAAATCTGAGGCTGGAAATCTATGTACAAAAGCCCAACATACTTTATAAAATCCTTCAGTTCAGGAAAAGCCCAATTTAAATAGACCCAAATAACCCCGGCATACACTGTAGCCACCACCACAGCAGTTCTGGTGTTTGCTCTCCTGTGGAGAATTCTGTCCTTTTCTGGTGCTGAGCCTGGGGGATTAAAAGGGGGGGAAAACAGCCCCCTCAGATCCCACTTCTATCCACCTCTTCAAACACTTCCCTGGAGGGGAATCATTCTTTCCTAAGAAAACAAAAGTTTTCTTATGTAAGACAAGCAGAAGGTCAGTGCTATGGCTGCATATGAACATGTTGATCTACCTAGAGAAGTGGGTTCCTGGAGATGAGATCCTGGGGTGTGTATTATCTCTGGCTATTTTATGTCTTGCTTTCTGCTTCCTGGTCAGCCATGAAGCAAGCAATGCTTCAACACATGTCCCCTCCTCCCCCCCCATGATGCTCTTCCCAAGCTGACAGTGCCAAGTAAGTGAGCGTGGACTAAACCCTCTGAATCCAGGCATACAAATAAATCATCTTCATGTAAGTCCTTGTCCATTTAGCCACAGGGAAGTCAAACATAACTAGCAAACACATGATAAACAGAGACCTTTCCAGTTGATCAAATACAGCCATGTGAAGGAAGAGAGAAAGTGCCAAACAAGAGCCTACAGTGTGTCATTTCAGGTGCAACCCTTGGGGACCCATGCTTTGTTCTCCTTGTCCTTCTCTGACAAGGAGTAAGGCCAGGACTCAGCTCAGGTGACAGCCGGGGACAGCTCCCTCCTGTAGGGGATATAGAGCTGCCTCCCTGACAGCTAAGAGGATGGAAGGGATGAGCAAGAGGCAAAGGAAGCTTTCCTAACAGCACACAGGCCATGTAAGCCATTCTCCACACTTGGGTTCTCTGCCAAGCCTGACTGTGAAGGCCACCGTAATTTCCTCTCTTGACTTTGAGTGCTCTGGTCTATTTAATCTTCCTTGGGTCTGTCAAAAAAGCACAAGCCTCCTCTAGACTCCATTAACCATACTTGACTGTCACTCGGCACATCAGGGAAGAAACCAGGTACAAGGCTGCACAGAATCTAGATGTTATTCATCATGTCTCTGGGAAAAGCTAGCTTTCTCTGGAGCCTCAGAATAATCAAAAGAGCTAGCACTGAACTTGTGAGATGGCTAGGTGGGTAAAGGTACCTTGCTACCATATGTGATGATAACCTTAATTTGATCCTTGGGACCCACATGGTAGGAGAGAAATGACTACAGCAAGCTGACCTCTGACCTCCACATGACTGCCATGGCGTGGGCACCCACCACATACAATAAAGCAATATGTAAATGCATAAAGACAAAACTGAAGTTGAAGAGATGGCTCAGTGGTTGAGAGTACTTTAATAGAAGACTGGAGTTGAGTTCCGAACACCCACATCCAGTGAGTGGTTCACAACTGCCGGTAGCTGCAGATGCAGGGGATCCAATGCTTTCTTCCCAGCCTCCATAGGCACCTAAACACACACACACATACACACACACACAACACACGCATACATATATACTAACACAGCCACACATATACATACACGTAAACAAAATAAAACCTAAAGGGACAGAGCTGATTATCTGACATTTATGAGATGTATCTAATTATGGGGAAATCTTCACATCCCCCCCTCCCCCAGGACTCGCTCAGTCTTCTCTGAAGGTAAGGGATATCTATAAGTGTGAGGATGTTTGTGCACATGCGCCTCTCTCTCTTTTTTTCTAAATTCCAAGCCTTCCATTGCCAGTTGGAGATCTCTTGGCAGAACCTCCAAGTGTTCTCAGTAACAGATGCCTGGAGGAGAGAGAAGCTCTGAGTTCTGAAACAGAGCAATGCACCAAGTCGACGGGGCAGCTGTTCGGCTCTGTCACTGTGTATACCACTTCACCAAAAGTGTTTAGGAAACAGATCATTCTGGAATCTATACCACCTATTCAAGATGCAGGCCCTTTCTGTTCTGCCCATCTTCTCTGATTTCTCTTCAAGTAGTTTGTTTTCTGCTACGAGTCTCAGCAATCTGTTTATGTCGTGCGTGCACGTGCCTCTGTGTGCGCGCTTGCACGCAGGGGCGCGTGTTCTGTGTATGTTTTCCTCTCCAGCCTTGCTACATTATCCCCAAGTGACTCTAAATCCTCACTTTTAATTCTCATGACTACATGACTCCACTCTCCTCCCCCCTCACCACCCCCTCTCATCCCTTGCTAATGAGCCTTGCCAGGGACACTCTCAGGCTTTCAGGAAAGGGGCCTTTCATTTAAAAGAATTCTGCAGGGACTTGTCTGTTGAAAGAGGCTGTTCAGGGAAAGAGGAAAGACCAATGCTACAAGCCTTTCTGTGAGTCCTCTGACTACAGCCTATGCAAGCAAACCTTGGTCCATACTCAACCTTCTTCCCAAGGGCCCTAGCTCTCCACAGTCCACTAAGAGAAGTACTGCAGCTAGCAGAGAACTGGCTGGGTTATCAAAGAGCTACCCTCTAGCAAGCTATCTGATGATGGTGGACACATCACTCATCTAATTTGTCCTCAATATCCGTAATTATATATAAAAAAGGCTCAGGTGCATCTCACCTTCTTTTTTTTTTTTTTTTTTTAAACCAAGATATAATGTTGTCATCTACACAGGCCATGCTCAATCAAGAAACATACAACTGATTTACTAAAAGGAACTAGAAAAAATAGTATCTTAATATTTTAAATAAATTTAGGATCTTGTGTTGGCCTGTACACTCAGCCATATTGGGGTATACGTGTCTCACAGCTAATTGGCTGGACACTCCTGGAAGACAGATTTGGCTGGATGATGATGTTGGTTGTAGTAGACTCAAACTTACATGTAACCAAGTGGAGATTTGGTTAGGACAGATCCCTAACCCTACACAAGGGTCTAGACCTCCAGTCTTCAGTTTGTCTTTGAATCCTGAAAGTTCCTATTTCTTTAACATTTTTAAAAGAGATTTATTCACTTGTATTTTTACTAGTGTTTTGCTTGCATGTACGTTTGTACAATATGTATGGACAGTGTCCGCAGAGGCCAGAAAAAGGCATCAGATTGCCTGAAACTGGAGTTACAGACATTTGTGAATTGACTGACATATAGTTGCTAGAAATTAAACTTGGGTTTTCTGGAAGCCCAGGAAGTGTTCTTAACCACAGATCCATTTTTTCAGCCCCAAAGTTCCCATTTCTAAGATGCTCCTTGTGGATGTTCATGGTCCAAGCATGAGGACCATACCAAGAACAAATGACCTAGGAAAGCTTTCACCTCTAATGGCTCACACTGCTCTATGCCCAGTGTGGCAATAAGCCATCAAAATGACTTGACTCTGACCATATGAAAAATTGCATAAAGGGCCACAAAAGTGATGGAACTTTGCCCTTCCCTCCCAGATTTTCTTTTGTCCCCATCTTCTAAATCAATTATCTGCTAAGATAAGCAACAAAATCATAGGAGAGGAGAGTTTACTTAACTTTTAGCTGTAAGTAGTTGCTACCCATACAAGGGCCCTTGAAATTACAAGGCAATCCCATCTCCCTGTGGCCAAGTAAGGATGAGAAGAAATTCTAAAGGTGCCATGTACCCAGAATGCTAGCCCAGGTCCTGGTTGCCTGGGATCCTGGTTGACTTGTCACTGGGGCTAGTACAATATAGACTTCATAGTCTCACAGACTGATTAAAGATCATAAACTGTAATTCTGTAGCAGTAGAAAAGAAGCACTAAAATGTGATATTGACTTTGTTGACAGATCTCTAATAATCTTCTAACTGTAACACTAGAAATATTTCTACCATTTGTAAGCTATCATCTAACCAGTATTTGCAAAATCCTGCCTTAGACCGTTCTCTCATCCAGGCAGCCTGATGTGAAACTAATGCCCACCTGAGGATGCAAAAGGAACTGCAATTCTAAGATCCTGCCTAAGATGCACAAGGATCTGGGCTCAATCTGTTCTTCTACTTACCTGAATGCAAAAGCTGACGACAATCCACAGTACTCAGAGAGACCAACTGATGAACAGGGACAACGCTCAGTGAATGAAGGGCCTGCCACATAGGCGTGAGGATGCAAGTTCAGATCCCCAGCATTTATGTTAAAAGCCAGGCATGGGAGGGTCATTTGTTTTCCCAGCCCCAGGGAATAGAGATAGAAGGAACCTGGGGCTGACTGGCCTGTCAATCTAACTGAGTTGGTGATCTCCTGGATCAGTGAGAAACCCCATCTTGGCAAATAAAGTAGATACTGGGAAAATGGCTCAGTGGTAAAAGTGTTCACTACTATTGCAGAGGAACCACATTTGATTCCCAGCATCCAAATAGCAGCTAACAACTGCCTGTAACTCCAGCTCCATGGAATTTGACATCCTCTTCTGGACTCTATCAGTGCTTGCAGACTCATGTGTATGTAACCACATACAGACACATATACATGCAATTCAAAAATAGTAAACATGAGATTTGGAGATATAGTTCAGTGATTAAGAGCACTTGCTGATCTTCCAAAGGACCTGAGTTCAGTCCCCAGCACCCACTCCAGCTCCAAGGGACCCAATGACTTCGGCTCTCTTCTGGTATCCACAGACATTGCACTCTTGTGAACATACACAATTAAAATAATAAAATTCATGACAACAATAATAGTAATAAATCTTAAAAAAAAAAGAAAAAAAGCAGAGACCCAAATTTGACCTCTGGCCTCCACATGCTCACACACATGCACCCAACCCCCCCCACACACATGTGCACATTCCCATACAAGCATGCACGAACACCACACACAAACTGTCTGAAAGGAACTCAGTAAAAGGCCACCGAGGCCTCATTCCCTCTGAACACTTACTCTCCCAAGCCACCACTGTTAGTATTTTGCCCGTGGAAGGGTGAACATGCTGACATGCTGCCAGGAGGCCATGTTGAGTTTTTTGGGGGTCTGGATATCCAGGGAATGGGTGGGGGAGGGGAGGAAGGAGGGAGGAAGAGACAGAGAGAGAGAGAGAGAGAGAGAGAGAGAAGAAGTAGGAAGAGGAGGAGAAGAACATCCCTGCTACATGTTGCTCTCTTTAAAGAATGACCATGACCATGTAGACAGGCCTGAGGCGTGAGAGCCTGTTCTGCTGGTGGGTGGAGCGTGTCCACACCACAGGGATGCTGGAATCGCACTGCCACACCCAGGAGGCAAGCTAGGACAATATTTACAAGCTAACAACCAGATAGGGAGCATTCTAGCCTAAACTAAACTAAAATCAAGCAAACAGTAAACAATATTTTGCTAGACTAAAGAATTGAACTTAAATGAACTTAAATTTGGTTTTGTCCACTTTAGATGTCAGCTAGGAGAAAACTCAGATATGGGTCTATTCCTAAAAGTTCTAAAAAGTCTTCCTAAATTTTCCAATAACTTGACACATCTATATTTGTTTAAGTAATGGTACAGCAAATAATGCCTGACTGCCTATTTTCATAAATAGAATTTTATTTCAATAAAGCCATTCTCTTTCCAGTGTTTTTACTCTACACTGATAGTAGTTGGTAATTTCCATGAAAATAACAGAAGCTGCAATGCCTAAAGAATTGACATTCTACCCCAGAAAAACTTTATAAACCCAACTTGAATAATAGAAAAGAAATATCGGTGATTTCAGTTTTAATGTGTGACATATTAATCACAAACTCCAAACAACTAACATAAAAATTAATTCTCAAATTTGTTGCCCCCAAGCCCTATCCACCAGCATCAAAAGATATTCCTTTCCCTAGGCTCTCAATGGGGTTTTCAAACATAAAATAAGAATGCTTTGCCATTTTCTCAGCTGCTTCACAAACTTTTGAGAGGCCTATTTCATCCAGAAGCTACAATCAATTTAAGTACTGAAAATTTATACACAGCCTGTACCCACTAAGAAATAAGAGGGAAGACCACAATAATCATGAGTTCCTGCATACAATTTAAGTCACATAAAAAACAACATATGAGGAAATGGGGAAATGGGATGTTTAGAAGCCATAAGTCTGCATCTGGCAGATGAAATGGCATCCCAGATAATCACATTCAATTGTCACTAATGTTAATATATGTCAGCAACAGTGGAGTGCCGCGCACCAGAGGTTAGCTTTACTGCCCATGTGCAGATGTTTGTAGATCTGCATCTCTGCCATAACCCTATGGGGTGGCATTTTCATGTGCTCTGCATGAATTTATGGTCAGGGAGTCATAAATGTTACAGTTCCTCAAAACATTTGGCTTGTGGAGATTGTCACAGTGCTTGTAAAGTAAAGGGGCACAGATGTCCTCTGTTAGCAGGCCATTTCTAGGCCAGCTCGGGGTTACGGATTAGGCCAGCTTCTGAAGTGCTGGTCCACCCTGTCAAAGCCACTCAGGTCTGCAGTTACACTACTGACTTCTTTACTTTCAAATCTGCAGCACTGCCAAGGCCCCAGTGAGCCAGGTTCTAGGATAAGCTCAAGGCTTTCACAAATGGGAAAGAGACACAGGCTGTGCATACACTATGACATGGTTGGTTTTCAAACAGAGCTAATGACCAGAGACACATAAGGGGAAAAAAAAAGCTTGAAGGAATTATCTTGGATATGTTATATGTGAATCATGCCTGAACCAGTCTTTAAAGGCCCAGGATAAAATGCATAAACAATGAAACAGGTATTTGTGTCCATAGGTGCCTATCTTTATTGGTATATGTATGTGTGTGTAAACATATTGATATATGGTTGTATGTGCATAAGTGTCCATAGTTACCTATCTTGATGTCTGTCCCTCTTGTGTACATGTGTCTATATATGTGTGTCTGTCCATGGGTACCTACCTGTGCCTGCGTATGCATGTGCACATATGTGTATTTGTGTGTGTATGTCCATGGGTAGTTCTCTATGTTTGTCTCTCTGTGTGTACATGTGTTGATCATGCAAATAAGTTATATGCAAGAAAGAACAAAGCTGCAGAATCAAGAAACCAAACAGCTTCTTCCAGAATGTGCCTGAAGGTTAGTGTTGATGAAGCATAAAGAGACAGGGCTGGGGGAACAGGCTGCCTAGTGTAGAAAGAACAGAGGCTTGGGAAAAACACAGATCTTGGTTAAATTCTGACTCCATCATCTACTAGAAGTGTGGCCTTAGAAGGCTGCCAAGTCCCCACAGAGTTCCTGGTTCTCATTAGTAAAGTGTGCCTTGGAGGGTCAACATGAGGGCAAAGTGGGAAAACTGAAAGGGTCTTGAGAGTACAATGGGTGAAATCTTGTAAGCAAGCAACAAAGCCACCATGGGTAAGATACTCTGTATAACACGAAGTGGTATTTGCTGTTGTTGTTTTTAGAATTCTGTCTATAGCTCCTTCCATGAGCACTGAATGGTGACAGGGATATTTATGGAAGAACCTCCAGGGACAGTACAACCTCTTCAACTTCCACTTCTGTGTCACCATTGGGCAGGTGATCCGGTGACAAACATAACGGACTCTGCTCCACTGAGAGAGCCACCTTCCCAGGCTCCAAATCACACCCAAGCCCTGTTCCCCTCACCTGCCCTCAACACTGGGGGGGGGCACACTTTCCCTGGAAGGGACACAGAACCCACTTGTGTCTCACTGGGAACCACACAACAGATGCAGAACCTCCTTCAAGAAATGTGAGTCAGCATTGTAGACAGCAGAAGGACATCATCTCGAATTTTCTGTTATCAGCAGCTCCCCTGCTTTCTCTATGTGGAAATTAAATGTTCCTAAGGACTGCGCATAAACTGCCCCCTAGGGCTGGGAAAGAGTGTCCATGGCCTGTTTGCCCTTGCATGGCAAGTATTTTATTGACTGAGTCATCTCCCTAGCCCTGGACTTTCATATTTTCCAACTTCTTCATGAAGGGGTTTGTATAGACTAAAGGGTCCCAGGGCTTCATTTTTTCTGCAAGTCTGTTCAGTGTTGCTAAACGAAAGTAACCCAGTTGCTAATCTGGTGTCCTTTGAGGAATCTTAAAATATACCTCAGCCTGCAGTGTAGAGTCCTGAAAATCCTATTTGGTGATTTTTGGATCAAAGATTGGACACTTCAAAAAAAAATGGACTCACTGTGTAACCTGGAAATGTGTAGCCATTAGCTCATTATCATCTGCATAAAGCAAAGCTGTCCCACAAGTCAGTGGTAGGTTAGGTAATTTTGGCTGGGGCAGAACAGGTCTTAATCTGTCACACAGCAAGTCATAACAGTATATGCTGAAGAAATGGCTGGACTCCAGATAAGGCAAGGGAGAAGGCAGTGAGCCGGTAAGGCTCCCAGTCAGGACTCCACAGCTACCAGGCACATCACCTCACCCCTGCCTGATCCCTTTTCTATTTACAGAGTTTTACCACCTCCATTCACAGTCATCTGTGAGTCCAAGAAGAACAAGAAGGCCCCATGGTTATCTTCTGTTCCCTGCTATTACCTAAAACTGCACGGTTACATTTTTGCTGCTTCTTTTCCTGCAAACTTAGAAGGTAACATCTGTTTCAGAGACAGATGTTTGTACCAGAACATTCTCCTGCTCATTAATGCTTTTCTGGTTAACATCTAACTATCCTACTCATTAGTTCTTAATAATACTTTTTGTATCCGAGCCATGCCCAAGATGGGCTCTTCAGAGCTCTGCCATTATTGCCGCTTCTGATGCTGTTGAATTAGCGCTGCTGAATAAAGGAAAAAGTAAAAATAAGCCCCTTGAAGAAGGCCGCTGTGTGTCAGAGCTCTGTCTTTGCAAACTGAAACAAGCTGAAATCAATTAAAAGTGTGTGTTGAGAGAATGCTTCTCAGCTGTCTAATTGCACCACCTCTGCTTCGGGGCCAAAGTTTGACACTCTGCCAAATTGCCATCAAGAATGGGCAGCCATCAGCCACTGCTGCACTGCCGCTGCTGGAACCCAACTAATGAAGGAAGCCTGGTGCATTCTGGGTTCTGGTGCACCAAGGCTCCACTTCCCAAAAGTGCCTCACCCCAGGGCCCTCCATTATAAGGATGCCAAGACAGACGATACTATTCCACATGGGGGTCTTCAGTCTGAGGACTTTAGCAGACCACCTACAAGAAACATTTACCCTAGACTCGGTATGCATCCATGAGCAACTTCTCACACTGAGAATCAACTCAAGAAATATGGAACCAGGACACACCTTTTGACGGAGTTTCCAGTAGCACACAGGAAACTAGTTGTTTTTGTATCTATTCATCATCAGTAACGTGAGTGCAGTTCCAGGAGCCACAGAATAGAAAAGATAAATGAAGTTCAATGTCTTCTGACTGATTCTATAGTGCCACAGAGTATATCTTCTCAAAAACTACCTTTTGAGATTTATTTTTGTTTATGTGTAGGTGTGAATATGTGGATACAGATGCCTAGGAAGGCCAGAAGAGGGTGTTAGAACTCCTGGAGCTGGAAATGCAAGTGGTTTTGAGCCACCCAACTTGTGTGCTGGGGACTGAACTTGGGTCCTCTAGAAGAGCCACAAACATTCTTAACCACTGATCCCTCTCTTTAGCCCTGAACACTACTTAAGAAAGTAACCCTTACGATGATGTTTTAAGAAGGCAACATCACTGTCAAAACAGTTGAAGAAACCAAGATACAAACAAAACTAAAGTTGATTTATACAGTAAGAATATATATATATATTATAATGTATATGGGCTGGCACAATGGACTGTTTGGAAACCAGGAGATCCTAATAAATCATCAATGATGGTTTCCATGGTTACAACAGAGATACAGTCACTATATTGTTTATCTTTGTGTGACCATTCCCTACTGGGAAAAGCTAATTATAAGGATCTTGGTCATAAGGAAATATAAAACTCAACCTAAAAGCTTAGGAGATTGTCAAGTATGAGAAAATTGGAAACTTATGTCAAATGCAGAGAACTTCCAGTATGTGGAATGCTCTGTAGCCAGCCTTTCTCAGACCCTATGAACTCCCATGTGCATCTTAGAGCATGTTCTTGTGCTTTTTATAGAAGGTTCTTCCTTTCTGCCTAAGCGGCTGCCTTTCAGCAAAGCTCACTTGGCAAACACTGCTTTATCAAGTCTAAATCAGATACGCTACTCTGAAATCTAAACCTACAAAGAATATGTCCCATAACAGCCCATAAAAATGAAAAATAGAAATACTACATTATCACTGCCAAAAGCAATAGAAAAAAATATGAATGAAAATGATTACTGGGCGTGTCTTCTATGAGATTCCATTTAAATAACCTCCCTTGTTACTTGAATCTCTACAATTGTACAGGCTTACATGTTGCAAAATGAAATAAGAGGATTGCTTCTGAGGAAATTAAAATGTTATGAACTGCCCTGGGTTGTGTTGTCATTACGAGAAAGAAAAAAAATGGTTAGGACTAACCCTAGTCAAAACCTCATTCTCTTTCAGTCAACATATTCTATCTGAGGCTTAGAAGCAGTGTGCCAAGAGAATTCACATGAGGATAATGGGGGCTCTCCTGACCTCCTCTCTTTAAATGGACCCTGGGGAGTCCAGGGTTGCACATGGGTGAATCACACAACAGGTTCAGACCAAGTAGAACAGTCTCTCTCCCAGCCTTTTTATTTCACACCGTGACTTCTGACTTACTCCTCTGCCTCAGCCTGTCTGCTCTCGGAAATTTTCCCCAGAGCTCTCCTCAGAAACTCTGGTTAGACTGACTGACCCTTAGTGTTTCCTGTGACTAAGGTCACAAGACTCAGTTTCCCACAGAGGGTAATGAGAACACAAGACAACAGCAGTATCTTCAGCACTTTTCTTAAAACTCAAGAAGGAAACATATGGCACCTTTCTCGTGACAGGGCTCCTTCCACATGATGATGGGTCAGGGGACACAGAGACCATCTTGGATTCAGAGCTGAAGGGCTTGTAGCCTGCCAAGAACACCAGCCAGACATACAAAGCGGCCACAGAGTGTTAGCTCCTAGGCCTTGAGAAGCAGGTAATGGGACCTCTGGGAACCAGTTACTATCCTGAGAGGTTACTGGGGACAGTGGGTAGATGCTGAAGCATGTTAGTAATTATGATAGCACAGTGCTTACCAAAATTAACTTGACAAGAAATTGATTAAAAAATGTAAACACTTTTAAAAAATCCTCATATTATAGAAATGGGGACCCTTCCATAATATGCCCTAATAATTTTAAAAACTTATTTTTATATGTGTGTATGTTTGCCACATATATGTGGATTCCCACAGGGACCAAAAGAAAATGTCAGATGCCCTGGAGTAGGAATTACAGAGGGTTGTGAGCCATCAGTGGTAGTGCTAGAAACAGAATTAAGGCTGTTTCGAAGAGCAGCAAATGCTCTAAACCACTGAACCATTTCCCAAGCCCTGCAAAATTATTCTAAGTGAAGTCATATATAAGACCAGTGATACAAAGACTGAATTTTAAAAAAGATTACACTAAATATGGTCAATGGCTACTTATATGAAGTTACTTTGTAAACACCAACCCAGACTGAAGGACCCCCTAGTGACAAAGTCAAGTGGATCAGCACCCTGCCAGGATCTATTCTCCCATGGAACAGTCTACAGCAGAGCAATGTGGGGGGCACTCTCAGAAGGCTTTCTGGGGCTTTGAGGAATGGCTGTGTATACCAGGTCCCTTATGGAGCTCTATACCTCCTTGGGAGAACTTGGCATTGGGTATATTCCATATCTGGCACTCTGGTGTAAGTATACGTAACGTAACAATGTAGCATGGGGTAAAAATCCAAGGACATTTTGTTCTTTACCAGGGGCTGACAAGCTCATTTAATGGCAACAACTCACTGTCCACAGGAAAATGCTGAGTCTCACTTACAGGCACAGTGAAATTTTGGCAAAGAGACCCAAACAGCACTGGTAGCTATTTTAGACCTGTATATTTTAATACTGTGCATCTATATTTTTTTCTTAACAAAACAGATGAAACTTTCTATCCCAGCAAAGTTCTTGTATGAAAGCCTGTGACCCCGCAACAGTTCAGAGATAGGGAAACTTGCTCCTGGGGCAAGAGCGGAAGCCATCTGCCTTGTACCTAGCTCTTGGGGGTTCAGCCAAAAAGCTTCCATAGTCATCCAAAACACAGCCTCTGATACTTAGGCTAAGTGGTTAAGAGTCATTGCAATTGGGTCTTGGCCCACCCCAGAAGGACACCTAGATACATGTACATTGAAATGCAGGCTTCCCTGGGTAAGTTAATCCAATACTGGCTTAAATTTCCAGATTTTACTGTGCAGTTTCCTCCCTAAGGGGATGGTGGCTCAAGAAGCATTTTACAGAAAAATTCACTCAAAAATGTGTCCTTGCAAAGCCCTCTCCACAAAATAAAAATTAAATCTACCTCACTTAAACAACTTTCCCCTATTTTCTATTTTTTCATTATTTAGTTTTCACTTTCTTATTTCCTTTCCCCTTTGAAATAAATTTTAAGCTGTGAGGGGAAAGTCCTGTCTGTTTATGTATAGAGTCCACAAAGGGTGCCCAGCTATGGGGAGGTAGTCCAGGGCAGGGCTTTAAGAGATGATAAGAACAAAGTTAGCCTGAGTACCTGGTTCCTAGAACCTGGGGTCTGTGTTATACCCTTGCAGTCTTTCTGCTGAGACTGGTCTAGCAGCGAAGCCTCCTTGAAATAGCAGGCAACTATTTTCTAAGCCAGCTCATTAGGACTTGGATTTGAATATGCAGCATATTCCTATCATCACAGTAATTCCCTGGAAAAAGCTCCTGACCGACTCAAAGTTCTTTCTTGCAAATCCCCCATACAGTTCAGAGATTGGTCTTCCATGACTGGTGTTAGCTCACTGCTTCAGCCTTGTTCTCCCAACACCCTATATCCCAGCCACACTATACACTGTTCTTCTCTTTGGCCCCAAACTGTCCTTCTCCAGATGTTCCTCTATCTTGAAAGCCTAGCCCTTCCTTGGCAGGGCTCTACCCAGGACCCACCAGCCTTAGCTGATCGTTCTTTCTAGGGAACTCCAATGTTTTGGAGGATATCACAGGCCAGCCTTCAGCCAATGTAGTTCATCACTTGTATCAAGCCCTCCCATGCCCAGAAGTGATACCTAACTAATCTTCTGTCTATCCAGCTAAGAAAGTGAAGTGCCAAGCATACTGTGATCAAAACAGAAGTGTAAAAATAGGGACTGGTCTATTCTTTTGATCCAGGAAATAAGATCAGGAAGAGTAGTGGGTCAGTGATGAGGCAAAGAGCACAGACCTATTTCTGCAAAGTAGTTAGAAGCTGGAGATAATCTCTTGGCTCTAAGAAGAGGAACAAGAAAATAACAAGCTTATACTGTGGTAACGATTCATTCGTTAGTAGAATGAGGAGGAACTGCTATGGACAAATGAATCACCAGGTGAAAAACATTCCTGAAAGAACAACTAAGAGGGGTTTTTTTTTTTTTTTTTCAGTAACTATTACCTCTAAGTAGAAGATAACATTGGGAATCTAATTTTTAATTTTCAATTTTTCACATTATTCATTTTGCGAAGTACTTAAGTTTTTGAAATTCAAAATGGACTAAAATATTCTCCCTTCTGATGAATTCAACTCTAAATGTTGTCACCTTGGTTAACAGCCCCCCAGTTCAAAGCCCCCACCTAGCTAGTACTAGGTTCTACAGTGGACCCAGACAATTCCCTGAATGCAGTTGACAGCACTGACCATGGTCTGGAAATGCACAAAACATACTTTCCAGACGCTCTCAGATTGACTTCCCTGGTTTAATACTCTGGTGGGCTCTCTTTTGGTAGTTGAGTATCCAGAATTGAGTTATTTCAACTCAATAAATATTTACTGGACATATCCTACACAGAAGGCATCTATGCATAGAAATGGGTGTTTTTAAAAAGAGGAAATGTGGGTAACATAACAAACCTCCATACCCCAGACGAGACTTCTACTCTCCCTCGAGACCAGCAAGACTTTAAAAATAAATAAATAAAACACAATAAAAAGTGGAAGAAGTCAAAGGAGAGGAAAGGAAGGGTGGAAACGGATGACCTGGGAGGAAGTGGGGTCAGAATGGGGAACCTAGAAAGAGAGAAAGGACAGAGGAACTTGCTTTCTATGGTTTCTCAAGTGCAAGAAAGACTGACAATGGTTACTTCCTGAGTTCTCTGCCATCACATGTTCACAGGAGAATCCCAGTGACTCTGTCTTTGAACAGATACAATAAAATTCTTAACTAGACCAGGAAAGACCTGGCAACTCGAGCATCTTTTCTTGCATGATACTTGGGAAGAGTTTTGCATTCTAAAGCCCGTTCATCTGAGCTATATATCACTTCGTAAGCCTGAACTTGCAAGGACCCACCATCACTCTCCTTCACAAGATTATCACTGCCCCTTCTGAATGCAGCAGGATCATCTCAGCTCAAACGGCTTTCATGTTTTTATTCGACCTCACAGTGGAGAAAAACAGTCCTGAAAATGGAAACTTCTAGAAGTCCAGATTTAATATCTGCAAGACCAGGGACCACAATTGAGATCTTTAGATTCACAGAGGACCCACACAAGGATTGTTCTTCCCCCTTGACATCAAACAGGGATGCATGGGGTAATCTGAGCAAAACCTTATCTTACAAACAGGAAATATTAAGCATGTTTTGACAATTACCATTTGTTTTTCTTGCTTGGAGCAAGTTTAACTGCTCTTGATCACTGTTATTGGAATTCTCAAGCCTTTCAAATAATAAGTAGTATTTGAGAACAATTGTTACTTTAACTGTGAATTAAGATCGTAAGTCTTTTGTTTTAAATGTTCCACTGAGCACTTCCAAAGGTTCAGGCCTTAATTCCCTCACAGGCAACTCATGCTTCGCTAAAATTTTTCATCTGTAAATTAGGTTCACTTATGGCAGAAAATGAGAAGTCACGATCAGACAGACCCAGAAATGGGGCCATCCTTTACCTAGAAGGAGGAATTAGCTGAAATATCTGTGGGGAAAGTTTATCATTCTTGAATTATCGATTTGGAAGAGTATGAAAAAAAAACCCTTTGAAAACCACAAAAACACAACCATTAATGCACATAGTGAGCCCCTCACTTCGGAGGTAGTACCATAGGTGTGGCAAGAGAATGACAGGTGCCCTGCTGGCCAGGATAGTCATGATTGGTTTCCTCTGGTGTTTTTTTTTTCTGCTGAAAGGACTTCCAGAACAAACATGTCATGACCTAAGACACAGGCTACAAAGAGGTGACCATTAGCCCTAAACTCCTGTCCTATAGACTGTGACCATCCTGAGCTGGGTGGCATTTTCTCCATTGTAGCTTTGGAGACCTTGTGGTATCAAACCAAGCCATAACAGCCTGGGTCATGAGAAGCAGTTAACCCTACTAGAGAGTAGAGGACCCACAAGTCTGCTTCAGCTCCCAGTACATGGACCAGAACACCACTGGAGAGTGGGGGACCCACGAGTCTGCTTCAACTCCCAGCACATGGACCCAGAACACCACTGGAGAGTGGGAGACCCACGAGTCTGCTTCAACTCCCAGCACATGGACCAGAACACCACTGGAGAGTGGGAGACCCACGAGTCTGCTTCAACTCCCAGCACATGGACCCAGAACCCCACTGGAGAGTGGGGGACCCACGAGTCTGCTTCGGTTCCCAGAACATGGACCAGAACCCCTCTGGAGAGTGGAGGACCCACGAGTCTGCTCCGGTTCCCAGCACAGCGGGTAGACCCAGCCCCACTGAGGCCTGCTCCCCTCTTGCTGCTTTGCTGAGGTCCCAACTGTCGGGAAAATTGTTCTCATTCTTTTCAAAAGCAACAAGACTCCTGACTATGAAGGACTAGGCCAAGCTTTAAGATGAGGGCCCCTCCAAAACGGTTGTTGCCAAAGCCAATGAGGACAAAGAAAAGACTTACTATGAGATGGCCCGGGTCCTACGCATCAGGTAGGTTGAGGACTCACAGAAGCAGCGCTGGGAATAACGATTCACTGCTGACCTGGGTCTCTGCATCACCACACACACAGCAAAGCAAGCCCCTGCTGGCCAGGCTCCTCCCAGGCTCTCCCAGCTGGATTTTATCATTAGTAACCACCACTTCTTCCTTCAGCTGTTGCCATCTAGGGGCACCAGATACGCTATTCACATCTTACTAGGCCTGTGAATTCCCCACGGGGCAACTGATACCAGGACACATTTCCCTAGTTGTAGGGACTTGACCAAAGGCATTGTGCTGGCAGTGTGGTGATTAACTAGCCTGGAAGCTCCAGTGGGGTGTGGCTTTTTGTGGTGTCTCCAAATACCTGGAAGGCACCTAGGAAAGAATAGGCATTCATTAAACATGTGTTGAATTTTTAAAGAAAAATGACACTGGAATGACAATGATAATACCATACCTCACATAGATTCTACGACATGGTTCCCATCCACAATTTCCCAGTATAAGGTCTTAGTTGGCTTTTGTATCACAGACCTGTAGATGCAGACATCACTGAAGATGTCTTCTAAGTTCTCAGCTAAAGGGCAATCTATATTTGTCCCCCATTGAAGAACCAGGTGGGGTACCGGCTTTCATGAACCATTTAGCTATTTCATTCACATTTTTATTTTATTCTCAAATTAGGAAAGACAAAGAATGGAAAGCCTAATACTGCTGATGAACCATATTAATAAAACATTGTCAACTGCTTACTCAAAAGTAATATGAAGGGACTATTTCTAGGTGTGTAAGAGAGCGTTCTTCACAAGGAGAACCTGAGTTCAAATCCCCAGGATCCATGGACAATGCCAGCTAAGGCTCCTTTGAACCTGTGACCCCAGGGCCTTGGGCAGGGCAGGGCAGGGCAGGGCGGAGGTGGGAAGAAGTCTGGGCTAGCTACCTGCTAACTTAGCTCCAGATTCAGTGACAGACTCGGTCTCAAAAGGGCAAAGTGTGCCAGACATCTGACATCCTCCTCTGACCTCAGAATGTACATACAGTTACCCCCTGACACACACACACATATCTACAACACTCAAGGACCAAAAAGACTTTCTTAAACACCATGTACCATGTTCAGCTTTGACTGTTCTGAGTTTGAGCAAATTGAATTCATTTTGGCACTAACTCCCTCAGGAAACATTTCCTTCTAAATCTGCGTTTTGAGAAATGAAGTTAATGGACCAGAATGAGCTCATTGTGAAACACTCATCAACTCGGGAGATCAAGGTGAAGCCCTTCTACCCTTAGGTGAACGAAGCTCGATTGCTGGACACTCTCGGAGTAGCAAGCCAAAGGTCATTTTTCTTGCATTGAAGGGAGTTCTTAAAATAGTGCACTTGGCTTCACATGGTTATCCTTCACTATACATAATTTAAAAAGAAGGTAACATGTTGGACACTAATCCAATACAATCGCCAGCAAAATGACAGAAACAATAATCACTGGAAGGAAATCCAGAAAGAGCCTACTGTGTTCCCCTCCCACCCACACCCTCTTAACAAGTGGACAACATTTAAATTATTCTATCCATTTACCACAGCATTTGCTTACTGATATTTGTTTGTCTGTTTGGGGAGGCAGTGTCTCATGTAGCCCAAGCTGACCTTGAACTTGAGATCTTCCTTGCCTCCATACCCCAGGAGTGCTGGGATTATAGGGATGCAGCGTCATGCTGGTTTATGCCATGCTGGAGATCAGGTACGAAGCTTTGTGCATGGTAGGAGAGCACTCTATGAACTAAGCAACTTCCTCAGTCCTAACAAAACACTCTGGAAAGCCAGAGGAGAAAGGAGGGTTCTGAATGAATGATTTCCCTTCTCCACTTCCCACCCAACCCCCATGCTATCTACAGCTCTGGGAGTCTTTAGACAGGCTCTGCTCCCTAAATAAAACAATGACACATTCCTCTGTGCTCCTTAGCTCTGGTTCTTGATATCTCTTATCAGCCACAGCATTATCTACAATATTCTACTTCATTAGATTGGCCCTTATCTTACACTTCTTACTGCTCATACTAATGTCTTTTGCGGTAGGCTTGGGAATGGCTAATCACAAGCCTTTTGTGTGGATTCTCATCCACTTCAATTTGGGAAAAGGATACCCAATAATCTACCTGGAAATCAGTACAATAACCTGTGACCACGGCCACATAGGTGTCTCCACAATAATACTTAATTGTCTTTCAGTGCCTGCAATCCCAGCACTCAGAAAGCCGAGGCAGGAAGACTGTTGTGGGTTTGAGTGTGGACTACAATAGTGACTCGGAAGGCAGCCTGGATTACAAAGCAAAATCCTGAAGATGCAAACCACCAAAGGAAAGAGACATTTTCCTTAGGTGCTTGTAAGTGGCCTATGCCTCTTTGACTAACCCCTCACCCAGGCTGCTGGAAAGAGTTCTAAAGTTGCCATTTCACTGGCTGGAATCTTTTCTTCAGTCTGTAGTTGGTGCCCCATCTTGGGAGAATAGATATTCTATTGTCACCCCAGGAAACATTCAGGACATCTACAGACTCCCTTCCCAATTCCATATACTCAGATCTGCCAAGGACTACAAGCGACTACCATACAGATGTCCTGTGCTCCTTCCCCTTAGCAAACCCAGAAGCACCTTTCCTACATATTGGCACAATGAAAGTCTGGTTAGCATTACACATTCTGGCCTTGGCTTGCATGGTTTTAGAAGTTGCAGGGGAAGACACAGGGCCTCCCAGGTCTTGTTACTTCTAGCTCACTCTGTTCTTGTCTCCACAGACTTCAGAAACTGTCCTCTGATACCCAAATTTCCTTTTCTGTGGTCCCTGCTGTCAAAAGCACAGCTTTATTTTCCTGGTGAATGGATCCAGATTCAACTTTGATGTGCCCACAGCTTCCTGCTTCTGCCAGAGTCAGTCACCTGACCCATGCTTCTCCAGCCAAGATGAGCTTAGTTGATCTTGCATCATCCACCATTCCTCTGGACCTTTGCCTGCTTGGCAATGCTTCTCTACAGAGAACTGTATTTTAGAAAGTCAAATTCCTTTCAGAAAATGAACTAACCCCACCCTTTAGTATGTGTTTGTGTGTATTGTACATGTGTGTGAGTATTTAGGTATATGCCATGCTACTTGGGTGCATGTGTAGATACATGCTCACAGGGGGCCTCCTCTTTTGACCAATGTCTTCCTCTATTTCTCTCCATCTTCAGTCAGGGGCTCTAGTGAACCTCAAGCTAACAGCTTCAGATAGGTTGGCTGGCCAGTGAGCGACCAGAATCCATCTCTGCCCTGACCCTTCCTCAAAGCTAGGGTTACAAAGACAAGTAGTCATACTCAGCTTTGATGTTCCTGGAGTGCTGGGGACTTCTCAGGTCCTCACGTATGGAGTATAATCACTCTAATCCTCCCCAGCTCCAACTGCATGCTTTTCCAAGGCTCCAGCAGAAGACCCTCTCTGTTATGTGCATGTAATGGGGACATTTATTAATTATGACTATTCAGTGGATCAAAGCTAAACGAAATTTACTGAGTGCCTGGGGACTGGAGAGATGGCTCATCATGTAAGAGTACCAACTTCTCTTCCAGAGGATCCAGGTTCAATTCCCAGCACCCACATGGCAGCTTACAACGGTCTGTAACTCCTATTCCAGGGAACCTGGCACACACAGACATATGTGCAGGCATAAAAACTAATGCTCATAAAATAAAAATAAGTAATAATTTTTAAAAAGCACTGATAATTTTCTGTGTGCTTGGAAATATGTTTATAAGAGTTGTCTTGATGTAATTAATTACCCAAAATCTTACCATTGAAGGTGGTGAGTGGGTAACCCTGCTACATGGGCTCTGAATAGGGAGAGGTCAAGTCCACAGTGATCAGTCATAGCATAGCAGGCAATCCTGACATGGACTGAGGAATTTTGCAGTAAAAGACAAGAGGAACAGCTAGCAGACTGTCATGGGGGAGGGGAACATGTGGCAAAGATGTGTGACCAGGACCCTGTGGATGACTGATCCATGAGAATTAAAGAGTTAACCAAACAGGACAACAGGACATGGGTGATTCAGACTCTTTTGGCTCCTCCCTTCCCCACTCCCCCAGTTCAGATAAATTGAGGGGTGCTGGTGGGATGACTTCCATTTTCCAGTGGTAAACTTCACACTGAGGCTCCTCCAGGGTGACCCCTAAACAGACAGAGTTCACCCCACGTCAAGCTGAGTCTGCAACCCAAACACCACATCACCATGTCACCAACCACACTTTGCTAATGTTGACCACCTGGGCACTGGAGAGGGCAGGACACTGTGGGGGGATTGGCAAGACCCCAGAAGTAGTGTATGCACAAACTCCAGGCTCCATTATGATTCCAAAGACATCAGCAGTGTCCTGGCAGCCACTAGACAGAGTTCACAAAGGGGCAGCACCAGGCTCGTTTGCATACAAGGGGGAGGGGGTCTCCCCATTGCTCCATCTACACAACAGAATATGTGCTGCAGCATGGACTTCAAAAGCCTTCTGCGGGCACCTTAAGGGTTATGGCCACCAAAGGGAAAAACAACAAATTCCAGAGGCCCCAGGGAAACTGTGTCTAATTTAGAACAGGAGTTCTACCCTCCCATGCTCACTCTTCCTATGTCCTTGGCCAAGACACTTAAATGCTCCAAGTTTCTCTCTTAAAATGGAAAAAGGCGTATCTACAAGGCCATTATGAAATTCAAGCACAATAACTGAACACAACAGGGAAATATCTTCCCTTCTTTGATATTCATACCAACCACAGAACGATTCACCAATGTTTATAATTTCCTGGGAACAGACATGCACTCAGGGCTCAGGGTCTATTCCCTGGCAGGAGAAGTAATGCATCTGAGATAAGCAGGCTGCATTTGGGGAGGTGAGAAAAGGCCCATCCCATCTCTCCTCCATGACTTACCTGTCTGCTTCCTGGCCTTCCTCATTGAAAAACCAGCATTATTGTCACGGTTGGCTATGCACAAAATGTCCTTCTGTTCTCCAGTCATATCAAAGCACCTTCACGCTATGCAGACAGGTCATTCTTATTACAATCAGACCCTCTCTACTTGTAGGTTCTCCCAGTTTGGAAAGGGCACAAGTTTGGGCATCTGTCTCAAGCTCTTGACCTTTCTAGGTAGTCCCCCCAGCTTGCAATGGCAACAGGAAGATGGCAATCCCGACCTCTCCCTTTAATAGAGAAAAAGGAATTTGGTCCCTTGTGACTTTCAAATTTCTCTTCATATCTCTCATCATCATTTCTTATCATCTAAGAACTATCCAACCAACCTGCTGGCTAAAGACCTTCATCTTCCAATGGTCTCCAAGATCCTCGAATTTAATTCTCCCTTCCTTCTCCTCACTGATCTTGCTTTTCATTCCATTTCATCCTACTTAGGCCCTCTGGACACTACCCATCCTGGAATCTTTAAACAGGTCCGGTGCATCCTACTACAGGACCTTTGCCAAGTATTGCTCTTCCCATGAGTGTCTTATTTGTACCTAATTAAGCTTTATTCATCTCTTAGGGTCTCAACTCAAAAGTTATTTCCTGAAACTAGAAGAGGCTCTTGCCTTCTTGGCCAGAATAAAAGATTCATGAGAGTAGAAGCAATGTGTAATTTCCTCTGAGGCATAACTTTGCACGTAATATTTGCTCAATACATGTGTTTATTTATTTATATCATAATTTATCATGTCAGTATTTCCCTTTGACGTTGTATAATATCATAAGTCTTACGGGACCCTCTGTAATCACACTCAGTCATCCAACCATAAAAATAAGCAAGTTTTCTCTGGGTTACATCCTCTACTCAAGATCTTCTCTTTTGTCCCCAAGGTCGCTGTTTAGGGCAATAGTTTGATCTCTGGCCTGTACCTGAAATGGCTTCTTTTCTTTCTTCTGCCTATTACTTGGTTAGGTTTGTGAGGTAGCATAACACAGTAGGAAGTGTGTAACTTAGAACTAGAGTTCAAGGCTCACATCTTGCTTCCACAGTGCAGTCTATCTGGCAAATTCCATGCCAATAAAGAGACTGTAACTCAAAAATCAAAACAACAAGAGCAACAAAATAGCAAGGTAGATGATGTTTCTATGAATGATGCTCAAGGCTGTCCTCTACACACATGAGCACATGCACTTGCACATATGTGGATGTAAGAGAAAAGGGAATTCAGAACGCAAGCAGCATCAAGACTGTCTATGTTACATACCAAGAAGCCCCTAGACACAAACAATGGGAAACCCTCCATTATCTGGGCTCCATGAAATATACAGAGCAGGCATGGGGAAATCGGTAGGCACAGGTGTCAGAAAGGTGGGTGCTCTGTGAATGACCTATCAAGACTCACAAGCCTATAGCCTACTGCTTTTTGAGCATATGACTTTTCTTAGTTCACTACCACAGCCCATACTCATAGAGAATGTCTTTAAAAAAAAATACACAATCTCCATTTCTATTACTACTCATCAACTAGGTACAACAATCCATTGTCCTGGGATGTGAGAACCTAGGAACCCCACCACACACACACACACACACACACACACACACACACACACACACACACACACACACACACACGTTTTTATTTGAATTAAACACGATTTTCCCAAGGGTGTCTCAAGCATGGAGTCGAAGGGGAAAGACTGAAAGTGACCTTTATGGAATAAATGTTTTGTGTTGGATCCTCCTTTCAGCCTCCTTTACATCCTACTAAAGAAGGGACTAAGTCTTCCTGGAACCTGTCTTTGCACGCCCCCCACTTTAGCTATCTCTCTGAGCATAGGGACCAGCATCAGCATCTGCCCACTCTTGCTTTGGCTACAATTCATTGCCTGAGTGGGCAGATATCTATCTATCTATCTATCTATCTATCTATCTATCTATCTACCTATCTAAAATCAGGGCCATATTTACTTGCTATGCCCAATAGCCTGGAATCACCCCTGCTCTGCTGCTTCCACACACACCCATCAAACAAAACCCACACGTACAGGACATCACTAATAGGAAACACAGACCCTTTTTGCATGACCACCACAAATTCACAGAGACATCAGAATATTCAAGTGAGGTCCAGCCTTTAAATGGGATGCAGGCGGTCTCCCACTAAATACAAAACCATTCTACATTTTTCAAGGGAAGTCCACTCTTCTGCTTCCATTTCCACAAGTCTTTATTCTTGTACTCTAGCAAAGTAAATTATTCCTCACCTTGGGCAAGTTGGAAGAAACGTGAGAAAATTATATTAAATCAGACATCCTTGAGATCAAAATAGATTGGAACAGGGGTCTCTCTTTGCTGAAAATAGTTCTTCAAAGAGAAAGCAAAAGAGCTTAAGGGAAGAAAAAGTTGTCAAACACCCTCCAGCACTTTCCAGGCCCCTAAGATCTATCAACTATTGATATGTTAATTAATGTCTGCTTTTATCTGGGATAGGTGTTCTCTGGTCAAGGGCTGCTGCCTTGTGGCACTTGAAGCCTCCAGAAGACAATTTCATTTCTAATGTCTACAAACAGAAGAAAATGCTTTCAGAATGGATCCTTCTCATGGCTAGCAAGAGTGCCTTGGTGATACCATAAAGATGCTCACCAAAACCAGAGAGTACAGATCCATTCAGTTTTCTCCTCACAGCCAACTTCCATTCAAACAGGGAGTAGCCACTCAAATAAGGAGAAAGTCAGAGTTTTAACCAATTACCAGGGGGACCACAGAATGTGATATTTCTAGAGAAGGATTCTTTGCAGTAACCACCCACTTCAGGATCTACTCAAACACTGAAAAGCCCTCAGTGATGACACATCTTCCTTCCAGCTTATACACTTCCCCAAGGGAGAGTTGATTATCACTGATTCCGTTCCAGGAAAGATGTCTTTTCCAGGTTCTTCAAACTTCTCCAACCAATCAGGAAATGCCATGCAAAACACAGCATTTAAAAACTCAAAGTTGAATCTAAACTTTAAGAAGTATCTAAGGAGTATATTTTGGTTTTGAACTACGTCGTTACTTTGTGGTGACATCTGATGTGTTCTTTTCTCAAAAAGGCCATTTCAAGGGCAACATTATAATTCACAGAATGTTTTTTTCCTCCTTTCTGGAACAGACAAAGCCTAACTTTCACTTGGCTAAATGTTTGGTTTTATAAATAAAGATTTATTAGCACAATAGCATGTCCATTTTCTGACATACTGTCTAGGGTTACTTTCTTCTTATAGCAGCAGGCCGGTTGAGCAGCTGAATATTACCAAAGATTCAAACACTTGCAAATCCAAAAATATTTGCTATCTGACCATTGGCATAACAAGAATGTATAGGAAAAGCTAATGAGCCTTTTGTTAGCACTAAAACATCACTATTGTATTGAGTATTGTCAGCAATACTCAGCTAATGCCCAAAGGGAACACTTTGGCTCTCTTATAAACTGAAGTTGGCTCTCACATGAATAATTCCACAGTGGCCATTAGGAAGATCCTCAAAGATCCTTAATCACCTTGCTGTAGGATCTAATTTGACAATGCCTTTTACCTACTACTCCTGTTGGGCTATCTCACGTGACATACTCCACCTAAATACCACAAATGTGTTATTACAGCCTGCAAATAAAAAGCAGGACACAACCACACCATAATATAATGAAGTCAGCAGAGCCCACAGGCACTGCTCTAAGCATGCTTCATACATGATTATGGAAGGAAGATGTAAAATGCATGAGGGAGGGGGTGGTTCGATTCTGAATCTCTTGAGTTTAGAATGGAGGATAGCACATTGTAACCACTCAATAAATATTTGATGCATGAGTGGAAGTTGCTTCTCACAAAGGCATCACGGGGAAGGAAGGACTGACAGACATTGCTTAGTGGTAGAGCACAGGCTTAGGATTCTCTAGGCTGGGAACTCGATCCCCAGGACCAAAAGCAAGTGAGCAAACACACACTGAGCAGTCTGGTGTTAAGACAAAGTGGCAAGTGGGTTACTTGGAACTGGATAGTTTTGATCGCTTGGTATCATCCCACCTCTATTAACACACAGCTCAACCAGCAAACCCTTTTCTAAGCCCATCTCATTTTCAATTAAATAAGGACCCTTTGGCAATGATCTAACTAACTCTAGCCTGATTAAATGGGAGGGCTCCATTGACGAGTGATTTACTTAGCTCTGTGCTGGGAACTGCAAGCTTCGAAAGAAAAGTGGGATGTCATTTGCCTGAAGCACACGCAGAACAGTATGAATGGTCAAAAGCATAACTCTGGCAGACAGGTGTTCACATCCTGCTCCATCATACCCTTTCTGCTAACTTTGGGTGAGACTTTTAATCTTCAAGTGCCTCAGTTTCCCATGAGCTAATGGACAGCAATTCTAGCTAAGCAGGCTATTACCCAGTAACAGTGGCAGACACAAAGGAAGTGTTGATATGCACCTTTGAGCAATCATTATTGAAATGAACTAGCATATTCATCCTATTCTCTGATTGGTAGATGACAATCTGAGCTGCTATGGGCCGATGGCTGACGATTTACAAGATCTACACTCTTCCCCTAGTTCTTACCTTAGCTAATTTTTAACCCATCCTTCGAGTCTAAGCTTTAGTAATATGGCCCCTGGCCTCCCTCCCCCGACTCTAGCGAGGTCTACCATCCTATCCAGCACTTGTGGTATGTGAGCATCACTTTCAAATCCTGCCTTTCTCATCATGTTATCTCTACAGCAGACTAGGTGGAGTCCTTTGTTTCTGTGTTTTGTATCCTTCTGTATAGCCTCTTCATACGTGACAGACCTCCACAAAGGCCTGGGGTCTGGATAACTGAGCATTGGGCAAGCCCAGAGGAAGGAGAGTGTCCTGTGGGGAACAGTCTGCAAATAGATAAGGTCTGAGGTAGCAGGAGGCTGAGTGGGAGCAGAACATGACCGAGCCTACTTTTAAGCCTGAAGGAAAACAACAGGTCTGTGAGTTCTGGGGAGAAAAGAACATAGTTTGTCTTCAAGTCTCACACCCTTGTCTTGGATATTAAAGGGGAGAATGAACAGGTCTTCTGCTGAGAAAAAAAAAAATAGTCTTCAGACAAGCATATTTGCTAGGCATGGCGCAATTCCCTTCCTGGTTGATGAGAGTAGATAGGGCAAGGGCCAAGGGGTGTGGCTGATTGGTAGAGTGCTTTCCTGGCATGCATGAAACCATGAGTCTGATCCCCCAAACTGCAGGAACTGGTACCACAGTGTATGTTTGTAATCCCAGCACACTGGAGGTAGAGGTGGGAGGATCAGAGTCATCCTTGACTACATAGTGAGTTTGAGGCTAGCCTGGCCTTCATGAAAAACTGCCTCAACACAAAACAACCCAATCACTTGGCATACATATTATAATTTTACCACTTATTAGAGATGAAAGCAAATTTGCAAACTAATGAGATAGATATGTTTATTTACTTTTACCTAAGGACCCTTCTCAATGAGCAAAGAATAGCCAGAGCACATTCACCGTGGAGGAAGGAGACCTTGGTAGAGAAGTCTTTTTCATCTAACATTGATTTGAAGATTGAAGGCGGTACCCACTTCTGGTCATTCATTCCACCATAGCTCTTAAGTTCCTGTATACAGAAGAACCGGATAACTTCCTTCTGCTCTCTAGTGAGCAAGTGTTAGCTTTGGAAAACCATATCCTTACTAAAGCATGAAGTATGTCTTCCCCTCTCCCCTCAGGAAATTATCAAGTCTGGCTACAGTCTGCAGAGAGCATATACAACCTTCATCTCCATCCATCTCTCAGAGGTGGAAAGTCTTTAAAAAGCAGGAAAGAGTTGTTCTTCATATGCAATGCTGACAAGTGAGCTTTATAAAGGGCAAAAGTAAAAACAAACAAACAAACATACTCCTTTGATATCACACCCGCCACTAAAGTTTACAGACAAGATTATGAGTTTTAAACATGCTCTGCAGGGTCAGCCATTTACTCTGTTGTCCAATATAACTAATATTTACTGTGTACTGGTTCATTAATCCCTTAGTCATTCCATTTAACTTGTTGTTAATGCATGCCCCATGCAAGGCTCCTCTCCACTATGGGAGGTTGAGCAGAGTGAATTAGAGAAATGGTCCATACAGAGATGAGTTTTTCAGTTTCTGAACAGCTTTTTGTCACAAACCAGTTGCACCTTCTTTGAGGGCCAGGATTCACAGCAAACCTGACAAGCCTTTCAGACATTTGGTCATATACTCTGCCAGCCCAGATCTAAAACACGGAGCTTGTATTCTAAATATTCTTTTATTCTTCCCTTGTATTCTACAGAAGTGGTGTTTTGTGGTAGTCTGCTCTGGGGGTTGAGGAACTGGCTCCTGACTCTTGGGAGAGGAGACTGAGGAAACCCATCCAGGAGAAGATAGCAAGTATCTTCCTGCTTCTCAAGCTAATAGGAAATAACAGTATTTCCACCTGGAAAGGAAGCAAGGGTAACAGGGCTTTCCCGGAGCGGGGAGCATTTTGAGCCTAGCCTAACAGGATAAGAAAAGATTCAGAGGCTAAGACAGGAGAAAAGGGGGGAGGACCTGGGAGGCAGTTGAGGGCAGAAAGAACAGGGTTCACACAGAGTATCATGTATGTATTTAAATCTTAGTGAAGCAAGGGGCAGTGGTTAATAAGGCAGTAACCGTAGCTAACATTTATTGAACAGGGTGAACTGCACTCTGCACGGAGGGAAACTCTCACATTGGTTCCTTCATATTACCTTCAGAGAAATGGTTTCCAGACAGATAAGGGATATTAGACCTGAGGTGAAGGGATACAAGCAAGACCTTCAACTAAACAGGGAGGGGAGAGACAGATGCCCATCAAATGCTGCTGGCTTCCAGTCCCGCACACGTCTCCTCCTACTGATGATGCTGCCTTGCAGGGCCTGTATCAGGTTTTTAAATAATACCTTAAACAACGGGCAAATTCTTTCAGAAATGGTAAAAGCCTAAGGATGAGTGGGCAGGTGAACAATAAACTCTAGTGTTCTCTGCTCAGCAAGGCCCTGGGAGCCTCGGTTCATTTTAGTAGTCCTGGGGAAGCTCAGCTGAGCCATATTGCCTCTGGCTTCTGCTATAAGCAGCTCCCTGGAACGGCTAATGAAATAGAGACTTTAATCTAACCCTACAGGATGTGTGTTCTGCTCCTACCAATCAGTACAGAAAGGCTGCAATTGCTTTTAAGCAAGTGTGATGTGATTTGTATAGCTAAGCCAGGTCTCGCTGCCTCCAGGGATGCAGCAACTGAGGTCAGAACAGGAAGTAGGGGCCAGAAGATCTACGGTGGCCTTGACCTTCAGCTTGGAAATATGGACAGGAATCCTGAAGACAGTGTGGAGCTAAAGCAGATGGAAGGGACATTAAAAAAAAAAAAATCACATGGGAGAGTCTTTGTCTGTATAAATAACATTCTTTGGCTCAGCAGGATAATATTGTAGGAAATGACAAACTTACTCATGTGGTCCTAGGTCACAATTATAAGAGAAGAAAGAGGAGGAGAAGAAAGGAGGGAGGAAGGGAGGGAGGGAGGGAGGGAGGGGAGTAAAAGCAAAAGGCAGCGGAAATAACTGAATCTGTTCTCCATCATCCAGTCCCCCCTCCCCAGCCTGCATCATTCCCACATCTTGCAGACACAACCCTAAATGTTTTAACTAGTGACCTCCTGAACCATTCTTTTGTTAAAAAAAAAAAATGACACAGACAGCAGGTGAGCTAGCTCAGTAGTTAAGAGCAATTGCTGTTCCTGTAGACCTTAGTTCAGTTCCCAGCACCCACATTAGGCAGCTTACAACCAGCTGCAACTCCAGTTCCAGGGTATCTGATGCCCTCTTGTGGCCTCTGCACTCACCCACACACCAGTTGTACATACACACTTATTCATAAACAAAACAAACGAAATTACTTTAAAAATTATACAGATGGGCTAGAGAGGTGGCTGGGTGATTAGGAACAGCTTGTTGCTCTTATATAAGGACCCAAGTTCATTTTCCAGTACCCTTATGACTGTTCAAAACCATAGGGGGATCTGATGCCCTGTGGGCACTAGGCATGCATGTGGTACACATACATACATGGAGGCAAGTATTCATACATCAAAAGTAAAAGTACACACAGACACACACAGATCCCACATGCATAGTCATCTTTTCTTGAGCTACATAAGAAGACACATTTGGACCAGCCTACCCACCACTCTCAATCACCTTCACAATATCTAGGGTCATAACATCAAAGTCCCAAAGTTATTGTGATAAGTTGGCCTTCACTGCCAAAGCAAAGCTTTAGAGATAGCATTCAGTATAGCAGCCATGAATAGCTGTTCTTTAAGGGCCAAAACCATGATATTCAGTGTTTTTTCATCTGAAATTGGGAACATTACTCCCTACAGCCCAAAACTGTTTCCTGCTCCATGAAGCTGAATTCCTATGCCAGCAATATGGTCTCAACACAATCCCCTAAAACAGAAATGTCACTCTGAATAGTCCGTGCTTCAGCCAACGAAGCTTGAAGTTTAGACTTAAATGTGAAGGTGAATATTTGGTTTACTTTGGAGGCAACTGGAGGGAAATTAACACACACATACACACACACTAGCACACATACACACACACCACATACATACACACACATATACACATACACACTACATACATACACACACATACACACATACATACATACATACACACACACACACACATACACACATACCACACACACACCAGAAAGCTGATGTCATTGCCTGACCTATCAGGGTCTCTTTCCTCTTCCCTAAACCCAAGTGAACTCTGGAGAAAGTGACAGAGAGCTGGAACTTCAGCTTGCTCTCATGGATAGCATAGACTTCCCATCAAATCTAGTGATTCAGCTTTCAAAATCTTAATGGAGAAAAAGACTGGATAAGTAATGCTTCTAACACATGTCCCGTGAAGGGGACAGGCGCCACAATGACAGGATTTAGTACATAAACTATATACTGCTGTGAGAGGCTAGCTTCCCATGCAAATTCATTATGGTATCCTTTTTTTTTTTTTAACCCATGTTTGTTATGCTGTGGTTGAAAGAGGATGGATATTGACAGTCACATCAAATACTCTTGTAGTCCACATTAGAGTTGTACTACCACAAAAATGATTTAGGAAGTCCTGGACTTTGACATCCTGGAATGAAATGGGTTATATAATCAGCTATCCAGCATAGACAGTTTGCTCATTCATTTGACATGTCAATCCCCCTAAGCAAGCTCACCCTCCTGGTTGAAAGGCCAACATTTGACCACACAGACACAAGGAGAATGCACCTAGGGTCTTTGCCCAGAGAACATGAAATATTACACAAATGCCCTGATTCTTGAACTCATAGCTTCACTTATTCATTAAAAGCTCTGACAAGCTTCCTACCAGTGGTTTAAAATCAATAACTGGGTCTGCAGATGTAGCTCAGTCGGCAGAGAGTTGGTCCAGCATTCACAAAGTCTTGTGCTGGATCTTCAACAGCATATAAACTAGGTATGGTGTCACTAGTCTAGAATCCCAGCGCTTGCAGGAGGGCATCCTCAGCTATATCTTATGTTTGAGGCCAGCCTGGGATATATGAGACCCTGACTATAATAGTAACTTAAAAAGTTGATTAAAAAATATTAAAAAATTCAAATCCCAAGAGCATCTATGCTTCTCAGAAAAAATAACAGTACAGCACACACCCCAGATGTAGAACAGGTATTTGTGTGGGAGGTATATGGATTTCCATTCCTTAGTGATGACTCAAAATGGTGGAGCTTCCAGCACCTATGGCCTAGGCATTGGGGGTCTTGTACAATGAAGACACTCCTATTTTTCTAGCTGTAGAGTGCTTGAGAGAGCGAGTTTTCTAATCTTATAATTTGACATCTTTTACTGGGGAGTGAGCCACCATGAAGGCTCTGTAATGGATGCTGTAGAAAAATGAATATGGACCACAATCAGAGTCACCATTTAAATTCAAAACACATAAGAGAACTTTTTCAAACTATTGCCTTTAAAAGAAGCCTGGCTAACTTGAAAGGTAGGACATATGATCTCAGATAACCAACACCCCATGTTTTTGGGCCTCAGCCCTGATGGTTCTAACCATGTGATTTCCAAAACAGACTGCCTCCCAGAATACACTGCTGCAACTTCAGAGTGGAAGGCATGTTCTCTTTATCAGAGAGTGATGGTGTGGCTAAAGGGACTCCTTTCCATCCTGTGGTACCAGCACCACAGAGCACGTCTTTCCACAGATACTCTAGTTAAGGTGTGGTGGGGTTTGAGCTGTCCCTAGGGGCCCCTTTCTCTGTCTTACCTCATATAGTCACTTATTTATCACTGGACACTTAGGGTTAGGACAGAACAGGCATTTCTGTAAAGAAAACTCATCAACAATGCAGTAAAAGAGAAATAACTCAGATCATACAAATAAACCCGGAACCAGCATCTCAGAGAACACGCAGCTCAAACATGAAGCTCATTCTGTGGAAGGAAAAGTAAAGACCCAGGAAGATTAGCCAGTTAGTTCCCTGGGCTCCAGCAACTAGAATCTACAGCTCTGTGTGTCTCAGACTCCACCCCTAAAACACTGCATAAAACCAAGGGATGGGGGGAGTCCCCTAAGCATCTGTAAATAGAAAAGATATAACTAAGCTGCTTCTGGGTTCCCAGGAGCACTAACTTCTTATGTGATCAATGCTTCTAAAATTGCAAGGTGTCCAGGTGGGGAAGTTCATTTACCCCCTGTCTGGCAGAGGCTCACTTAAGGGAGTGATTTCTTTCCTCCAAGGCTCTCATCTTGCCCATTATTCAGAGTGAGTTGCCTCCTGGTGCGCTGTCAAAATACATCAGCTTCAAAGACAAATACACACCTTTCCATCTGAGGCCAAGATAGTTTACTGTATAATTTATGATAATGTTAAGCTGTTTCTTAGAAATGGTAATGGGGCCACTTTCTTTTTTTCCTCTTCATAGATGGGTAATTCTCAGAAAGGCAGTAGGATGTGAAAAGTTGCATTTTTTTTTTAAACAAAAAAACAACATAAACTGCCTGTGCCAACAAATCTGATTAAAACAAAACAGAACTCCAGCGGATTGCAGGCACCAGAAATCCCATTAATGGCAGGAAGT
This sequence comes from Sigmodon hispidus, assembly GCA_004025045.1. Classification (NCBI taxonomy): domain Eukaryota; kingdom Metazoa; phylum Chordata; class Mammalia; order Rodentia; family Cricetidae; genus Sigmodon; species Sigmodon hispidus. Next base: position 204,134 of record PVIH01000527.1, on the reverse strand, counting down.
AAATCCAAAGTAGAAACCATCTAAGAAGCCTGCTCACATAATTGTTGGTGCCCTGTGATTTGGTGAAGTTCCCTCTCACAGGCTTGTTTATATTTTAATGTACAGATACAAGTGAATAAAAAAGTCCTTTGCTTTCACCCAGGTTCTTTCTGTTCTAATCTATTTGTCTACTCATCTTTTTCTTAAAAAAAAAAAAAATTAAATGTTATTTGTTATGTGTATGGGTGTTTTGCCTGCATGTATGTAAGTGTACCATGTACATTCATGGTACACAGAGGTCAGAAGAATGCACTGAATACCCTACAGCCGGGGTTAAAGTTGGTTATCAGTTATCATATTGGTAAAAGGAACTGAACCCAGGTTCTCTGGAAGAGTACTTAATGCTCTTAACTGCTGAACCGTTTCTCCAGCCCCTGTCTTTTCATCTCAGTATAACAGAGTATGCACATATATCTCCCAAAGCAAATTCTTTCCTACTAAAAATATGTTACCATCAAGCAGTCAACCTTTTACTCATTTCCAAAAATTTCAAACTTTGATTTGAAATAGAAATGCCTTCATCGCATCTTTTGTCCTCTATAGAATTGTTTTGACTGCTAAGTGTGTTTGAGGACCTCGCTCCCAGACTTCGGGAAGTTGGGTTTTAAAATCACTCGACTCTTTCAAAGTCAATACTTGATAAAAGGAAAGTAGTCGAGAGTTGCAGTGAAATCCGAGCGCGGGGGCTTCTGAAATTCCAAACGTTCTATTTTGAAGTCCTGGACTTCAAATAGTATGGAAGCATTCCAAATCTAACCTGCTGTAAAATACAGTAACAGTAAATCCATTTTAACATTAAAAAAAAAAAAGATTTCAAAAGTCTAAAATGAAACAGCCAGAAAAACAGACAAAAGAAAGGGTGGATGCCTTCATGCCTGCCCCAAGACACCTGGGCCCTGGTCTCTCCTCCACTTGGTAACGGTAAAGGCTCAGTCATTGTTTCTCCCTTCCATTCATTTCCTCGTTCAATAAAGACACTGTAACTCAAGGGCAAGGATCCAGGCTGGGCAAATCCTAGTATATGGTCTCTCCATTCAATGAGCCCAGAGCCAAGGAGAGAAAAGGCAATGCAGATCAGTCTACTGTGTGGTGTCAGTGTGCTTATAACCCCACAGAGACAAAAAGGAACTCAGAAGGAGGAAAGAGGGACCAGGGCTTAAAAAGAAGGAGTGTTGTTTCTTGTGGGTCCATACTCCTGCCCGGTTTCCTCTGGCTGGGCCCTTTAGAGTATCCCTAAGAAAATGCCCCATGAACTGAAACCCCAAAGAGCCCAATGGGGATTATTTTCCATGGTGAGATCTGGAAAGCTAGCTAAAGGATAATGAGTGGATTCTTTGTTAGAAAGATATAACCAAGCAGTTTAAAGGAGACCTTTCAAAATTCCACTCTTAATTAACTTTCTCAATCTTATTTGTACCTTTTGAGGACTTCAAACAGGAGGGCTCTGTAACTCATTGCGCAGGTGCAGGAGTCTGGGGAGGGGCACTCTGGGAAGGCCTGTGTAAAGGGAAGGCCCAGGGAAATGTCAGCAGCAACACAGGAGTTCTGGGGTGAACGTGAAGAGAAGGCATTCTTCCAGCAGCCTCTGAAGTGCCCAGACCCTTGCCGAAGGAGAAAGGAGGCATGGTTCTCTATTATTTTTTCATGTGTAGAATTAAGTCAGAAAGAAGCCAAATCCACATTGAAAATTGTCCAAATGTGTTTAGAAACAACTGTTTTCTCTGTCACTTTCTAAGGCAGACAGATCAGGCTTCAGGGCTCAACTCATCTCTCCCTGAGAAATGAGGGTAACACTTTACGTGCTTATCTAAAACATGACTGTTCAGGTGCTGGAGGAAAAGAAAAAGAAGAGAAACGCATGAGGGTTGGGGGCCTCAGGGGATGCTATGAAGACAGGATGTGGGCATAAGTGACACATCAGATTCAGATAATTCGGGGGGAAGCATATTGTGGAATGGTCTATGTAAACAAAGAAACAGAGGCAGTGATGGTTTCCTGAAAGTAGTCTCAGAAGTAACTGTTTTCCCCACCATAGGTAGCTGTTGATCAGGGCTTGCCCGTCTGTCCATCTGTCCGTCCGTCCGTCCGTCCGTCCGTCCGTCCGTCCGTGTGTGTGTGTGTGTGTGTGTGTGTGTGTGTGTGTGTGTGTGTGTGTGTGTATGTGGTGCAGGGGAGTGTTACCTCAAAACAAAAAGTAAATTAGGATTGCTGGAGATAACTGCCTAGCAGGGTTCAGTTCCTAGAACTTAAAAAATGAATACCAAACTAATTATGCTTCTTCCCCATATCTATCTAAGTTCATCCTCATGGATGACAAGATGGCAGCAGGATGGCCAGGGTGTGCCAGTATGCCAAAGGTTGATGACTTACATATTTATTGTGCTGGCCCTGTGAATATAAAAATAAAGTGACAAATAAGCTTGGCACCCAAGAAGCCATAGTTCTTTAGAGGAGACTAGCACCTACCCACTGGATTGCTCAGGATAGGAGCAGGAAAGCCAGCAAAAGTGAGGGCTACAACCACAAGGGGCAACAGATGGTGGGGAACAGGAGTTCTGTGAAACTGAGTGATGGAGAAACTAAGACAAAGTGCATGACCAATTTGGAGAAGGGAGAAAAAAAAATCAGTATGGACAGTCACATGCACGTGCTGGACCCCTCAGCCCTGGATGCCCATCAGTATCCCTGGGAGAAAGACAATACTGTATATTGATATGGGAGTGGTCAGGCCTAGGGTTATGCCGCTGCTAACCTATGTCAAAACCCCTTAAGTTTCAGTACCATACTTTTTTTAAAAAAAAAAAATCACTTATTTTTTATTGTACATGTATGCTTGTTTGCCTACATGTATGTGCATGTACCATGTACGTGCAGTAACTGCAGAGGCCAGAAGAGAGAGTTGGGTCATCTGGGACTAGAGTTACAAAAGGTTGTGAGTCCCTCACAAACCAACCATAGCCCTCTGCAGGAGCAGCAAATGCTCTTAATCACAGAACCACCTCTCAAGCCCTGTACTTTGCTGTCTTAAATCAAACCTGGATGCAGGCTCCATCAAACAGTTAAGTAAGACTTTGAGATGTACAAAGAGGGGAGGTCACTGTCACAGGGGAAAGTTGCTTTGGTTACTACTATCTGTTTTGTTTTTGCTTATGTGTGCTCATTTAAAGGCATCATATTTGTATATGGAAGCCAGAGGTCAACCTTGCTATCCTTAGTCAGTTTCTACTTTGGTTTTTGTTGTTGTTATTTGTTTGGGTTTTTGAGACAGAGTCAGTTTTTACTTGGAATTTCCCAATTGAGCTAGGCTGGCTGATCAGTGAGCCTCAGGGATCCATCTGTCTCTACACCCTCATTATGAACATTACAAATGCACACCAAAACATCTAAATTTTTAAATGTGGGTTCTGGGGTTCGAACTCATGTCTTCATGCTTACAAAGCAAGTGTTATGCCAACTGAGCCATCTCCCCAGGACCTAAGGCATTATATTTTACTATCTGCTAGAGACTGGACAAAAATAACTAAAAAATGAGGGTTTTTGTTAGAGCTCTTAAAAATATATATCATTGTTTCTAATCCCTTAGGACACCATCTAATATAAACTAAGTCACAGCAATCCTATCCTACAGAAGAAGAAACTTGGGCTCAGAAACGGTCCTCTCTTGCCCCAGGGCAGAGTGCTAGCAGGAAGCAGAGCCGAGGGCTGTAAGCAGTGTAGGGATGTGCAAACCTCCTGAGGGATCCAGTCGGCCACATCCTTTCTGAAGGGAAATTACTAAATACTATCCCATAACTTTGAGATCCCACCCCCCACTGTGATTCAAGCTCTAACAATGTCTAAAAGACCGAGCCTCCGCTGCTACGGCAACAATTTCTGCAACCCAGAAAGTCTGAAGTCAGCAATGATTAAATTGCCCCTTGAAACGCTTAGCCACTTGCACGTCTCTTTGTCTTTGGGGTCTCGTCTCAGCAATTCGTTCCGGCTTCCTATGTACCAGAACCTCAAATCTGTCATGCCGAGGTGAGAGGAGATGCTCTCCTAACAAGACCCTGGGCAGGGCTGAGGCTGTCTGCCATCCCCACTTCCAGGGAGCCACATTCTTCATGAGCAGGTAACGAAGCTCACAGGAGCAAAAGAAAGCTGTACAAAAGCCGAAAATGACAATTCAGAACATGAGACCATAGAGTGACGGCATTAAAAGAAAGTCTCAAAGCCCTCAGCAATGTAGCAGCCAACAGAGAAAGGATGATGCCTGATAAAAAGGCCCAAGTAGAAGTGATAATAAGGACCCCTATATACATACTGCAAGTTAGAAAATTACGGAGGCACTAAAAGTGATAATATCATAATGTCATTGTGCGCAGTGTGTATATGAGATCCCGGACAATATAAGATGGGTCACTTCAGCATACGGCTAATACTGCCTAGAAACACCAGGGAAATAAGAACCACATGTAAGAGGAAAATATTTGCTTGGTATTTCTGGATCACCTCTCTTGCTGTTTGCAAGAGAGTAAGCGGGGTTTCCGGCTGATGGCTCAGCAGTTCTGTGCCCTCAGAGAACTTCTGCTGCTTTCCAGCCAGCCTCTGCTGCTGCGGCTGGAAAGTTAGTAAGATATAATTCCCTGTTATTCTTCATTCCCCGGCTCTGTGCTGACACTCTTACAATGGGCAATGGGGGGGAGGGGGCGCTCTGTTCCACTGTGGGAGAGAGCAGGAACTAGGCAAAGCATCTTAAAAAGGGGCAGTTTGCGAAAAGGGTAGTTCTGGCCATTATTCCATACAACCCAAAGGATCACAGAGCAAGGAGATGCTGGGAAGTGTCTGCTCCAAACTTTTTATTTTTCAAGGTGAGGGGGACCAGAATCAGAGCAAAGAGATGAGATGCATGGAAAGCTCCATTGCTTCCCGGCAGATCTGGCAAAACCTTGGCTCCATTTAACACAAGGCTCTACCATATGGAAGGCCCTTCCCAGATACGCTCTCAGGACTATGCTTATGAGGAGGCTGGGAATGTGGCTCAATTGTAGAATGCTTGCCCAGTATCCATAAAGCCCTGAGTTTGAATCCCAGCATTGCATAAACCAAGTGTAAAGCACATTCCTGCAATCCTAACACTTGGGAAACAGAGGCTGGGGGAGCAGGATTTCTAGGTCATCCTCAATTATAAAGAAACTTGGAAGCTAGCCTGGGCTACGTAAGACTCTATTTTAAACAAAACATAACCTAATAAGTAAACAAATAGATATCATGTCAAAGGTATCTCCTTTCTCAGATGAATTCAGGCTATGAGAATAAATAATATTTTTATTTTCCCTATGCTCACATGGTTAGTAAGAGACAAAACTTGGATTGGGTGATTGGAATCCTCTAGTGTCCAGAAAATTGTCTCCTATACCAGGTATGTGGTTAAAAGGCAAAGGTGCCCATCACTGCATCACTTCCCAGCTTTGGAACCTCCTCTCTGGTCACACTCCAGACAAGGCCTGTGTGTAACGGAGTGAAATATATTCCAGGAGCTCCAGGCACACTTGTGATGGAAAATGGAGACAAAGGGCCGAGGGTGTTTGGGTCCCAGCGAGAAGCTATATTACAAAGGTACGCCACTTTCACATCCATTTCCACATTTTTCCTCATAAGAAAATTAGGCTTTAATGTAACCTCAATTTCAACCTTGTTGCTTTATCGCCTAAAGCCCATTAAAGAGCTATTTCCCAGGGCCAGGAACTTATGATTGGAGGTCAGGAGGCTGGAGTTTTAATCGACTGGTGATAGTACTTCTTTCCAGGGGCTTCTGTCTTTTGTCTTTTCTCAGCCCTGGCCATTCCTGTCATTTCCAGTGACAAGGATAGGAATGGAGGTGAAAGGGGAAGGGGTGGTGGGGTTTAGGGCTAATGTGGGCAGTGAGGATTCTCTCTAACACACCAAAACCTAGGGCTATTCATTGCCCATGTTGAAAGATGGGTAAGCAGAAACACACGTTCCAAAGGCATAGCTAAAGCCTCAGACCTGACCTCTACAAGTGCAGAGAAGCAGACATCATCTTGTTCCTCCCTTCTTTCCCTGGTCTCAACCTAGTGGGTCTTACCATTTAGGCCTTTCTGGCCTGGAACTCACTATGTAGAACACGCTGACTTTGAACTCACAAAGAGCTATCTGTCTCTGTCTCCCAAGTCCTGGGATTAAAGCTATGCATTCCACCATGCCCAACTTCATGTTTTGTTCATGTCAGGGAACCCATGGAGAACCCCTAAAGAGTTTCCTGTGGTCCTAAATCATTCATTCTCAAGATTTCTCAGGTAAAGCTATGTACTGAATGCTCTAGTCAACTGGCTGAGGAGGTGGATTGTCTCTAAAGTATGGATGTCTATATTCACCAGTGGTCCGTCCCTCCAGAGAGTCTGACGTAAGTGGGCTGGCATGGGATTGGAGTGCTGTGATTCTGACAGCTCCTCATCCCCTTGGGTACTGCTGATCTTACAAACTGATTGGATAAGCACAGATAATCAATGCAGGCAGATTCCCCAGCATGGTCTAGCCTGGGCAATGTCTTCCTACCCTCTATGTCCCCATCAGTGGAAGAATGAAAAAAAAAGGTGAAGAATAAGAAAATGTCCCCTCCCTTTCCAGGCATTGGATGCTTCCATTTGAGGCTGGCCATCAGCCTCTAACTCTCAGCTTATTCTACTAAGCACAGTTCTTAACCAGCCTTCCGCCTTGGGGGATCTGGGCAAACAGCCACTGAAGTCGGAGGGAGGGCTCTTTTCCTTCATGCTCACCCCACCTCTTTCTTTCAGATCAGACTTGCTTGGCTACTCCCCCAGGCCAGCCCCCCCATCCCATTATGCAGACACAGCTCAGCTTCCATTAAAGTATCTGTTCCTTTCCCTTTAAGCTGCTCTCTTATCAAGGCCCAGAGATAATACAACCTGGGAAAATACTATTTTTATATTCAGGTGGGTACAGCGTGTAATAATTCATGCTGTTGCATTTTGTTTCCGATAGATTTGGACCCTGACTTCAGTCTACCTCCAGGCAGGAACAAAATAGATCCGCTGTGAGGTTTCAGAGGAGGCAGACCCCGTGATTTGTGACAATTTCAGCACCTTCTCTGGTAGCCTTAGCCTCAGAGAGGAGTGTGGAGATAGCCTCCTCCTGAGGAAACTGAGGCAGACCCAAGACCCAAAAGGTCAACCAGAGCCTGGTTATGCAGCAAAGAAACTACAAAAAAGAATAACCTTATTGTTTGTGCTACGAGTAATTTTTTTAAAGCTGCCCCTTGTCTGGATTCAACTAGTTCTTTTATTTTTCTCATAATCTTTCTACTCACCACATCTTGCCTGGTCACAATAGAACTCCATTCTAGTCCACCCTTTACTGCCTAGGAGCCTTGTAAGTAACTCTAAACAGGACAGAGCTGGGCTTTGGGCCTCAGTTTCCCCATCTGATAAGAAGACACAGTTCACTGGGTTGGCTAGCCTTCCATGCAAACTCACATAGCTATAACGGAGCCCTTTCTAATCCCATTACATTCCTCAAGCTGTTTTGTAGCTCTCGGGCTATTATCACCCCCTCTACCTCCCCGCAGACAATCTGTCCTCATTTACCCCCACAGGAGAAGGGAGTGGGGGGAAGTGTATGGTTTTTCTTGGAGGGGATCAAAGGATTTTGTTCTTTTCAGTTTTTTTTTTTTTTTTTATCATTGTCAACTCTTCCTGTTATGGTAGTAATGAAATCAAATTGGCTGTAAAATGTAAGACTGCCTCTTTTTTGATCCATTAAATGTCATATTTTACATCTATTAACATTAATATTCTTATCAAAAGCCAATTACCATAGTGTTAAGTGATCCGCCATTTTAGGAGGGCAAAAGGGGCAGGATTCAACCCCTGACAGTAGGCTCCCCCATACTGACATCAGCTGAGTGACTTTTCCTAGCTATCATCCTTGGTATTTCAGGTAACAAGGAGGTACCAGTCTACAGACCAGGGTAGGTGCGGCTGTTCGCTTTGTGAGAGGTTAGACTTCTGCTGTTCTGCTTAGATGACTAAGTGTGTCTCTGCTGGGATTCTCATAGGAGCCTACCAGTGTGCTACAGAGTAGACACAAATGGATGAGCTAATGTTGTATGTATGCTGATTTCAGCTCAAATCAAACAAATCCAATCACTGTGATTGGCAGGTCACACTGGACACTTTAAGGTGATTTCATCTTAAATATTTCCCGTGAAAAAAACTTAAAGATGGTAAAGGTAAATTTATTACATGCTTTCAATTATTTTTCCTATAAATTGATGCATTCTTTAAAAAAAATCAACCTTGTTTCTAATTGCTTTGTTTAGTAAAAAATATTGGTTTAGGTGTGTGTGTGTATGCTGTGTGTGTGTATGTTGTGTGTGTGTATGTATGTGTGTGTATGTTGTGTATGTCGTGTGTGTGTATGTGTGTGCATGCGTGTATGTTGTGTATGTTGTATGTGTGTATGTGTATGTGTGATATGTATGTGTGTATGTGTATGTGTTGTGTGTGTATGTTGTGTATGTTGTATGTGTGTGTATGTGTATGTGTGATATGTATGTGTGTATGTGTATGTGTGTGTTTATATGTGTGTATGTGTGTGTATGTATGTGTGTATGTGTATGTGTGTGTATGTTGTGTGTGTATGTGTGTGTGTGCGCGCGAGCACGCACTCGCGCCTATCCTTCCAGTTTTAAGACTGAGGGCTAAAGAGATGGGTCAGTGGGTAAAGTTCTTGCCAGAAAAGCATGAAGACATGAGTCAGAATTCACAGAAGCCACATAAGAAATCTGGGTGCAGGAACACACACTGGCATCCCAGTTCTCCCACTAAGATGGAAAGAAGAGGTAGAGGATCCCTGCAAGCTCGTGGGCCTGCTTGCCTGCACACAGTGCATGGCTCCAACTTCCACACTCACACAATGGCATGCACCACACAAAAAGACAAACAATTGTTAGCAGGAATGAACTTAAACCACCTGTTTCTAACAGAGGCCCTACAGACAATTTTACTACGTTTTTGCATTTTATATGTATGTTTTGCAGGCATGTCTGTGGGTGCAATGCCTGTGAAGTCCAAAAGAGGGCAGTGGATCTCCAGGAACTGGAGTTACAGATCGTTGTGACCCACCATGTGGATACTGGAAAGCAAACCCTGGTCCTCTGCAAAGTGGTAAGTGCTCTTAACCTCCAAGCAATCTCTCCAGCCCCTAGCAAATGCTTTTTAGTTGAAATAACCTCCATTTCATGAGAATATCTTTAAAAATGCATACACTCAAACAGGAGGGAAAATCTACTTTTAAAGCCATCAGATAATGCCAGTTGACACAAGGATTAACATGGTGATCTCTTTGAAAACTCCTATTACATTAAATTAGAGACATGCAGCTGTGTACTCAGTGCTGAAAAGATGTCTGGTTACTTGTCTTTCAACAGTACTTCTTCTGGGAACAGAAGACATTGACCTTGGCTAATAAGAGTGCCCTTCAGTCAACAGCCATATCTGGAAATCCCATGTCCTCTCAAATGTCTCCCCCAGCTTTACAGAAATATCTATAACACATAAACAGAACATATGCTCAGTGTACAGTGTGATATTTTGACATATTTCTATGCTGTAAAATGATGAAACAAAGCTAATTAACATGTCCATCACTTCACACACACATATCCTATTTACCATATTTATGTAATTTTTTGGTGGTGAGGTCATTAAAATCTACTCTAGCAACGTTTCTGTTCAAAGTACATTATTATCAATTACACTCACTGTACTGTGCAACAGATGTCTAGAAAACCTTCATTCTATCAAATTCTGAGCCTTATCATTACCCCATTTTCCTCACCTTCTCCTATCTCTTATAGTTTATTTAGTTTTTTTAACTTGTGGTGTGTGTGTGTGTGTGTGTGTGTGTGTGTGTGTGAGAGAGAGAGAGAGAGAGAGAGAGAGATTTTATCATGTAACCAGCCCAGTTTCAAATTCACTATGCAGCCAAATGTGACCTTGTACTTCTGACTTTCCTGCCAGCTCTACAGTGCTGGGGTTGCCTGTAGCCCTGGGGAGCAAAGCCAGACCCTCCTGCATGCTAGTGAAGCCCCCTACAACCCAAACTCCACCCCTTAGGTTGTGTTTTTCTTTTTTGCTGACTAATACATGAGGGCTGTGAGGTCCGGTCCTCATGGGATTATCAATAACAGAAGCATTTGAAGTCACTGGGTCTCACTGCCTGTCTCGAGGAGGCTCTGTTCAGTGTCTTAAACCAGTAGTTATCTGGCTGATCATCAGAGTCCCCTCCATACTAGGTAAGTGTCCCTGCCCCATTTTACGGATGACAGAATTAAGACTTCAGGATAAAGCAACATTTCCTGGGACTCCATGACACACTGCCCAGGCTCTGCCCTCAAACCTGTGCAGCTGGGATGAGCCACAAAGAGAAGCAAAACACAAACAATTAAAGCAACTTTGGGTGTTAATAAACTTAGGCAAACAACAACACTGTGCGTTTTATTCTTCTAATATATTTTTGGCGGAGAACAAATTGCCCTGGGAGAGGTACTGTATAATTTCATTTGGAGCATGGTCCTTCTGGTAGAAGCAAACACACACACACACACACACACACACACACACACACACACACACACACAATCTGATAGCAATTAAAATCCAATTATAAATATATTACAATATTAGACACCTACCCAGGAACCATCCAGCAGGGGACCTTATGGGAAAGGCAATATGTCACAGTCTTCAAACTGCTTCAACTTGTGCGTCTGGCTGTGCCCTCTGACCCTAAGTGGGTGTTAAATGGTGCTTGGAAGCTTTTCTCTAAGAGGGAAGGGATTCGATTTACGTTGCATGATGGAGTGACTTTAATAATGCTATTGTGAATTTATTTTGGAAAGTGATGAGTGAGGAATATTAAGACCTCTTGAAGATTATTAAACAAATTAAGCATATCACTGAACCTGGAAACATTCCAGGAGGTATGTTTCTCTGAGGTTAGGGAGCACAGGGTGACAAGGAATGTCACTCTGCAGCATTCACACTTTTTAGGTCCCTTGTTCAAACAATCTGAAGTTTGACTGACTCAAAATGATTAGCAGGTGCTTATCTGAAGAAATAGGCAGGTACCATGGGTTGGGGATGTAGCTCACAAATGGGTGTACACACCTTTAATTCTGGCACTTTGGAGGTAGAGGCAGGAGGATCAGAAATCCAAAGTCATCTTCAACCTTGACTAGGGAAGGAGTTAAAGCTTAAAGGAGATCCACCTCTGTAAATAAACAATCAAAGGAACAAATAAACAGGCAGCAGGCACCTAACCTAAAGCTCTTCTTTTCTTACAAACCTTAAAAACAGAATAAAAAACCTTAAAGGTACAGAATGTCTGATGACCCAGCACCCTCCTTGTTACCTTCCAGAAGATGGGCATGGCTGGCATTTAAGTTGATTTCCTTTCATTTGACAAAACATTTCCATTGCAGAGCTCGGGTTTCCAATATTTCCCAACAGTTGTCCTTAAGCACATTTGTCACTGTGAGCCAGGGGCATCGGGACAAATCATCAGTGCAGCTCCCCGCACCTGCCCAGCTCTCCAGAGAACACGCAGGCCTTGGGCTGTCTCTGGATAGTTTTTAATTTATACAAATGTCTAAGGGCCAGTGTGGGACTCCCACTGGTTTGTTTTAAGTGTCTGGCATGGGCTATGAGTCCACACCATGTGCACCTACTTCTTACAGCCATAGACAGGTGCTAATTAATATACCTAATTATGAAGCCACTGGAAGAAGCCTACCCATAAGACTCTAAATCTGGAAGAAATAAAAAACTGGGAAAAGAAAAGGGAGAGGAAATGATTTTGGTATCACACTGAAATATAATTCCAGTACTCGGCTCACATATCTTCTCACTCAATTGGACATACTCATGACTTCCTCTAGATCATAACTGTGCCCCCGCCACCCCCCCACGTCCATATGTATGTGTACATCTTCACAGAATTCTGTTTGAAAAAACGCTATATAAAAAATAGTTAAAAGACTGAGAATTATTACCTTACCTTTATTTTTTAAGCTGCAAACGACACGCTGTACATGGGCTTGAAAACACACAGTATATAAACTTAAGATCAGTCCCTTGAAATGTGCAAGACCCCAAATGATGCTGTAATTCAAGCATGTTCTTGTTTGCAGTTAAGCACTTAAGGGGCCAGTCAGTAGAATTCCCTGGGCATCCATACAAATGAATATAATTACAGATACCATGAGCACAGACTTAGTAGGCCGCTGATTATAGCTGATGACTCAGGGACACTGGGAGAGTGAATTCCTGGGGTGTGCCATTGATTTGGTCCCAGGAACTCTTTTGTCTTTCAGGCTTTGAGGAAGGGCTGAGATGCTTTCTGTAGTTCTTGGTTGCCAGGGACACGTGTGAAGTGTGTGTGTGTGTGTGTGTGTGTGTGTGTGTGTGTGTGTGTGTGTGTATGTGTGTGTGTGAAGAGAAAGGGCTATCTAAGGGTTTCCCCCAGAGAAAAACAGTGATCGAAAGGGATGGGCATGATCCAACACTGGATATACACTCGAAAGAAAGAAAATGGGGTGATAAAGGCAGGCGAGGGCTGGCTCACCCTTCTGCACACACACTTTCATGGCACATAGGAAGACGCCCCTCCATAGTGGCATGGGTTGGCCTTGCCCCCCTTCCCTTCCATGCATGCCCTTAACTCTAAAAATAATAACTCAGTGTCACAAATTAAAAGAGTCAAAAAGAATTTTAGATGAATAATTTAGAAATTCACACGTCTCCCTTAACACTAAATGACTTTCCAGCTGGGCAGAAAATCAGAACCTGCATCTGCAGGCTGTACAAGTCAGGGGGAAATACTACTACTCTATTTGACTCCTGTTTTGAAGATGCTTTCCTTGCTTCTACATATTGACTTCCTAGGTATGGCATGTCAAGAAGTGAAGAAATTGGGTACCACTGCTAATCTGAAGGAAAAGGAAGGAGGTGGGAAGGAAGAGAGGGAAAGAAATCCAATAAAATACCTGATCACTTTAAATGGCAGTGTTTTCTAGAAAACGTTATAAGTAAAAGAAGCCAGATACACGTTATGTCATATATGATTTCATTTATAGAAAAATGCATGAAAAACCAAATATAGAGAGACAGAAAGGAGAAGTGTGGTTGTGGGGACTGAGTCAGGAAGAATACACTGCAAGGCTGAGGTTTTCTGTTCAGGGGATGAACATTTCTGGAGCCAGACAGCAAGTGGCAACCGTTGCACAGCACTGCAGCAAATGTGCTTCAGGATGAAGTTTATATCATGTGTCATCTGCCATTAAAAACGGTGGGAGCCAGTGGGGTGACTCAGCAGACAAATGTACTTGCCACCAAGACTGAGGACCTGAGTTTGATCCCTGGTACCCACATGATGAAAATTGAGAACCAATTCCTGCAAATTCTCCTTTGCCTGCCACATGGGCATCGGGGTACATATGCCCACACGTGTACACACATATGCACTAAATAAATAAAAACGTAAAAAGAAAAATGTGACAATGTGAGGGTTAGGGATGGAGCTCAGTGGCTGAGTGCTTGCTTATCACATACAGGGCTCTGCATTCAGTCCCCTTCTCTACAGAAGAAGGGCAAGATGGAGAGAGGGAGGGAAGTATGAAGGGAGCAAGGGAGAGAAAATTAAAGAGGGAAAGAAAAAAGAAAGAAGTGATGTGCAGTGACTAGATGCTTAGCATCCACAAGGCCCTGGCTGTACACCAGGTAATGTCAGAGAGGGAAGATTACTAAGTGAGTGAAAGGATCCAGAGTTCGGGGCATGTCCCGAAGGTCCCCGGGGCTTTAGGATGTTGCTAAAGGGGAGAGAGACCCTTTCTGCACCTGCCTGGCTTCTCACCTTCAGCTTCTAATCTTGAGATTCTGTCTGCAATATAAGGAGACCCAGACCAATGTAAGGTGACCCTGAGGAGAGGTCACTGCTGCTGCTGCTCCTCCTCCTCCTCCTCCTCCTCCTCCTCTTTCTCCTCCAGGCAGTCCAACCTAGGAGGTGACCCACAATGAGCTAAGAAAGCTTCTCAGGCATTCCACTACTCCAGCGTCTCTCTGAAGCAAAAGACTGTTCACTAGTTTCTGAAAGCCAAAAGTGAATGGGAGAAAGAAGGGGAACCGATGTCTCAGAAGCCTCCTTGGTTTTGTTTGTTTGTTGAGATGGAGTTCTCTGTGTAGCCTTGGCTGTCCTGAAGTTCACTACGTAGGATGGCCTCAAACTCACTGAGATCTGCCTGCCTTTGCCTCTGGAGTGCTGGGATTAAAGGCCTGGACCAACACACCCAGTTGCTTCCTTGGCATTATTGCCTAAAGAGTCTCTCTAGTTCCTGTGTATCCCACAGTGCCCCACTCTAAGGATATGTAATGACATCAGATATAATGGTACTAGCACTATAATTCGATGGCCACCACTTCATAAAACGCAGGTCATTAGGGTTTGCTTTGGAAGGCACGTGATAAATTCACATCTTGTTGGCTGAGGATGTTGTTTGGATGCATGTAATTTGAGAACCATAGGAGGCATAATGATCGATAACTAGCACATTTTTTGGGGGGTAGAAATTAAGAGAAGCACAGGGAGGCCAGGATCCACACAGAATATTCCATGGTAGGTTTGGGAATTGTTGTTCATAAAATCTGGGATTAAATTTTGTCTTAACCAGTAAATTACTAAAAATATTCTAAGGGAGAAATTCACTCTCTTTCAGCCTTGGTTTTCTTTTCTTTAAAATGGAGATGAACATATCTAGGCATACCATATCTAAGGATTATTGAGGACAAGACAGGCAAAGTGTTTAGCATAGTGCTTGGAGCCTAAGTACTTAGTGCCTGAAGCTGTTGGCATGATCATTGCTAAAATACACTCTAGAATGGCCATACCCTGTAATTTCTTTCCGTTTGTGTGTGTGTGTTTTTAAAAGTGTGTATAACTGAATGCTGGGGAACATGGGAAAATGGGGGAGTTGGATGAAGTGGGGGGGGGGAAAGAAGAAGAGGAAGAAGATATAGACGCGACTGTGAAGGAGAATTCATAACTAAAGGGGGAGGAGGCAGCTGATACCATTCTTCAGTCAGCTCCGGTGTCACTAACACCCAGTTACGGTTCACAAATACTCCTTTCACAATAGTGGAGCCCAGATCCTCTGTGTTAAATATAAAACTGCATGTATGCAAATACCATGAGCTTCGTGCATGTGCCAATCAGAGTATCCACCTACAACTCTACATCAGTAAGGCAGAATACAGATCTCCTTAGAATGAACCTTCCCACTCAGAGTGGGTGCGACCATTGGCAAAAGGTTCCTTCGGGCATCACCTGTATTCTTGACAATCACTAATATTCCCGTCCCTTTTCTTTCATGGGAGCCTGTTTCAATAACTCGTCAGGTAACCTGGTCCTGCTCAAAACTCAGCAAAAACCCTCAACATTTAATGTGTAAGTATCTGTTACAATTCAATCAGTTGCTATTTTAAAAATTGTTTAAATCTGGAATCACTGTCCAAAGGACTTCTGGGTAATCGAAGCAGCACTTGCTAGGGCAAGGTGACATCAGGGTTTCCCTGGGAAACATATCTGCAGTCTCTTTCGAAGTTACCTGCTTGTAGGGATGATGGCTGGTGGGGATGCACTCAAGAAGAATACAGGGAATTCCAATGGCAGCATTCACCAGACACGTGGGAAATGGGCTCAAGAGAGGAGAGGGGCTATGGCCACTCACCAGAAAGTCTGAAGAACTTAGATCTACTTCTCACTCTCTGTTAGATTACACTGCAATCACTCTGTCTAGTCAGTTAGGAGGAAAGGAAAAGAAAGGGGAGGGGAGGGGAGGGGAGGGATGGAAAGAACTTGACTTCTGAGTAGAGCCTGCAGCACACCCGGGTAGGGTACAGGGGAGCCGAACTGAGAAACGATGCTGAGCTGTGTCCAGGAAGGCGCTCAGTGAAATGTCACTATCCCCAGACAGCAGAGATTCCATTCAGAAAACTAGTCCTGAACTAGATCTGGAGGCAGACGCTGTGACCCAGGGGCCCTGGGACAGGTGTGGGATACATCTCTGAGCACTCTGTCCCCCCTCCCTCTCTCTCTCTCTCCTCCCTCTAACCCTCTCTTTTAAAAGTAGGAATCAGTTTTGTACTGGAGGCTTTAGAAGGGGGGAATTTAGTCCCCAATCTATCTATGCTTGGTATAAAATTGGAGCACAAATTCTTTAAAATAAGTACTTGAGAGCAATTTCCAAAAACTTTGCCATTCCAGACAAATACATTCAACTCACCTCCATTCCCCTAAAGCACAGCCACATTAAATGCTGGTGTCTACACATGCCAATAGGAAAATTATTAAAATTTTAATTTCTCATTGTGGATGTTTGGGTGATCAATACACCATGACCCCCATCGTGACAAAAGAGGGCCACTCAGCAAAGCATCTTCATCTGCCATCGTACTTCTCAGTTTCCCTCCCAAAGCCAAGAAGATATAAATCACCCTTGTCCTGATTTGAAAGCCATCAACTATGCCCATTCTGACTGTTTTCCTTCTTTCTAATTTTATTTTTAATTAGCAATCTCATGATAGTCCAATAAATAATGTCAAAAATGAATAATGAAAACATAAATTTCAACACCCTATAATTACAATTCAAAAAAACCCACCAACAACATGAAGGTACAATAACTCAGGACTTGCTCGTCAGCAACTATAAGCACAAATAAGATTTCCTTTCACATCTTTTTAATGTCTGTGACGACAGGACCACCGTCAGAGGGCAAGCAGACAAAACCCTTTTGCCTCTGCTTTAGAATTAAGGTCAAACTGCCTTGCAAGCAGGGAACCCAGGCCACATGTTGGGTATCACCATTCACTTAGAACATTTACATGACTGACCTGTATAAATAGGCACTGTTTCTGCCTTTGAAATTTTTATAAATACAAAGCACCAACTCCCTCCCACTGCAGGAACAAAACTAAACAACAAAAACAAACAAGCCCCAAACCCCTCCTGCTCTGTACCTCTTTGTATCAAAATGAAACATTCAGGCCTGTGCAATCTGGCAGAAATAAAAATAGCCTGCCTTTCATTAGCGGCATCCAACTATGGAAACATAATAGTTTAATAATAACTAAATGTGCCCGAAAAGGTAGACTGTCCATAACTATGGTTGAAAATGGTAGAGGGTGTGATGGAAACACCAGCTTTGGTCATTTTCCCTAAGAAGGGTTTCTTTTTCAAAATGAAAAAAAAGGGGGGAATACTTATCCAATCTAAAATATGTCAACTAATAGTACATGTTTCCCCACAGTAACTGCTGATGTTCCCCATAACCACCTCCTAAACTTTCTAAAGATGTGCAGATGTTAGATGTAAGGGGACCACTGTAGTAAGTTAAAGATTAAATGTACCCTTTGGTCGGTCCACATAACCCTCTTATGGAAAAAACAAAACAAACTAAAAATGACCCATAGCACAAAACATTTAAGCAAGCATACTAGAGAGCAGAGGGGCTGCTGATTGGGCTGTAGTGCCAGGTAGGGTCAAGAGAAAGAGTGGGCCCCCAGTCAGAATGCCGGAGTGAACATGGCAGACAGATGATCAGTAGCTCCTGAAGGTCCACATAGCCAAGACCACATATATAGATGATGTCACTCTGTAAACTTTTCTATCTTATAATCCAGCCATGTGATGAATTTTACTGGCTCCCTGGTATCACATGCAAGGTTGCTTTCCAAATCCACCCTGGAGCATGGCTTCTACCCTTTCAGATACCTGCCCTTCTCTGCAGAAGCAATATGATAAATATCTCATTGTCCCAGTTTAGACTCAGGCTCCCCAGTCTTCCTTAGTCTCATTAATATCTCACCAAAGAATATATGGAAGGAGAGACTAAGTGGGCTTGCTAAAGCCACTATTTGGCTTCTTTCATGACACAGATGATTTGTTGCAAGACTGGGCAGGTGAATCACTGTCTCAATAACTGTGAGTTACTAAAAAAGGATCCCTGGGCATCTTCCATCAGGCATAAGACCTTGCACTTGGTACCCACAATGAGCCAGCCTGGATTTTGGGACCTATTGATGATTTATGAGATGTATACACTACGTGACCTATCTTGAACTATTGTTATACAAGAACATCTAAGCTGATGTTAAGAAAGAACACGATTCTACAATTCCACAGTGCTTGAGTTTGAGAGTGACCAGTATGTAGTGTCATTGTCCATACCTGACCCTAGATAGTACATACAGTAACTCACAAACTCTATCAGGAGCAAAAGCATGTGGGCAAGGAGAGAGAAAGAAGCAATGAAGTATCTCTCAGTAAAAAGCTACCATTCAGTCATGAATAAGCAAAGATTCCCATTTTCACCCTCGTTGGTAAGAATAATAGAAACTTATTTGATGGTCCATGTTTGAGTTAAAGTAACCTACAGTGATTAAATGTACAGTGTAATTTTCAAGTCTCAGACGTGGTTTGGTTGTATTCAGACCCTCTAATGGTTCCCAAGCTAGGCTCAGATGTTTGTGGCCCCACATCTTGGGACATTTTAGCATCACCTGGACTTTCAGGAGAGCAGGTACCTGTTTTCATGAAGACTCCCTTCTCACTCTCCAGTCCGCTATAAGCTTTGCTTAAAGAAAATAAAAAATAGAGAGAGAGCCATCCAATCAACCACTGTCCTAAAACATTTCAATCAACCTACTGTGGAAAGTTATTTTCTCTCTAATAGTAAAGAATAATAATAGGAAAATTAATTGTCTAATAAGAAGTACATATCAAGATCTCTTCTGCTTTTGAAAGTAGCTTTACATACATATTTAACCAAATAATGTTTTGATATCTGTATGCAGTAGCTTCAGCTCTGTCCTTGGCTTTTTAGAGTGCACATGAAAGCCAATAGTCTGGGTTAATAACCAGACAATTTTTCTTCTTTCACACAATACATCCTGACAACAGCGCCCCCTCCCTCAACTCCTCTCAGTTACCCCATCTCAGCTCTCCCCCAAATCTACTCCCTCCCCCACCCCTGTCTTCCCAGAGGAAGAGCAGGCCTCCCAGGACATCAATTGAACACAGTACAAGTACAGTAAGACCAGGCACAAACCTTCACATCAAGGTTGGGTGAGGGAACTCAGGAGGTGAAAAGGGGTCCCAAGAGCAGGAAAAAGAGTTAGAGACACCCCACTCCCACTACCAAGAGTCCTCCCAAACTACCAAGCCAACCACCAAAACTACCTGCAGAAGACCTAGTGCAGAACCACGAAGGCTCCAAAGTTGCCATTTCAGTCTCTGAGCCCCGGTGAGCCCTGCTTAGTTGATTCCACTACCAATTACTCTTAAAAGAGGGGGGCACCGCAGAGGAACTGACAATGACCCAAAGGTCAACAGAACAAGAGCTCAGACTAGCAGACCTTAAAATTGATGAGGAGGCACTCCATTGGTTACAAGTTCCCAAGATATGAGCAGAATTCATCAAATGGTGAAAGGAGCCAGCCTCATTTTGTTCAATTTTAATACCTAGTGAATAAAAAAATTTTTAAATCGTATCTTGGGTTTAGAGATGACTCAGTAATTAAGAGTGCTTTTTCTCTCCTAAGAGGTCAGAGTTCAGTTCCCAGCACCCACATCAGGTGGCTCACACCTGAAACTCCAAGGGATCTGATGCCCTCTTCTGACTTTAGAAGGTAGACACACTCATAGAGACATGGAAAAACCACACACAAATATACATTCACATAAATAAGAACTAAAATTCATCTTTAAAAAGAGTATCATCATATCTTTTTCATCTGCAGTGAAGTAGACCAAGATTACTGTGGTCAAAGTTCCCAGTCCCCAAATGGGCCAGAAGCACTATGGTCAGAACTTGCCAACCATTAGCCCCAGAGCTCCATGGCACTGCACATTTCTTGTGGGCAGGCTGCTGCTAAAGATGTAAACTAAAACCTTTAAGAAGTACAAAATGTAGGCACCTGCCTCTTTTTTTTATGTTAATACAGAGTTATTTTTCTTCTTGATATTGTTTTGTTTTTTGCCAAATGTTCCTGTTAAATGTTTGCTTTAGCATTTTTTTTATTGTTACCTGTTTCTATCATAACTTTGGGGAAATAATATGATATTTTTCCACTTACGGCAAGTGCAGACACAGCCTACTGATGAAACTTATCTTGTTCACCAAAGGGTAAGATAAATATCTAAGTGTGAGAGAGATTTTTCTCATGCTTGAATGCTAATCTCTCATTTGTAATGTTAGAGACTTATATTGTCATCTTAAAATAATCTCTCTCTCTCTCCTTCCTTCCCTCCCTCCTCCAGCTACACATCAAATTCCTGTACCAACAAAAAGAGCTTCTTTGAATGACACCAGGAACACAGAGAACATAGAGCAGGCCAATTAGAACAATGAGGGTGTGTGTGCAGTGAGCTGAGGTACAGTTACACATGTAACTGGACAGTTACACACAGGCCAGTAGACCAGGCCATGGGTACCTAGTGCACTGGGAATCAGACTAGACATATGGTCTTACATTGAAGCAAATAGAGAACGACCTCTTAAAACAGAGCTAAACTGAATTTATCATGTTAAAATTTGAATGTATGCTTACATGTATGCCAGCCTCACTGAACAATCAATTTGCATTGCATTAAATTAATGTAGTAATGGATAGCTATAAAATCACACATTTCATACATTAAATTTAATGAAGAAATAATAGGTAATAATAAGTTAATCATTCTAATATAAATATCAATCAGTAAATGCACTCAAAAATAATGAATCACTTTAGGCATCTCATTTCTGGGGTGAGAGATCTTCAAGGAGAATCATATAAATTGGGAAGTCATTGTCCACCAAGATAAGTTAGTTGGCCTAGAAAGAGACACAGAAGAGGATGTTCACCTGGAGCATAGGCCTGCAGCAGACTTCTCTGGACTTTATTTATACTGAGTAATTTGGGAAACTGAATAGGATATTACCTTTATTTTGGCATTCTATTTCCAAATCATTGGCTTTTATGGTTAAAGGAAATTGCTAACACCCGTGCTTGGAATAAGACCAGAGCAAAGGTGGTAAGTTCTTGGTGAGCCAAAAAAGTGAAAAACATATGTATTTGGTATTTAAGATTCATTTGGGTCTTTAAATTCAACAACATGATTTATTTTTACTTGTTTTTCCCCCCTCTCTAATTAACTATGTGCATGAGACAGTTGTTTTTTTTTGTTTTTTTTTTTTTTTAAGAAGTACTTAAAAAACTGACTCATAGACGTGGGATGGAGCGAGATGTTTCTGCATGTGCTGAATGAGCTGTGAATAACGATGTTCAGAGAGCAGTCTTCATGCATACAGAACCTCAGCTACTGCAGGTTGGCCAGCCTGAGCCCCCAGGGGAAGAGGACCACCCAGAAAAGGCTCTGTCTGCAATGCTTGCCTGTTTAAAAAGGGATCACAGGAAATCTTTCGATGAAGTGTGTGAGTTTTTATACTTCAAGAAATCCAAGACCCTTCAAGCCTCCACCCTTCAAACTGTCATTAGCAGAACCCTTTGCAAGCCCAGAAATCTGCAATCATGTGAAATGCAAAGAGGGACTTGCTCTGTGCAGTCTCAGCTACATTCTACAGGAACTTGGGGCTATACAGTGCTTTGGTTGATGGAGGAATTCTAGCCTGACCCCACCCCACCCCACACAAAATAAATGTTTAGTCAATGCTGTGCTTAACAAAGCTGAAGTTTGTAAAACTGTAAATGTCTACCTTTAACATTCCAATAAGCACCAGGAAATGATAAGTGGAGATACAGCAGGTGTACTGCCCCAAACTCAGAAAAACTATAGCATCAAGAATGACAGCTCCCACCCCCAATCTCCAGGGTGCCAAGCGACACAGTTTGGGGAACACTTACCTAACACAACAGATGAAGAACCAGTCTATTTTTTTATGAAAATAGCCAAATACCTTACTTTCTTGCAAAATGAAAGTAAATCTACAAGAAATAATGCATGTAAAGTAAGTAATTCATAAGCATTAACCTGGGAGAAAAGGAAGAGAGAGTTCCCATGACAATTTTTTTGGTATGTTCATAGAAAGTTTTATTGGGGGGTTAGTTGAGGAACTCCTGCCAGAGTTAAGTCAGGACTCTTTCCAATTAGCAGCTGGATGGTCACCTGTGCTTTTAAGTGACTGTATTCTCACTGAGGATAGCAGAACATTGGGGAGGGTAGATAATGCTCTTTTCACGGGATTCTTCAGATAAACCCTTTATTCCCCAACTCCTTAATGGAACCCCAGACCCAGACCACAGACCAACCTGTTCCTGCCCTCCTGTCTTGAGGACCTGCAGGTGGAACAAGGGGATTCACAAAATCACAAGAGCAGGGTGTGGGGGCTCACACACGTCATCCTAGCATTTGAGAGGCTGGACATGAGGACTGTAGTGAGTTTGAGGCCAGCCTGGACTAAACTATCACATGAGACACTATCTCAAAAAGAAAAAGAAAAAAAAATCAAATAAATGAACTACAATTAAAAAAATAATAAAGATGCTCTCCCTGAAAGCTTTCTTTGCCCTGCTGTTCTAATTCCACTCTCAGGTTTTCTGATGTGGGATGTCTTTGTGTATGCTGTGAATACCACTGGATAATAAAGGAGTTGTTTGCTGTATGGCAGAGCAGCTTAGGAGCAGGAAAATCCAAGCATAGATACAGGAGAAGGAGGGCAGAGTCAGAAGAGACACAATCTAGCTACCAAGAAGCAATATGTAATGGAGTACAGGTAAGCCACGAAACCACATAGCAAGACAGATTAGTAGAAATAAGATGTGAGAGCTAGCTAGCAATAACCATAGGCTGAACAGCATGTAATTAATATAAGCATCTGAGTCATTTTGGGGGCTAAGCGGCAGTGGGGCTGTGAGTGGGTTCAGACCATGGTGCTAGGTCAGAATGGACAGGCCAGAAACTTCTACTACAGTTTTCTTTCAAAATATAACTAAAGGAGGCAGGGAGTCAGCTCAGTAGCTATGAGTACTTGTTGCTTTTGTAGAGGATCTGTACTCAGTTCCCAGCACCCATATTAGACAGCTCACAGTAACTTCAATAACTCCAGTTCCAGGGGATCTGATGCCCTCTTCTGGCTTCTGAGGACACAAAGCATGCATGCGGTGACCAGACATACATGAGGCAAAACATTCATATGCATTAAAAGTTTAAAATACAGCTAAGGAGAAAAGGGCTAGGAAGAATGCCACCTCGCTGGAAGCTCTTCCCTCTCCAGAAAGTTCTGCTGGGTGCTAGAGGCCACCATTTGGCACTTCTGAGACTTCATTTGCACGTTCTCAGTTGTTTTGCTATAAATGTAACCACCGGTATGCACACACATTCACAGTACACCGAGTCTACAATACCAAACTGAGGGTTTTTTTTTCATCTTTTTTTATAATTTTTTTTTAGTGTTTGAAATCATAATATAATTACATCACTTCCTTTCTCCTCTCCTCCATCCTACCTCTTCCATGCATCTCCCCCTAAGCTTTCTTAAATTCATGCAACTGTTGTTACATATCATTTGTAACTCCAGTTCCAGGGCCTCCAAGGGCACCAGACACATATGCAGTGCACAGACAGACATGCAGACAAAAAATACATACACATAAAACAGCTTTGGGGAGAGAAAATTTCCTCTCATCCATGTCAATTGTATCATTATCAAGTGTCCTCTCATGTTCTCAAATGCAGAGGCCAAAGGAGAAAAGTTAGGCCTGACTTTGTTTGCTTTATATTTAAGCAGAAAGCTCCATACAGAACAGAACATACTCAGCAACATCATAGTTCTCTTAATGCCTTTTGGCTTGGATGTTTTTAAAGTAGGTTAAAGAATGATGCTGCCTGCTTCTTAACATACTAACATGCGATGAAGGTATATATAATTAATACTTTCTCCTGGAGAGTCAACTCATCCGTAAAGATCCAGTTTCTGATCCAGCAGTAGGTTTGGGGAGGTGGAGAGGTGAGGGGGTAGGTAAAAGGACTGCCCTGCAAGTGTGAGGTCTGAAGAGGAGGTCCCCAGAGCCTCTTTCTGTAATCCCAACACATCTGCAATGAAATGGGAGGTAGAAACAGGATAATCCTCCAGGGCTAGGGAGTCTGACATATACAGTGATGAATAACAAGAGGCCTAATATTAAACAGGATGGAAGTCAAGGCCTGATACTTTAAGATTGTCCTCAGACAGACAGACAGACAGACAGACAGACACACACACACCAATAAATAAATACCCTTTGGTGTCACTTCCCAGATGTGACCCTTCAATGATTATTTGCTTAAACCTCATCATAAAAAGTGATGGAAGTAGACCAATAGGTCCCCCAGTGTCTGTGCAGTAGGCAGAGGACAGGAAGGTCAGACCTAGGCAGGACGCCCCGGGAACTAGACAACTACCCTGGCAGTTAGTTTTTCTTCGTTTTTGTCTTCCCAAGGTGCTAGCAATCAAGCCAGGGTTCCTGTACACTTCAGACAGCATTCTCTACCATTGGACTGCTAGAGTTTCTGCTTGGTTTCATGCTCTTTGGTTGGTTGGCTTACTTTTGTTTTTTGAGGTAGGGTGAGTCTTGCTATAAAATCCCAGGTGACCTGTAACTCTCAAAATAGACCAGGCTACCATCCAATGTGCTTCACACAGCCTCCCAAGAGCTGAGATTATCGATGTGATTCACCATACTCTCTGCTTTTAGACTCTTTCTCTGCTCAAGGGTTGCAAGCATGCAAAAAATTTGAATGCATACATCAAATAAGAAAGGCAGAAAAAGGGTGTGGGGGCATGCAGAAGGGTGAGGAAGAAGGATTTGAGGCTCAAGGAGTTTAAGGCTAGCCTGTGCTACATAATGTCCAATCTCAAAAAAAAAAAGAGAGGAGGAGCTTAGGGTTTGGTTCAGGGATCAAATGTGAGATTAGGCTTGAGCAAGGACCAGTCAATGTGGCCTTATAGACAGGAGCAAGCTTTCTTCGTGGCAGTATTTCAGGGCTCAGCCTCCTGCAAGCCTGAGCTGCGGCACTGGTAAAGCAGGGTTAGGGGGAAGCAAGGAGAGACTACTGTATATTCATATTTGGGGGATATTTTTAGTCTTGTGTTTTTGACGTGTGAGCTGCCAGCACAAAATACACCAAACACCTTCCAAACTCCCTCAAACCAAATAAATAAATGAAAAGAGAGGCTGCTTAAACCCTTGACAAGCGGCTTGTCAAGAAAAGCTGTTTTTCACACAAGAAACCTCTTTCAGAACCCTAAATCCTGTCGCATTCTGTTCTATTTGCAGCCTCCTTATCTGTTAGCATCATAACAGGAAAGTGTAAATTGGACCCCCCTCAAAACAAAATCTATTTTATTTTTAAAGCCAAGATGTGATCAAGGAGTTTGTCTGCTTTCCAGAAAACTGCATTTACATTTTAGAGTAGTCACAGGTTTTATAAAAGGAACGTGATATTGACTCTTGGTGTTAATATGAATGCAATGGGTTAGAAGAGGGTGAGGTTTTCTGTCCATGTTAGGAGTAAATATTTTTAGTGACCAATTGAGTGTGGAATCAAGCACTTGGAATTTGGAGGAAAGAAATGTATCAGAACAATCTGGACTGAGGCAATTTGAAAATCATACACAGTTATTATTTAATTGTCTATACTGATGTAAATTGCAACAGAATTTCCAAGGACTAGAAGGAAGAGCAAGAAAAAGAAAATCTCAACATTAGCACGATGAGACGACTTAATCTCACTGCCCAGCATAAGAAGTGGAGAGGAAGGTGATGTACTTCTTATTAAGTTTTATTTAATGTGTATGGACATTTTGTCTGAACTGTGAGCCACATGCATTCAGTGCCTGTGGAGTTATGGATGATTGTGAACCACCACATGGACGCTGTGAATTGAACGTGGCTCTAATGAAAGAGCAGCCAATACTCTTAACCACTGAGCCATCTCTCCAACCCCAGAAAAATGTATTTCTAAAAATCTAGAAGAAATATCCTAAGGCTTTGGAAAAGGAACCAACATCTCTAGGGATATAAGATTGCTGGAGATTAATTGAAAGGTGTCAGGGCTTGACTATGTAAAGATCAGATGGCCAGAGTTAGAGATGCAGCCTTTCCAGGCACTCAAGGTCCCCACAAGGTCACCTTCCAGATCACTAGCCAACACTCTGGGTTTTAAGCATCACCAAGAGATCCTACATACACAAGGAGCCACAGAGAAGATGCCTCACTTGGCCTTTCATTGGACCAATGCTTCTGTAGCAATGAAGTGTCCTTAAAAAAAAAAAAAAAAAAAGGCCTGGGTGAGGAAGGAGCATCCTGACATTAGCGGTGAGAGGCTGAGTGGAAAGGAAGGACAAGAGGCTAGCCATGGGGATCGCTTCTAAGCAAAGGTGACAAGGTGACGGAAATGAACTAAGATGGCTTCTGTTTGCATTTTACCACAGAAGAAATTTTGTGTGAATATTGCAAAATGCGTGCATTTCACAGCCCACACCATACAAACATGCATTTCATGGTCCACACCATATAGACAAACTATAAGTTTTGTGGGATTTTTTTGTTTGTTTTTGCTATTGTTGCCACCTTAAGTATCTCTAAGTTTTTGTCTATAGATCCCCAGAGCATTTGAGCTGAATCCCAGGGCTCCTTTCTCTTAGCAAGTGCTTGCACAGTTGTTAGCAATTCTGACATCCCCCAATTGCTCCAGAATACAGTTCTTGGCCCCTTTCTTCCCTTTGCAGCTTGAATATGACAGATTCAATCTTGACAGTTATTACCTATTACTCATTAAATATTTTCCTCAACAATCACGTAGGGAGGCTTGGAATATACACCAGCAATCAGCTGCTCTGTGCCTATCCACAGACAAATACTTGAATATGCATTTAGGAAAGAATATATACAAGTCCAAGGCAGTTTCTTTTTCCCAAACACTCAAGACTCCCATTTCAAACCTGGCAAAAATAACTCAAGAAATAAAATCCAGACCAATCAATCTAACTTAATACATAATGATGTTTTACTCATAAACAGTAGAGAAAAAATTCTCAAGTGCAATAATAACATCTCACAACCAAGTGGTGATAATTACAGATACCAGTATCAAGTACAGGAATAGCCCTTTCATAATTAACTATCTCAATAGGCCAATAAAGGAGAAAGACTCTGCAATCACTCAAAATATATTTGATAAAAATAAGCAAGTTGCTAGATAGATGGCTCAGCAGTTAGGAGCATGGGCCAGTTTTTCATAGGACCCAAGTTCAATTCCCAGAACTCACATGGCAGCTCATAATCTTCTGTGACTCTAGTTCCAGGGGTTCCTACACCCTCCTCTGGCCTTCATGGGCACCAGGCAAGCATGTAGTACACAGATATGCATGTAGTGCACAGATGTGCATGCAGGCAAAAACAATTACAACCAAATATAAGATTTGGAAAGTTGACTGTGAATAAAATCAATAAAATAAATAAAAAATCTTTGAGTATTCTATAATATAAAAAAGAAAAACATAAACTGTCCTATGTCAAGAGCCCAAAGCATGGGCTGGAGATATAGCTCAGTTAATTATCTTGCAAACATGAGAACTTAAATTTTGAATTTAATTTCTGGAACTTTTTTAAAAAGTTGGATGTGGTGGTTTATACTTACAATCTCAGCATTGGAGAGACAGAGAGAGTCATATATGCCTGGGATTCAATGGCTAGCCAGTCCAACCAACTCAGTAAGTTCTAGGCTGGTGTGATCCTGTCTGAGGCAGCAAGATGGATGGTTTCTGAGGTATAATGCCTGAGGGTGTCCTATTGCCTTTTCATAATTGCACACACATGTGCACATACACATGTATAACACACACACACACACACACACACACACACACACACACACAAAACATGTTTAAGGCTGCCACATAAGAAATAGTCTTATTAACACACAAGTGCTTATTACCAATACCAGTAATTTCACACATTTTCCAATTTAAAACTAACTTTAAAATTGTCATGAAGAATAAAAAATGAAAAGAGGCAAAAGTATTGTGTGTTTGTGTGTGTGTGTGTGTGTGTGTGTGTGTGTGTGTGCATTTATAAGTAAAGCACCAGAGATAATCCACCAAAAATATGAGTGGAAATATTAAAACAAAAGTAAGCTCTGAGTTATAAAACTAGCATATAAAATGCAAATTAAAATCAGAAGAAAAGATACATGAACAAGAGCAAAAGGGCATACGCTCTCAAAGAATGAACTTAAGAAACACACACAAAGCCATCAAAATAGTACAGAGATTCACAAAGATGACAGACTGATGGCAGAACATTGCTCATAGATGGGCAGAGTCCTTATGAAAATGTCACTGACTCCCATACTGCTCTACAAATCTAACATGATTCCAATAAAAATGCCAACAGAAATGCTTTGAAATTTGGAAAAATAAATTTTAAAAGGCATATGAAAAATTAACCTTTGAGAATAGTCAGGCAAATTGTGAAGTGTGGAGTTATTAGCCCCTCTGGGCATTAAAGCATACTATAAAGCTAAGGTAATTAGAATAGTTTGTTACTAGAGAAACAATAATGAGGAAAAATGGAGCCAAAAAAACCTCTCAGAAATAGACATAATGCATATAGAAATTTATTATGCAATAAAGTAGACATTTCAGATGTGGTAGAAAGATAAATTATCTAATAAATACATTGGTCCACTCGCCAGTTATAGGGTGGGTAGGAATAATGCCAGTGCCAGTCTCTCATCTCACATCAGTATATGTCTCAGCAGGCTCCAAACCTAAGTGTAAAATAGTAGAAAATAAAGAGATGATCTAGGAGAAGAAACTCAAATAATAATCTAAGCACAAGGAAGGCACTATTGAGTTAAGAAACAAAACCCAAATGGCACCAAATCAAAAGATGAAGTGTGAGGGAAAAGGGATAAATCTGCACTTCATTTCAAAGTTTTGAAAGGAAAGAATACTAACAACAAAGTAAAAGGCAGAACACAACCACAACTAGAATATTAGACAAAAGGCCAAGGTCAATTTCCCATAAATAAACTTCTAAATCATTTCATGTTGGGCCACTCTGTGTCAAAATGGGAGGGCTGATGTCCTACCTGGGGCTCTCTGGAAAGCTCTTTTTGAGCTTCAGAAGAATGTGCTTGATGGTTGGACAGTGCTCCCAGCATCAGCACTCATAGGAAGGGAAGGGACAGGACTAGTCCACAGCAAGGCAGTAATGAAATCACACCGAAGCCTTGACAGGCTCCCTCAGCAATTCTGGAGTGGTAATGGCACTCAGCATTGTCCCAGACAAAAAGGGTCTTGGCCATTCTAATCACACACTGACTAGAACTCAGATGATGGAGTCTTGAAGAAAAAAGGGGAAAGTTCAACTAGAAGGCTGTCTTTAGTGGAAGTGACCCAGAAGGGAACAGAGTGTTGGCTCCTGATACCTACATGTGTTATACAAAGTTTCTGGCTTGGCCTTTTCAATCTAGTCCCGAGGTTTGGATCTGCAGCCCCAAAGTACCAAAGAAACACACAGATGCTTACATTAATTTTATGCTGTTTGACCTAGGGCCTGGACATATAACTTGCTAACCCTTTACTCTTAATCTAACCCATAATTCTTATCTTGTTTAGCCATGCAGCCTGGTACCTTTTCTCAGAGTAGCATAGTTGTCCTCTGCATCTGCTGGCTTCTCCCCTAGTCTCTCTGGTCTCTTTGGCATCTCTGTTCTGCTCTTCCTGTTCCCAGAGTTTTCTTAGCCTGGTAGTCCCGCCCACACTTCCTGTCTGCCCTCAGCCAATCTGCACTTTTATTAAACCAGTAGGCAGGACAATTATTTACAATATAACATAATCCCAATGCATGCATGGGCATGATTGGAGAATGAAAGCTTGGGCTTGAAAGAAAGGCCTGGTGGACAGAGGAAAAACAGGTGGCTGAATACTACACAGACCCATGCTGGCTTCATTCCCAACCAATAAAATGTCCACAGCTAGCTCCATTTGTTGCAAGGAATCAGCAAAGAAAATGGCTGCCAACATACTGCTACCACTGACGCTGATAAATGTCTTAGTGATGGGAAATGCTAGACTCTTTCAGGGCATTTTGACACTTCTTCTCACACTGAAAGTTCATGTAACTCCGAACCTGGCATCTTCACTTCTAAGAATCATCCCTCAGGTAAATTCACACATGAATCCAAAATACATACTATAGCCATTAGTGATGACTACCTTAAAAGCCTAGAAGCAGAAGGCAGGCAGAAGGGATGCTGCTTCACTGTATTTGTTGTCCTATCACACTGGATATTTTGCTCATCTGCTGAAGGACTAGGGAAGCAGCCAGCCATTATTTCTTGGTACAGCCATTATTTCTTCCTACATTTGTATGAAGAACTTAATGTGGAGAAAAGAGACACAAAAGTCATGAACAAAAATACAGAATGAAGATATATAAAGGAGACATCTCTCAAATGTCTGAAACTTGGACTATTGAGTTATGGATAGCTGCAATTTGGAGTTACAGGTGGTTGTTTAATTGAACCCCAGTCTTCTGGAAAAACAATATGTATTCCTAACTGCCAAACCATCTCTCCAGCCCTAGAAACTATTATAATTCTAAGTAACAAGAAGGGAAAATAGGCTGTCTTAAATGGACATAGGTATGTGTATGTCTCTGTGCCTATGTCTATATGTGTATAATTGTGTATATGTATACGTGTTGATGTGTGCCTCTGTCTGTTGTGTGCAAAACTATGTGTCTGTATCTGTGTGTGCATGTATGTATGCAGTCTGGATATGTGAACATGTATACATGAGTATGTGTCTATCTTGTGTGTATATGTGTGCATGCCTATATGTCTCTCTCTGTGACATGTGTTTGTATATATGTGTATGCATTTGTGTATGAGAATATGCACATGCATTTGTGTCTGTGTATGTATGCATTTGCTCATGAATATGTCTCTGTGTGCAAGTGTGTATGAATGTATATATGTATGTGTGTCTATACATACCTGTATGTCTATACATTTGTACATATATGTATATCTGTTTCTCCATGTGCACATGTAGACTTGAGTATATAGGTGTGCATATATGTGTGTCTATATATATGTATGCATATGTGTCTGCACATGTGTCTGTGCATGTATGTATGCATGGATGTATATCTCTGTGTATGCATTCATGTGTGAACATATTTGTGTACATGTATGCTTGTCTGTTGGGGATCTTTCACAGGGACAGCCTTGCTGTGACCCAGAGTAAGATGCCATTTTCCTCTGCTCTGCTGATGGGGTTTGTCATTTTGCTCAAATGCTTCAATAGAAAGTGCTGGTTCCCAGTGCTGACCATCTGCTGTCGTCCACATGAAGGAACTACATAAATCTCTACAGGTGTCCCCTCCCCCAATTCACTAATTAATTGTTGCCACTCTACACCTCTGAGAACAGGAAAGTAATCTATATACGCTTTCCTCTCTTTGATGCACACACCACAGGGCAACTTTCCGGAATCCTCCAGAAAGCGGATGTGGCTTAGCAACAGTTAAAGATGGATTTCTGGTGCCTCTTGCACATTTACATAATTGATTCGCTGGATAATGTACTCTGCTTCCTTATTTAATAAACATGTTAATGATTTCAGACAATTACTCAAAACTGCCTACAAGTGTCTGCCTAAGAAAAGCAACAAAAAATAATTAAAATGAAAATACACACCAAAAGGCACATCCTTCATATCGCATTACACCAGATATTAAGTCAATATGTCACCCTGTCACCAGTCACTTGCTACCTGCTGTTATACATTTATTCAAATTCTAATGTATTAGCTGAGGCTGAGACATTGGGGAGACACCCAAGCGGGTGAGCACACAGTGAGTGAATAAACCTGGCACTCTGTTGGGGTACAGGCAATGAAACAGCAGAGAAAGGGGGAGGGGTTTATAAAACACAGGCCAAAACCAAAAGGTTGGTGCAGATAGATGCCTTCACAAAGCAAAGCCTCTTCAGGGAGGACTAAATGGATTCCATTTCCTCTGCAACCCCCCTCAGTGCTTGGAGCACCATGCAGGCCAATATCCCAACAGGTCCAGTGCTGGCAGACGCCTTGTCTGATCCAGCCATTTTCACATTACCATATTTTATTCCTCCAGAACATTCATATGAGTCAAAAGCCATGACTTCAGTAACACAAACCTATAGATATTTCCATTCCCAAGAGAAACAGGAGGGTAGCAAGTGACATCCAGTGACTTCATGTGCTAGGTAGCATGATTCCAGTCCTCTGCAGAGACTGGCCAGAACTTGGTTTTTCCAGCTTCTGAGAGATACCTAAGCTGTTTGGAGTCCATAGGCTCTAGGCATCCTCCTGTCCTCCAGGAAGAAGGGTCACTTGCCAGGTACAATGAGATGCTGTAAGGACACAGAAGTTACCAGCCCTTGCAAGACATCATCAGATTATGGCTCATAAAATACCAGATCCATACCATTCATAAGGCAATCATCAGGGGCAAAGAAGAAGACAGAATGAAACTTTTCGAGAAGAAATCAGGTCTTTCATCAGAAAATCTGCTGAAAAAGGCACAGGCAGATGAGTGAACCAGGGCTTCCTGGGTCTAGGATTAACCTTTTTTTAAATTTCAAATCCAAGTGTTTTGAAAGAGGCCACCACCCATGATATCAGCTCATAATAACATATGTCAGAGTGTGTGTGTGTGTGTGTGTGTGTGTGAGAGAGAGAGAGAGAGAGAGAGAGAGAGAGAGAGAGAGAGAGCTAGCACTCTGCTCTAGGTTTTTGTCTTCTCTTGTGTCATGTGGAAGAATTTGTAAGAAACAAAACCCAGTTAACTCAGCACCTCCCAAAGGAACAAGTCCTTAACTAGGAGGCTGCCGAGCCGACAGGGTACTTAAAATAACAGGTGACAAAGTCTAGCCAGAGTCCCAGCTCAGCTTTGTGCGCCGTGGATATTGGGTTTCAGGTGCCTAAGGTATCTTTAAACTGAGGTATTAAGGGCCAGGATTGAGCTCTTCTTAATGTTTGTTTGGTTTTTCCACACACTGAATGATCCTCTAGACTACAGAGGGAGCAGGGGCAGGCTGTCACCTGTCTACACACCCAAGGCATCTAGCAGAATGGAACAACAGAATCATTCATGGCAAATATTACCAAAAGGAGCTAGGGAGATGGTTCAGTGGGTAAAAGTGCTCAGTGTGCAAGCCTGAGGAGCTGAGTTCAAATCCCCAGCACTCCCATAAAAAGGCAGGAATCCTGATGGAGGTCTGGAACACCAGTACTGACCAGTGCAAAAACACAACACAACAAAACAAAACAAAACAAAACAGGATGCCCAGGCACAAATGCTGGTCAGTGTAGCCAAATTAGGAATTCCATCCAGATTCAGTGAGAGACCCTACCCCAAATACAAGGAGGAAATTAAGAAAGGCATGAGGTATAGAGTTCTAACTTCCATGTGTCCATACATCTGTATATGCAAGGGGACACACACACACACACACACACACACACACACACACACATTACACATTCACACAGCTG
Organism: Sigmodon hispidus; assembly: GCA_004025045.1. Taxonomy (NCBI): domain Eukaryota; kingdom Metazoa; phylum Chordata; class Mammalia; order Rodentia; family Cricetidae; genus Sigmodon; species Sigmodon hispidus. Next base: position 170,425 of record PVIH01000527.1, on the reverse strand, counting down.
AAAGAAAGAAAGAAAGAAAGAAAGAAAGAAAGAAAGACCTGATAAACTAATTTAATTCAACCCCTCCTCCTCAAAGAAAAAATAACACAAACAGGGTAGGGTGGGAATACTTGATGTTAACAGCACTCCTGCAAGGTCATGGCCAATTCCTTCTAGTCAGGAAGAGAAGCAGGTAAAACCCTGACCAATTGTACAATATTTTTAAGAGGACCTTTACACAGCAGCAGCTCAGAAGTTAATTTAAAATAATAATGGGATCTGTGACCTGACAATTCCAAGAGGAAAGTTGGCTGAAATGATCTCTTATATGCACAAAAATCTACTCGTGTGACTTATTTCATGTGACCTGTTTTGAAAGGCAGAGAGCTCACTATCCTCACACAGAGCAAGTGATTGAGAACAGCTTCATGCCACAGATAGGCGCAGGACAAGGGTTCCCCTCCCAGATCTGCTGGGGATCCCCAGACAATGGTATCTACACTCCTTGATGCTTCCAATAATCAGCAGAAGCTGATCTTAGCTCCTCACTGGGGTCTGACATTCAGGGGGAAGTTTAATTCGGGGATTAGGGTCTTCATGGAGTCCAGTCACCTGCCATTCGCATACTGTCTCCTACAGAAGAAATGGCTACACCACCAGCTTTCCTGACAAGTTCAACAATATCTGGCTGACCATGATGGTTCCTGTTACAAAGACCTATGGAGCCTGTGAAAGGGGTTCTTACTACACAACTGTCTGTGCTAAACAATGCCACCAGTGGTCCTCCTACTCTTTCATCTCCATGGCAACTGTATCCTTAAGCCTGAACACCCAAAACTTTCTCCTTTCCAGCAAAGATCCTACCAGACAAGTTTCTCATCAAAAGAGCCCCATCACTACATGAGACAAGAACCTAGACCCACTGCTAACATGCCTTTCTCTCTAAATCATGCCCTTCTTATACATCCGTTGCCTTTCTTATTGGATCCCCAGAGAGGATCTGAAGGAACTTCCAAGAAAGGACAGGCATGCCATTAATCAGTGCTGAAGCAAAGAGGAAGCGAGTGTGTTAAGTTCATGATGATTAATATAACGGTTGAGATCCCACGAGGACACCAGCCAGGGGCTTCCAGGCAGCAACAACAAAGGGAGAACGCTGGTAAAGAATGGCTACCTGTTTCTCATTGTCAGAAATGACAAAGAACAAGATGCCCCCATGGAGGAAGACTTCAGAGCAGTTTGCAAAGTACTTGCTTGGAAGACCACATCCCTGGATGAGAATGCCCACTTCTCTCTAGTTACTTACTGAACTATACACAGTGTCATGGCATCTTTATTTTCTTAATTGTCTAAAGACAGGACCTGGATTAGGATTCAAGAATTCTGATGTGATGCCAAGTTCCAAGCTCTCTCATAACTAACCAGGGAATGGTATCTTTCCAGGAAAAAAAAAAAAAATGGCTGACAAGAACCAAGGGCAAATCTTCCAACTATTAGTTTTTTTATTTTAAAGATTTTATGTGACACATACAGACCAGGGACAGATGAGTCAGTAAGTGCTTGCCACTTAATCATGAGGACCTGAGTTTGGTCCCCAGCATCTACATAAAAAGCCAGGCGTGGTGGCATGGGCGCCTGTAACCTAGCCCTGACAAAAGAAGGATTCCTGGGGCTCACTAGCCCACAAGCCTAGCCTACTTGGTTAGTTCCAGGCCATATGAGAAGAAACACCAGAGACAGACCTCTGTTTTCACATGCACAAGTGTGCACACACATCTGAACACAGAGATGCAGAAATACCATACATAGTGAAAGTTCTTTGCATCTGAAGAACCAGGACTAACATTCTCCTGCAGTTTAACTCTTAATTTTGTATCCCTTGGACTTCTCTGCTGAAAACCTTACAAAGCGTAACAGTACAGTTCTATGTAGCAGCAACTCACCCCCGATGGGTACCAGTCCACCATGTTTCTAGAAGCAAAGTAAAGCTAGCAGAAGATCACATGGAAAACACCAGCCAGCACCATCTACTTGGTCTTTTCTGACCTTGCAAGGCTCGACATTCATTGCCATTCTCAAAAGGGGGCATGCAATTTAAAAAGAATTATCATGGATCCATCGTCTGCACACAGATGAACACACGCAGATAATGTGTGCATACAAACAAGACCGTCTCATCAATTCGGTTCGCATTCCATGACCTCCTTCACCCCCCCCACACACTAACACAATTATGTCTAACAGCCTCCGTTTAAACCCAAAGCCAAAAGAAAGCATCCCTAATGAAACACAATTTCAAATTAGAGTCAAATCTGTCTCCTAGACCAAAATATACAAAAAAGGCTCTGGCTTATATTTTTAAACTTCATGTGACTTATTTAAAGATTCAAGGTTTTCACTGAAAGGAGGCAGAGATGACTAAATTTTCATTTAGGCTAAACAGTAACGCAGGCAGAATTTGGGCTCATTTGGGTTCCTTTTAATCCTCTTCACTGCCATTTATGGAAACTAACATGACCCAGAGAGCCACACTTCTCTTTTAACGTCTGTGCAAGGCCAACAGACTGACAAAATACTGCTCTTAGTAAAACTGTGATTTCTCTACCTGTAAATTGAAAACTGTAATTATTCTGTTGCCCCAGCCACCTTCTGTTGCTTTTCTTTTTATTATATTAAGTTAAACGAAGCTATACCAGTTGAGGTTTTGCTTTTTGAAGAAAAAAGGACTAGGCTTCCTGAGCACTAGACTACAAGGGGCAGGATGGCAGTTAAGCAGAGTAAATGCTGTTACTTCTTAGCCATTCCCAGAGGTATGACCTACAGATTACACTCGTGGTTCATTTTAACTTTTTAAGGTGTATGGTGTGTGTGACTTCTGACCTGTATGTGCACCTCCTGAGTGCAATGCTCACAGAAGCCAGAAGAGGGCATCAGATCTTCTGGAAATGAAGTTACAGATGGTTATAAAATGTCATGTGGGTGCTGGGAATTAAGCCTAGGTCCTCTACAAGAACAATAACTGCTTTTAACTTTTGAGCAATCTCTCCAGCCCCCATTCTTTTACTTTAAGCCCAGATGTAGCCTATAACTTCTTTATAATACATGAGGAGAAGCAATATGACTTGACAACACAAGCCTAGATACACACAAGTAAATAAATGCTATTAAATGATCCAAAGTTTTACATCCATTTTCATGATAAAACTTACCAAGCATTTATGTTAGGCCCATCAGTTATTTATTAAATGTCTGGCACATGCAGAGTACTATTAATGGAAGACCAAACCACTGAACAAAGCATGGGTTCTGGATTCTGCCCCCTAGTGGTAGGCTCACTGCCAAAACATTGCTTGCACTGCACTCTCTATGCCTTATCGTAAGATGCCCACTGAGCTGTGAGGCTGCAGAAGAGCTGGTGAAAACACCAGGCCTATTTCATTCACCACAGCTCAATGGCTTCTCTCTTCTCTAAATATGAAAAATAAATCAATAGAACTACTCTCCTCCCCTTCACCCATCCATCCCTTTCTAATACCCCTGTGAAGAGGGATGAACCAGAAATAAAAAGTTAGCAGAAAGTGAAGTGTTACAAACATATTCAAGACAGGAATGCTTCCTCCTGAAATTAACACTTAAAAATCACATTCTCTCTCACCTCCCAAGTTCCTAAATCAAAGAAATGGCAAAATTGCTGGCCAGGTAAAACAGAAAGGCTGTCCTGTTATGCCTTAATTCATCCATCAGTCAGTCAGTCAGTCAATCAGCCAGGCAGTCACTAGGGTTGGTCCATTAAACAAGCATTTAGTTCAGCCTCCTCTGTGTGCTAAGTAGCATCCTAGGTGCTGAGTTGCTCAGTAGACGTCCTTCTTGCACAGAAATGGTCAGCCAAGAAAACAGTTTTCTCAGGCATCTGTCTCCATCCATCCAACGACATAGATATTTACTAGGTAGTTAGTTCAGACCAGGTTCTAGGTTCAGTCAGGAGAAGATTAAGATGCAAGAGTTTACAGGAACATCAGCAAGCTGTGGTACAATGGTAGCATGGTCTAGTGAGGGGCAGTGGGGGACCCCTTTGGTTCTAAGGGAAGACACATACATCTGTGTCAGGTAGACAGATGGAGAGAAGACATCCTGACAGAGAATGACATGGGAAAAGGAGGCATAAGAATATGGATGGGAATAGAACCCTCCCACCCCCACACAGGGAGGCCTGAATCTTGCAATGGGGCTATTGAGGGAAGATTCCAAAAAGGCACTGACTGCCAAAGGCCTGGGTCTCAATGCCATATCTGAGAGTTTCCCCCTCAATTCCCAGGCAATGAGATGCAAAGCCCATTTATTGTTCAAATATATTTATTCTGCAATGTATCTTTCAATAATTTTTTGTTTTCGTTTTTCAAGACAGGGTTTCTCTGTGCAGCCCTGGATGTCCTAAAACTCACTCTGTAGACCAGGCTGGCCTCCAACTCACTGAGATCTACCTGCCTCTGCCTCCTAGAGAACTGAGATTAAAGCCACCAGGCTCTTCAATTAAAAAAAATCTTTTTATGTACATAATGTTTTTGTAAACATGGGTGAGCATAAATCAGTCTCTCTGTAGAAGTCGGAGGACAACCTCAAGTACCAGTTTACTTCTCACCTATGTTAGGGATCAGGTCTTTAATTGTTCATCCCTGAGTATGCCAGGGTCCTAGCCAATGATCTCCATAGGATTCTCCCAACACTATTTCTCATTCTGATGCAGGAACACCTGATTGCAGGTGTATGCTACCATGTATGGCTTTACCCATTATGTGGTTTGAATAGAAATGGCCCCATAGACCCATGTGTTTGGGTGCTTGGTCCCTAGGGAGGTGTGGCCTTGTTGGAGGAAGGCATGTCACTGAGGGTGGGCTTTAACAGAAGCTCACGTCTCTTCCTGCTGCCTGTAGATCCAGATGCACAACTCTCAGCCCCTTCACCTGCACCATGTCTGCCTGCATGCTGCCATGCTTTCCAGCCCCGATGAAATGTTTCCCTTTACAAGAGCTGCTGTGGTCATGGTGTCTCTTCATAGCAATAGAAACCCTAATGAAGACAGCGCATGTTCTGAGAATCTGAACTCAGGTCCTCATATTTACATGTTTACGTTTTACCTCAGAGCCATGTCTGAAGCCCATGCCTCAGTTGGTATTCTGATCTCCCGTTCACCCTCAGATAACTGAGAAGAACTCTGCTAATTATTACAGGAAAGGAGATGTGGTTGCAACTGGTACAGGCTGCATGGAACCCAACACATCCGGAAATACAGCCATGTATTCTTCCAGCCACTTCATCTAGAGAGCAGCTGCTCACTCACCAGTGAGGACAGGGAGACAGTGGGTCGGTCCTCTTGTAATGAACTTGATTGCCTTGCTGAGTACCTCAAATCCCAGTTAGTAACCATAGAGCATTAGCTCAAAGGTTTGGCTCCTTCATTTTCATTAACTGATTTGCACAGGGAAATGGGCATGACATAGTCCATGAAGGTTCCTCCAGTTCTTAAACTCCATGGCTTTTCTCTAGAGCGACATGTACCAGCATGATCCTGTGCACTCTGGACTGTGGGTTGGGAGCCCGGGGTTCCCTCTTTAGTTGTTAGGAATCCCCAGAAGCACAGTATTATGCAAAGGGAGATAATGACAAAGGAGGGCCAGGGTAGAGCAGGACACAGCCATTATCACTAGAGCTTAATGACACTTACTGATCTGTTCTCAAGAAAGATTCACTAAGGCCAGTTCACTTCTTAGCCACATACAACCCTGGCCTGCAGTGAGCTCATATGGCCCAGTGACATGAAGCAAATGCGTGATCTCAAATGTGTGTGTCACCCAGGCACTACATAGCTCCTCAGAAGCCCTCTCACCTCCTCATTCCAAGGTATTCATTTGCTCCCTCTTTTCTCTTGGCCAAGTCCAACTTTCCAAACACCCACAGCTCATTCCAAAGATCTCTTCCATAAGACACCATTTTGGAGTCTTTAGGAATTCTCCTTTAAATGCATCCTGTTCATTTTCCAGAAAGCGAGACAAGGGAACAGTTGAGACAGGTAGTGGCTCACTAGGCAAGCTGATTCAATCCTGATGAACCAAGCCTGGGAGACCACTCATTAGTTGTTCATGTTTAAGACAGCTCCCACTGACTCTCAGATCCATACACCTTCTGGGACCTAGGTTTTCAAGGTGGAAACCAAATGACTAAGATATTGTGAGCCATAGTGCTCCATTATCAAGCACAATTTTAAACATAACAGCTCCAGAGAATCTTTGCAGCACAAGGCAATGGTTCTTAGAGACAATGGGTAAGCCATCATTTCAGATGTATCATGCATGCCCTGTTTGTGGCTTAAAATAGTACAAAAGATGCATGCTTCAATTAGCTGAGTTTATTTCCTATATTAAAGATGGGCATGCAATGAAGCCTCTCTGGAACCCTGCATTCTGGTGTATTTCTTTAAAGAGAAAAGGGGAATGGGAAGGCTGTAATGTAGTTCAGTTGGTAGACCACAAGCCTGGCATGTGACATATCCAAATTTGGTCCCCAACTCTACATAAACAGGGCATGGTGGTGAATATCTATAACCCCAGAAATTAGGAGACAGAAGTTCAAGGTTATCCTTGGCTATACTGCAAGTTCAAGGCCAGACTAGACTACAAGAGACTCTGTCAGAGAGAGAGAGATAGAGAGACAGGGAGAGAGAGAGAGAGAGAGAGAGAGAGAGAGAGAGAGAGAGACCATGAAACCAAAAGGTGGTATGGGGACTGGAGAACCCATTTTGCCTGGGACTCAGTGGGGTGTGTCCTGAACAGAAAAGCCCTCCACTGTGTCAGCTCTGACAGAAAACACATGTTGAGATATGGAAGTAATAACAGTTCTGCCTGTGGCACTATGGGAGGGAGGTCAGTCTGGACAAGAAGTCTTTCTTTGGGCACATTAGTGATGCATGAGAGCTCACTTCGCTGGCTAGCCATGTTATAGGAAATGGGTCTTCCTCAGGCATCATCTTGAAGCTTACTTAGTACCAGACAAAGCCAACTCAAGACAAGGCAAGCAAAGTTTCTAAACTGGGAATAAAAAAGGGAGGGTGAGAAAAAGAGAAATTCAGAGTCAATGAAGAAGAAGCAGGCAAGTATCCTGGCTCTCAGGGCTCTGTGGCCTGGGGCATGAGAAGAACTTTATATGAATCCTGGGGCTATTGAATAACAGCTCCCATTTAGATGGGAAAGATTGGGCAAAATTCTCCAGTGTGATGCTTGAAGAGTTGTCTCATCATCAGCTGTGGGGGAAACAAATTCACTACTTGCTCCAATGATATTAATTACCCACCACCAGCACAAACTGGACAAAGGGGAATGGTGTGTCTAGAGACATTATATGTAGTGAGTCACCAGGCTCAGAGCCAGGATTTCTGTTCCTCCCAACAGCAGTGCTTTCTCTTCCCCAGGACCCTGGTAAATAAAGCTACACACTGGTGCTTTAACCAAACCAGAGCAGGAATGGATGGGCCTGGTATGGGTATACATTCCCTCCCATGTCCTGTGATCTAGGAAACAGAATTGATGCTACAAATGCCATGGGCCTCTTGGAACCAATGCACAGGATGTAGATCCAGCTGCAACCAGTCACACTTCTCCTGAATGACCTTTCTGGAAGAAACTTTTGCACAAGAAAACAAAACAAAACCAAAAACTTCTGAGATGCTCAAAAGTCAAGGAACTGTTTTCACCCATCACTGCATTAAAAAGCAAGGGAAGCAATTAGGTGGAGCAATCAAAGGAGAGGGTATTCAAGGTATCTGCTCTGGCCATTTTTAATTCTAGAACGGTCTGTCTTGTGTGTGTGTGTGTGTGTGTGTGTGTGTGTGTGTGTGTGTGTGTGTATTTTCAAATGGTCGAACACCAAGACAGCTGCTTGGAACTCAGTGGTTTCTTTTAAGCAGAAACAAAAAGAAGTTTGCTTCTCCCTGCCAGAGGCCAACACCCCCTACAGTCTATGAGTCATAAAAAGGTCCTGGAAGAGTCAGCTGCATGGAGGCTTCTGGCTCCCCTCTATTATCTTCCCCCAGGGACTGGAGGGATGGAGCCAGAGAACAGCCCAGCAGGGGTTTGTGGGAGTGAAAAGCAGCCCAGTTGTCCAGGGCCCTGAAAGATAGAAGTAGCCTAGGAAGGGAGAAAACTTTAATAACTGAGGTATTCTACAAGCCACCATTTGGGCTAGAAGATAAACGACAGCCAAGGCTTGGGCCATGAGAAGCCCAGGCATTTGCCTCCTTTTCCACATACCCTGCTTTATAGGTAATGTAAAATCTGTCAAAATCATGCGCCTGTGGCTTAGAGCTAGCCCATATCACAGATTTGCCTGAGTGTGTATGTGTACATGTTCCTAGGTGTATACATGTATGCGTGGGGGGTCAGAGGTCAGCACCAGATGTCTGTCCCAGTCACTTTCCACCTTATTGTTCTGAGGCAAGGTTTCTCAGTGAGTCTGAAGCCCACTGATTAGGCAGCACTGTCTGCCTAGGGAGCCCTAGGCACCCTCCTGCCTCTACTTCCTGGTTCTGGGATTACAGGTGTGCACCCTGGGCTGGTATTGAACTCATGTCCTCAACACTTATGTGGCAAGCATTTTACCTACCGGAGTCATCTTCCTAGCTCCAAAGACTTGTTTCTATAAAAAGGGTTTTCCAGCATGTAAGATATGTATGGTGAAGACTCAGCTGAAGGCTGTTGATCTTCTTTGAGAAATGGTGAAAGGGTTCATGTGAAGAGCTTGGGCGGTATAGTCAGGCCTCTAGCTCCTTCTAAATCACCCGCACTATAAGATGATCAATACATTTTGAGGCAGAGCATCGTTTATCCTTTTCCAAGCTTCAGAAAACCAAGAGGGGGAATAAAAAAACCTCGCATTGTTACATGGAACCGCAATGGAATTGTTAATTAAGTTAGCACCTGGCACATATTTTGGGATATGAATAAATGACCAAATCCAAGTACTTTGGCCAAATGGGAATAGATGAGAAACATTAGGATCTGACTCCTCCCAAGGCAATAAAATTAGCTCTTTTGGCATAAATATAGAAAATGAACACATGTAGGGGTGCTAGCCCAGAGACAGTTGTCTACAGGATGGGTCAACAGCAGAGCTGTGTGCCACTGGGGAGCTATGTTAGTCCCTCTGTGGCTTATCAAAGGAAATGTCTTTTTACTTTAAATAGCTATTTGTATAAACTAAGTGCTCCAGTAACTATACAATCAAATTGAGAGCTAAAGTTTCTGGACCCCTGATATTTGTCAAGTAGTGCTACATATATACTTGCGTCTCAGGGCTCTTCATCACCAGCCGCAATATCCCACTGTTTTGTTTATTTGTTTTTTCCCAATAATCACGAGGATGTAAGAATCCCCGGGGATGCACAAAAGAGACAACTAGCCATCCCTTGTACCATGCCAATGTCCCTCACCTATGCACATGTGTTAAAGACATTTGATACAGTGATAGGTAATACCGCTTGTCAAACTAACAGAATTTAGAACCTCCTAGAAGATAAGCTTCTGGGAGCATCTGTGGGGAAGGTTTCTAGATTAGGTCAACTAGAGTAGAAAGATCTACCCTGAATGTGTATGGCATCATCCCATGCACTTGAGTTCTAGACTGAATACAAAGGACAAATCAAATTGAGGACCAGCCTCTCTGCTTCCTGAAGTACAGATGCCATGTGACCATCTGCCTCATGCTCCTGCTGCCTTGATGGCCCAGTCACAGAGGACTGTGAGCACAAATCAACCCTTCGTTATAAGTTCCTCTGTCATATATGTTGTCACAGCTGGGAAAGGAACCAGCCCCAGCTTAGATGGTGAAGGCCACATATTAGTTAATTAGTGGATGAATAAATGCACGGATGGTGGAAAAGATAGATGGGAAGCCACACAGTCTCCTCCTCCTACAGTAGATCAGTAAAGCCTATTAACAGATAGAACAGCTTAAAAGCAGAGGGAGCAGGTCTTGAGTGAGTACATGTTCCCATGCGGAGACAAATCTCAAGCCCTAGAGAGAAAGGAAAACCAGCTTGTTGAGAACTTTCCAGATTTCCTTCCCCTAGAGTTGGCCACAGCCACTGTCCCAGACAGAGTTGATCCCATATCAGGCTCAGAGGCCAAACCTTTGTCTAAAGAGTGTGGGATGAGCAATTCCAGCTCCACCAGATGCAATCCCCACAGCACCTGGAGTGACAGTGTGGACTTTTTCCATTCCTCCAGAAGGAGGACAGAGACATAAGGTTCTGACTTGGCTTGGGAAAGGGCCTGACCATGTCTCCCTCACCAATGTGTCCTTTCTGCTGGAGATCAGTCACCACACGTCTGTAAAGCTCTACTCCACACTTCTTAGACTTAGTAAGGGTTGGGCAATCTGCAATATTCCTCCTCTGAGGTAATTCACATGTGGAAGGCAAAAGACAGTTTGAAAGAGTCAGTTATATTTTTTTCTATCATGTGGGTCCTAGGAATCAAACTGAATTTGCCAGATTTGGTGGCAAGTACTTTTACCTATTCAGGCACCTTGCCAGTCCTGGTGTTTTTAACCTACCTTGTGTCCACATGGCTACACAGCTCACTACTGTGGGTGGTTGTCTACTTTTATTGAGTAAAAAATATTGAGAACTTGATATGGACCAACCATCTCCTGGTCCTTCCCAAACATCTTCTCTCTGTTCCGAGTCTAGTGATGTGGGAAGAGGGGAAGAAGGAGCCCCCGTGGGAGAGCTTTCAAGTCAAGTCAGCTGAAGACCGTGCACTTTGGAGAACAAGGGCTGCATCCTGCCACACTCCCGTCATCCAAGGACAGAGCTACGGATGAAAAAGGATGGGAGGGGTAGGAACATCCTCAATAACGCATTCACATGTATAGTGTCCCCGTGTAACCAAGGACAGGATATCACGGGAGGACACATCCCACTGCAGGAGGATCTTTCCTCAGATTCCATCTTAAGCCATTTTAGGTCCTCAGCAAGTGGCAGGTGTGGAGCACGACGTATAAATAGACAAGGAGGCGCGGAGAAATGCAGCTAGATGGTTATAAATAGGTAAACCAAGGCCTCTGATTCAGGAACCACCTCTTACCCTTTGTTAATTGAAAAATCACCAGATCTCACAGATCCTCCTACACAAGATGAAATGGTGACTTAGCCCACGTCACAGCTCCTTGAATGAGAGCCACACCCCCTGAGACACTGCTTCATAAGAAGAAACTCACTGTTCCTCTCCACCCATCTCCCTGGCTTAACATCGTCAGACATTAAATCACCGTTTAACCTAGAAGATAAAAATCTCACCCTGAATTCTTCTCCTTTTCTTCTTCATCACTTACAGCAATCTCTGTCTTCTTCCATCAAGGCCCCTTGACAAAAGCCCGTGGTTATTGCATACTAATTTCACCCACAAATACCTGATCTGAATTCGAAGTAATTAGCAGATCGGGGAACCTGAGCGATGCTGATCTTTTTTTATAACCACAAAAAAGCTTGTCACGAAGGATATTTTAGTTCAAGAACATTTCCAATCAGGAAACTTCACATCATGTTCCAAAATACCACCCTGCCTCGCATTGGTACATCTAGGCGGCGTGCCCGCTGGAGGTAATAGTGTGTGTTCCCTGGACCACATTGCATCTAAATATGCTCAGGCAATAGGTATATATTGAGTACGTTCCACCAGCTTGGGCAGCTGTCCATGCAGAGGGATCAATTTTAACTAAACTCTTTGTATGAGGTTTAATTTTCTATTGTGAGTGAAAAATGCTTACTTGAGCAGGAATGTATGTATCTATTGAGAATTTTCATTTTGCATGAACCTAAAGACAGGAGCACTTAAATAATATAAGACATAATTAACGATGCTTAGGAGGTGGTTGTCTTGATAAAATGTTTTCCATGAAAAAATGAGGACCCAAGTTCAAGTCTACAGCACCCACATAAAATCTGAATATGGTGTCTTACATCCAGTGAGAGACTCTGTCTCATAAAATAAGGTGGAGATCAACAGATGAAAAAATACCTGATGCCAGTTTCTGGCCTCTACACTCATGTTACATACATGAACACACACACACACAACTACTACTACCCAATTCTGAGAATGTAATACTATGAAACTGCCTCTAAAGTAGAAAATGATCCATACCAGTCCCTCCTCTGATCACCAACTATGTGACCTCAGTTGCCATGTCTATAAAATGGGAATGCTAATACGTGTTCACATCAAAGAGTTGTGGGAAAAAAATAAAAGATGATGTGTAAGTCCATCAATGCCTCGCAGTGACCATTATGTCACAGACAGTTATTACTAACCCAAGAACTACCCAAAGTTAGCTCAAACAACAAACAGTGATCCCAAAGCTATGCAAGCCTGCCTGCAGTGACCTACTCTGACAAAGCTGTGTCTTCTTCAGAGATCCTACTCATTGAGTGCTTGGCCTCAGGTGATATATGTGATACGCCTATAGGATGAGGAAGAGGACTCTCTAACATACAAGTGCACATGCCAGTGCACACTTCTCACATCATCACTGCTTTAACACTGACCTGTACTTTATAATGTAAAATCATATCATTGATCTTTAATACTGCAAATACATTTCTTCTTGTTTCTATTTCTAATAATTGCAAACCTCCTTGGCAAACAGCATTCTATAGATGTGATATATGGAAAGACAGCAGATAAAAGGCCACAGCTAAAAACATGGTAGAGGCCTTGTATTTGCTCTGTTGCTACTGCTCAGAACCTCAGAAATACAGAGGAGGATCCAAGCCTGACAGGTGATGATATCCATGGTGCAGAGGGAAGAGGCTCAGCACATGCTTTTGGAGAGCTGTGAAGGGAAAGATGGAGAATTCTGAGCGGACAAAGAAAATGGAGCTGATTTAGGCAGACACTCTGCTCAGCTCTGCACTCCCTTCCTCTGAGAGTTTGGGTCTCTAGGTGCAGCCTGGCAGCCCAGTGAGTTCTAAGGATCTGCCTATCTCTAGCACTGAGGTCATAGGTGCACATTGCCACCTCTGGCTTTTTACTTGGGTGACTAGGATCTGAACCCAGGTCCCCATGTTTGCATACCATGTACTTTTCTTACCATGCCATCACATAGCTGTCTCTCTAGGACCCTCCCTGGTGCTTCAATTAACAATGTTTATGAGTTAATAGGATTCTAGTCCGGCTTGCTACCCCAGCTGCCTCATTTTGTGGTGAAACATTCCGAGGATCCCGAGGTTTTGTGGTCTCAAGGTTAGGCAATGAGAGAGCTCAAACCTCAAAGGACTTGTCTAGATACACTGCAAGGCCCCTGGTCTACAGGCTCCTTGGGATATTTACAGCAAGTCTTCCTAGTGTCTGTTCCTCACTACTTACACATGACCAAGAAAAAAACCTGAAACAAAGGCCCTGTCACTGAGGAATCTGGCAAATTGCAGAATTGATATGTTTCCTTTAATAGGGTCAAAGCAGGTCTTCCCCTCCATGTATCACACTCCAGGCTCTGCAGAGTAATGCATCACACACAGGGACCCACATACATTGGATGATAAGACAATGAATAAATGAATCAGGGTCATAGAAGGCCACTCAGGTCACTACTATAATTCCATCCATGCCCCCAGACTCTACTGAAACTCTATCTTTGCTATTTTCATTTAACTATCAGTCTTTTTCTCTCTATTTGTGTGTGCATGTCTATGTCTCATGTGCTTTAGTATCAGAAGACTGAGCCATGGAAGCTGACACAGGAATCATACAGGTAAAAGAAACCAGGAGTGTCAATATTCTAGCAGGTACCACTTGGTCAGGATATATGACATCTAGATCCATGAATTGTGATAGCACAGGGAATCTACCTATGTCTACTCGGAGGCAAGCTAGCATACCAAAGGCTGGAAATCCCTCTATGTAAGGGCCTTAGAAGACTCTAGAATACATAAAATTAGATAAGGCAGGGCAATAGTACTAACTAATAACCCATAGACATGAACTGAATCTTCAAGTCAAAATAATTCCAGATGTGTACTTTCTATTTTGGAGGGGGGGGGACGGTGCTCAGGGAAGAGGCCAGAGGTGTGTGGAATCAGGGAAAGGTAGCATGAAAGCCACATCTGGGTGGGGAACTCAGGACTGCTGGTTTTTTCTGGGGCAAAGGCTCCTGACGGGTCAGCACAGGAAAGTCGCAGTCACTGTCTCATGTCAAAGGCATCCTGCATCTTAATGACAGTCACAGCTGATACTCTCTGTGGGCCTACACCCCTGAACCACGTGGAATATTTCATCTGCCATTCCTCTCTTTCTAGGTAGCTTTAATGTCCATGAGTTACATGGAGAAACAGAGGCTTAGCTGAGATGAAGTGACTTACCCAAGGTAGTGCAGCACATAAGTGGTAGAGAGCATAATTCAGTGGCTGAGCTCAGCCAACTCTGAGGCAGCTTAAATACGTCCGTAACTAAAAGGCACAGAACTTCCAAAGCTGGAAAACTTTACCACTGGAGAGTTCATGCATCGAGGCCAGCCCAGGTAAACTTCATGACCTTTCTTACAACAAAAACATGTGGAGAAATGCTGTAGATTATTAGTTAAAGATGTGTCACGTGTGTTTATGCCATGGGACATTTGTCTAGAAATGCAAAGATGTGTTGCATTCTTTCATGTTGCTTTCATGAAGCTGTGTTACTTTGCCTGAATAAGACACCTGATTGGTCCAATAAAGAACTAAATGCCCAGTAGCTAGGCAGGAGAAAGAATAGGCAGGATTGGCAAGCACAGAGAATAAATAGAAGGAGAAATGTTGGAAGAAGATGAAGGAATGAGGAAAGGAGAAGGAGAGGAGGACATCAGGGGCTAGCCACTCAGCAACACAACCAGCAAGCCACAGAGTAAGAAGCAAAGACAGGATATACAGAAACAGAAAGGTAAAAGCCCAGAGCAAAAGATAGGATGATCTAAGTTTAAAAAAAAATCTGGATAGAAACAAGCCAAGCTAAGGCTGGACATTCACAAGAAATAATAAGCCTCAGTGTGATTATTTGGGAGCTGTTGGTAGGGCCCCCATAAAAGCAAAGAGTGAAACAGCAACCACACTGATGTTGGGGTTTCCTTAGAACTTCAGAGGCACTGTTGACATCCATTCTCTTCCTGCATCCTTAGACGCAGAGTGACCAGCTGGGATGTGGGTACCATTCAGATGGGGGTAACCTGCTAGATGTCAGATTAACTGGCAAGGTCAGGGGTGGAGAAGTAGCAAAATTGAGAAGCAAGACAAGATGGCCTTTTCCAAAATAATCAGTTGTCACTGTTTTAGTCAAGATTTATACAACACTAAATAACACACCCAACTTCAGGAGGCCCCACTCAGTGAAAAGGCAAGGAGAGAGTTCTAACTTGGATACCATGCAGAATTCTACTGAATCTCCTTATGTAGGTCCTGTAAGGCTGGATGAACTGGCTCTGCCAAGCCTTCCCCTCCAGCGCAGGGAGCACTACCTTTCCTTGCTCCATCTCAGACACGGTTCTCAAATATTCTGATCAGTAAAGCCTAAAGGATTACTTCTTTCGGTCCTAGGTCTGCAGATTCAATGGAGAGCCCCCATTAAAAGCTAAGGGAACCTAGAAACATTAAAAAAATGATGTTTAGAAAATTAAGAGCAATATGGAAGTATATCAGAAATCTACAGTTGGGCTGAGTAATTACAAAACCCTTTCCAGGAGGGGCTCTTCCCCATATCCCATGTGCCAATCAACACCAAAGCCTTGCTTACTGCTTACACACATAGGAACATGCAATGCCCAAGAATATTCACAACTATTAAGTGTCAACTAAAACAAAGAAACTGGGCTTCTTACAAACAGCAGAGGATCCCCATGAAGAAAAACAGGAAGTCTTGCCTATGTCATCCTGCACTGAAACCCCATGCCCAGCTCCCCAAATTCCTTGACAACCTCTGAGCATCATGCGCTCCTCCCAGGCTCCAAAGAATAAACTGCTGTCATTGTGCCATATGATACTCGTGTGTTGTCAAAATAATCATTTCATTCTTTTCCCCTGCCTGCTGCTTCTGCCGAGGGAATAGCTCCCCATGTCAGTACCATGCCAGGTGCTGAGTGGCACCAGTCAGCCTTACAGGGCTCTCAGCCAGGAAAATGCTACCAATTGAAAATTCGATTGTGGATGCAGCCCTGACCATCATCTGTTGGGGTGATTTCTTCCAAAATGACAGCCCCATCTTCTCCACAGCTCAAAAAAAGGTTATGTGTATCCTGGTCCTCTCTGTCTCGGGAGCATTTCCACAGTCTTATAGCGGCTATGCCTCAACACAGTGTGGTCCTTTATCAGAATCTTTCTTTGATCCCATGTCTTTACTGCAGACTGATGCCACCTGAGTAGATTTGAACCTTTACCCCAAATAAATACCACTTCAAACTCCAACATACAAAATAGACCAGAGGTATGCAATCTCACCTCTGCTCCAGTGGATGCTGGGAGTTCCGTGGATTAAAAAGAAACAGAGGACAATGAGGGCTCAACAAGCAAAAATGGGGGTACAACATCTCTAAGGGGTTAAACCTTAGAGATAAAAATGTTCAGCCCATTCTTTTTCATACAAGTTCAGGTCAAACACTGAAGTTAGCTAATATTGGCATTAAACTATGAGGGTTAACGAGGCATTTGTAGAGATCTCATTGAAGCCCACAATTATTCTCTGTTGTTTATAGTGTTTTGTTTATTTGTTTGTTTGGTTGGTTTTACAAGGGATTTTGATTTTTTAACTCATATATAAAGACATAAAGGCCAGAAATTCAAGTAACACAGACATAAGCAGCAGAAGATTCTCCCACTCTTGGGCTGGGCCCTGAAACCACTCTGTGTATTCTGTAAGTCACAGAATCAGCCACAGCTCTGTTCCAGATGCAGTCCTTGTAATAACAATGAGTCAGGCTGCAGAATCAGCTGAAAAGGGAACTTTTGTAAGATCCATTGCTCACTTGCTTCTTAGCGGCTAAGTCTGTTCGGTATCAACCTGCCAGGGATTCTTTAAAAATGTCTTCTTATCCCTTCATTACAAAGTCTCAAAGCTGTTGAGTCTTCTCAACTTCCAGCTGGACTCGGAGATCTGTGTATTCCTGGAGATAATTTTTTCCTATCTGCTATATTTGAATGATTTTGAGCTCTTCAAAGCAGCAATGCCTGCATCACTAAGACATCCAGATAAATATATTCAGTTCTTATGAAGATATTTATAGACTTTTAGAACTCTCAGGGGATATAGACAACTTGATTGGGAATTGTTAGGTACTTTGTTTTGTTTTGATGTGTGTGTGTGTGTGTGTGTGTGTGTGTGTGTGTGTGTGTGCAGCACTGCTGAAGTTTTTGTATAGTCTGGGCTCTTGCTTTTATAGTCCAAAGTTTAGACCTACAATTTGGCCATGTGACCACCAGGTGGCGATAGCGTGTAACAACCTATGGCCAATCAAGCTGGGGTCAAGGAGCTTTCTCCATACTTCCTCTGTTGAAAAAAAAATTTTTTTAAACATAATCCTCATTTGATTTCTTCCTATGTTTATGGGGCTATTTTCTACACAGTATCTCCACTATCATCTCTAGGTTATGGCCTTCATAGTCAGCACCAAGATTTTTATTTTGTTTGTCTATCTTGGAGAATTCCATACATATATATGATGTATATTGATTATATATCCACTCCATTCCTTCCAATTCTTCCCTTCACCATACTCCTTTCCAAACTTCATATTTCTCTCTCTCTCTCTCTCTCTCTCTCTCTCTCTCTCTCTCTCTCTCTCACACACACACACACACACACACACACACACACACACACACACACACACACACCTGCTGAGTTCAATTAGTGTTGTCCATATGTGCATGGCTATAAGGACATCACAGGAACATGGGCAGCCGACAAGAGGCCACACCCCTGAAGAAAACTGACTCTCCTTCCCCAGCAGTCACCAGCTTCCCAAAGCTCTCAGCTAGGGGTGGGGTGGGATCTTCTGAGGCTCTCTCCAATCAGTTCTGGAATGCTGATTGGCTTGACTTTATAGCACTGTTTTAAAATCTGGCACTCAGCAGCCTAACTAGACACACCCTCCTGACAGCCCGCTTTTACAGCAGCCAGGCCATGCTTCACACACAAAGCCTGTCCTAACAGCCTTGCTGCTGTCCATTAGGTAATTGCTCCGCCTATACTTCTCAACATCCAGATACTCTCCTTCTACCTCTACGATCCTGGGCAACAGCTGTTTCTGACAAGACTTCACCAAAGGAGTCTGAAAAGCCTAGAGTTGAATTAGAATTCATAAATACATAGAGTGCTGTTTCTGGTAGAAAACATGTAAAATGCAGATTACCAAAAAGAATTTTACAGTAACTAGAACTTCAACACTCAGATGTAGCTACCTGGTGGTCCAATGGTATCACTTGGAGTTTCTAGAGTAAATAAATGATCTCATAGCCTGCACTATCCATCTATCTGTATCTTCCCGGACATCTTTCCACTTCATTAACTACCACTTGGTGCATATGACTATTCCCTCAGGAGACAGCTGGGCAGGGGGATGTTAGGCTTGAAATCAAAACACTAAGTTTCATTCCTGGATCTGGAAAGTGCTAGCTATGTTTGGGCAAGTGTCTCTGAGTCACCGTCTACAAAAGCACATGGCATTTATATCTCAGTTCCTTACAAGCTCAAGAGATAATTCATTAGATCATTCGTAGGTTGACCTCTCCCCTTGAAGTGACCTTTCACTAATTTACCCATTTCTTTCTAATCTAATCTGTGTGGTTCTCTTATTTTGTTACTGCTGTCATAATTATATTGGTGATACTGGAGATGATACTCAAGGCTTCCTGCATGCTGAGCACATGTTCTACATCTGCTGCCCTCACCCGATGTTTTCCCCTCCCACTCCCATCCTGAGGCTCCACCTATGTCTCTAATGTGGATATCACATTAAAGAGGAAGGTGTGAACTTACTGAATCCTTCCAGGCAAGGGATAAGATGGCCTCAGATATCACCTTCCAGCTGCCCCTGCCCAACAGTAGACAGATTCTTACAGCCGTAGGCACCAGTTGAGCTGAACCCAACACTGGGGCCTCCCTTATCCTTAACCACATTTCCAGATTTTCATTCTCACAGCTTGTACACAGCTTCAAAGTAAGTCTGGGCATCTTTCGGGCCCTAGCTTGACTTTGATGTTTAAAAACATTCAGTTTGGAGTGTGTCTCTTCAGGATTCTGAAGATGCCTCTGGGCCCAGCATCCTCCCCTCTAGCAACCCCCACCCACCCCCACTGCCATGGTACCCTTGTGCCTTAGCTTCCCCCTTTCCAGGTTCTTCATTCATTGTACATTTCAAACAAAGATGAAGCCTTGCTCCAGAGGAGATGAACAGTTTTCTCTGAGTCCTTGGCCAGTCCGTCGTCCTTTCCACCAGGAGAAAGAAACACTTGCGGGGAGGGGGTTGGTGTTAGCCTTTTAAGGTCTCCCTATTGCTCTGTTAATACTGGAGGTGAGTTTTAACCCCTGCTGCTTTTGTGAGAAAAACATTCTTCCTTTTGGCTTCTCCATCAGCTACCACTTCCTATCCTCCTTCCCCAGCATCCACAGCAGCTTAGAGTATCCAAAAGAAGGGAACATATACATCAGTGGTACCTAACATAGAAAAGGGAAAGCGCAGAGAAGGAAAAACTCATGGGACTCATCACCAACTTCTGACTTCCGGGCCATTCCCAACATGAACCTCTTTGCTGACTCTTCCGGCCTGGTAAAACTGGAGAGATGGGCCATAGACTTGAGACATCTACTGCTCGAGAGGGCTCTAAAATCAGACCCGAGTATGAATCCCTACTGCACAGGGGACTAGAGCTTGTGATGTAAGGGGACATACTCTGTCTTTCTGATTGATTTCTCTCACCTGACAAATGGGTACGGTAGTAAGGTCTTATGTACTAGACGTGGTGATTGTGGCCCTGCATGGTATGCCAAAGAGCAACACACCTGCTGTTCCAAGATTCTGTGGCCAGAGCCTGTGCTGACAGATGCCATGCAAGGGTCTGCTGGCACCAACCATGAAGATGCCCTGCCCTACTCTTGTCTTCTGACAGAAACCAAGAACCTCCTTGGTTTTTCTACTTTTCATACATGTTGTGTGTGTGTGTGTGTGTGTGTGTGTGTGTGTGTGTGTGTGTGCGTGCATGTTTTTACATTCGAGTGGGTGCATGTACATTTGTATACATGTATAGAGCCTCTGCTTCTTGTCTTAATTTCCAGCCTCCACAATGACACTGTGCTCACCCAGATAATCGAGGCTCTCACGCTGTGGCCAGGTCTCTATTGAATCACATTTGTAAATGCCTTTTCCAAGGTCACATTACCAAAGGTCTGGAGTGTTGGAGTGTGGACATCTTTGGTGGGTCATTACTTTGCCTATCATGTAGAATATACATGTAGTCTTGGGCACATTGCCTGGCTCCAAAATCATCACTCATTATTACATTAAAAAACAAATAGCACCAGCATTACTAGCAGTAAGAAAAGTAGGCAGATTCCTTAGGCAAAACATAGTCATTTGGTTCAAATTTTAAGGGAGGAAAAGGGTGGTATTCTTCAGGCTGCCTGGGACACAAAAACATCCTCTTATGAATACACATCTACTTCAACTTTTATTTTCAAACTTTTTTGTACAATTTTATTTTATTTTTGTTTTGTTTGTCTATATGTGTATTGTATGTATGGGTGCCTGCAGATGCCAGAAGAGGGTGTCAGATCCTCTGGATTTGGAATTACAGGCAACAGTGAAACACCCAACATAGGTGCTAAAAACTGAATTTAGGTCCTTTGCAAAGTGGTAAGTGTTCCTATCTCCCTAAAGCATAAAAACAAGTTTTATTGGGTGCTCACTAGTTATCATCTGCTTTTATTCATCTTTGCAGTCCTCCTTGGTGATAATATGCCCTCTGTTGGACAGTACTAATCAGATAACAATCATAAGAGTTGGCATACATGCTGTATCTAGGTCTCTCTGCTGGTCACCAGACAAGGTCTTTCATATCTGGCCTAAAAGCTGTCAACCCTTTCTTGAGGGACCAGAACCTGGTGACCTATTGGCTTGTACTCACTCTGAGCACCAAAAGTGCTCAGGCCAGCCCCCATCTCAGCTGTAGACCCTTCCATGGTTGTAATCAAGTGTATGGTTCTCAATCCCATATCCCCAAGCCCTGCTCCCATCCAGGGATTGTTCTCAGGGTGGGAAATCCCAATGAGACAGGACAGGGCTTAAGGAGGTCACAGATTCTCCCCACTTCAGCAGAGTATGTGCCCTCATTTCATATAAGCACCCACAGGTTGCCACTGTTGGATTAGTGCTTGGGGGTAAGCCCCAGGGAGGAAATGTACTGCTCATATGGATGAAAGGTTCATCCACTCCATCTACTCCATTCCCCTTTTGCTCCTCATAGCTGCTAGTACCACCTGACTGGTCCTACTCAGAAAGGGGTGGGGCCACCTTCTCCCTAGGACCCATGGCTTTACCTCTGCTGCCCCTCCAGGAAGGGACCCGGGATTTCCTGGTTGTATCTTTAGAAGAGAGGTGTCTATTTTCCTTGCCTCTTCAACTCAGCCAAGCCAAGAAATACAATAGAAAACCCAGAACAGCCCCTTTGGATAAGAGGCACCTGAGAAAAATAAGTCCTTTAAAAGACAGAGAGCTGGGCAGGGCAAGTAGCTCAGTGGTAAAGGGCTTACCTTGTGAGGAGCAAGATCTGAGCTACAGCCCCAGGCCTACATTGTAAACAAGATGATCCTGGTATGGTGGCAAACACACAATCAGCACAGGAGAGGCAGAGACAGGCAGACCTCTTGGGATCACTAAATTGTGAGTTCCGGGTAATTAAAAGGTGGACAGCGTCTGAGAAACAAGACCCATGGCTGTCCTCTAGTAGTCACGTGTACATGTACCTGCAGACACACACACACACACACACACACACACACACACACACACACACACACACACACGGGGTAGGAGGGGATGGACCTCCTAACATCAAGTATTCATCTACAGTTCCATGACACAGCTTCCCAAGGATCAAATGCCCATTCAGGTAGCATTGCTCAGATGTGACCCAAAAGGATGAAGGGTATGCATATTACCATATCTTGCAACAGCTGTTGATGAAGATCTCAAGTTTTGCTCAGGGGACCAGTTTCAGTGAGGCGCATTTTATGAGAACAATACGTATTGTAGACATCTGAATATATTTCCATGAAAAAATGGGGAGGGGGGCAAAAACTGGAACAGTGTTCCTCTAAAACAGATGAATATTTAATACGCTGGGGGCTTATCTTTAAGAGAGGAAAAAAATACCCTCTGCAATTTTACATGCCTCCTCCAATAAGCATCCCCTAGATGAAAAATGACGAACAGCACAGCCACCCATATAAATGCCATGTATTTCATTATTCCCTTCTTAGGGTGATACAAAGACCAGCTGAGACATGAAGCATCGTGAAAACATGAATTAGCAACTATAAATAGCACATTTAAAGCAGGAGGCCATCTAAAACCGGTTGGTTTAATACAGGCTGCCGAGACAAGTCTGAGGAATTGATCAGTTGGGAGGGAAACCCAGGCCATGTGTGGGAAGCAGAAACACAGCCAAGAGACACCACAAGAGGGTCTCCTGAAATAGGGTGACAGTAGATGATGCTGACCTCACAGAAGTTCCCCGGAGAAGCAAGTCTACTTTTGGTTGACCCCTGTCACCCCAAGAGGGACCAATTCGAAGACCGCTTATCACCACTATTTTTAGCTCCTTGGCAATATAACCCGGTACAATGGGAAAGACGCCCAAAGTAAATACAGTCTCTCATTTGATTCTTCTCCTGGCAAGTAATTTTCTATTATTTTCTGTTAGAACTATTTCCAGGATAAATCACACTCCAGAGGCAGAGCTTAAATCTGAGATCCCTCCAAGGACTACATATTCCAGACTGAGGGGGCGGGGAAGCGAGAAAAGACCAGCTGCCTGTGCTGCCTGCCTGCATGCTCGGACCATGCGAGGCCTTTGAGAAACACGTCCACACTCTAACCGCTAAGCTTTCTACTACTGTTTTGCTTTCCTCTGGGTACCACTCCGAAACACCATGGCATGGAGCTGTTTAACATTATGTCTTCATGAGTCGGCTTAGCATCAGTAACAGTTCTCAGGAGCCATCTTTCTTATCAGCACTGGATATGGATTCTCTCTGTCTGAATCTCAGCCTTAGGAGAAAGGAAGTGCTATTCATATCATTCCTGTGTTACTGTTTTAAAGATTCATTCTTTTATCTTTAATTGGGGAGGGGGTGCATGCCAGTACAGGTGCCTGGGGAAGCCCGGGGGCATCAAATTCCCATGGAGCTGGAGCTACAATTTTGTGAGCCTCCTGATTTGGGTGCTGGGAATAGGACATGAGTCCTCTGGAAGAGCACTCTTATTCACTGAATTATTTCTCCAGCCTTTGATTCCCATTTTAGAAGGGAGTAAGATCACAAGAACTCAGAAGTCTATGGCTGGGAGGGAGTAGAATGAGGACCAAACTGTAAACTTCTTGTCTATCATGCCTGGAGCCCTGAGTTCAGTCCTGATATTCAGTAAATGGAGCATGTGACTCACACCCGAAATCCCAGCATTCATATCCCAGATGAGAAACGAAAGGATTCTGATTTCAAAGCCACTCTCAGATACAAGGTAAACTTGAGGCCTGCCTGGGCTCCATGAGACCCTTTCTTGACCTGTATCCACAGCTCATATCTCTTTGCCTCTGGATAGTGCCACTCAGGCACCTCCAAGTCACCCTGCTGCGCTCATGCAATTCTAGACTAAAGAAAGCCCCATTACACTAGCTAAAAGCTTAGGAAGAACATATGCACAATTAGCATTAGAATTTTTGAAACACCTACAATAACTCCAAGAGCTCTATGCAGATCTTCATGGACTACTGGCTGCCCTTGACCTCTCACAGGGAACTGTTGACCTGGAACCTCCTGAACATCACATAAAGCGAATTGTCCAAAACTGCACAAAAATAGCCTGTTCAAAATATTGCAGGATGCTCTGGGATTTGAAGTCAGGTGAAGGTAAAACACTAGATAAGAGTCAAGACTCTTTGCTGCTACCTCCCACCTAGTCTATGGAGTGATAACAATGAAACACAAGGCTCTGTGCATACTAGGTAAGCACTCTACCCATTGAGTAACAGCCCAAGCCCTCAAAACTATTCTTAAATCAATTTCTCTCTCTCTCTCTCTCTCTCTCTCTCTCTCTCTCTCTCTCTCTCTCTCTCTCTCTCTCTCTCTCTCTCTCTCTCTCCATGCTCATCTTCCAGAAAGTGTCCTGCACAATGAGCAAATCACTAAGTGAGGGACAGAGAACTCCCAGGAAAAAAGCATTACCAGCAAAACATTGGAGAAACAATTTCATCTTATTCTTGGCCACTCAAACATCATCTCTCTAATCTCTCAGGCCGACAGCCATTCCCTAAGCGTGCCATCTACTTTCAGCTTTGTACTATGGCTCATGCCTATTCCCCAGCGTGACATGCAGGTTACATATTTTCCTCCTGGGCTAGTGCAAAGGCCTCTGGGAAGCTGAACCTGCTGTCTACTTTTAGAATTTGTCACGTCCCACTGCCCCAAGCACTCGGCTTGCATTTAGCCTTCCATCCAAGATGAGATGTGGCTCAGAATCTCACTCTGCAGAAAGTAAGCTCAGTGAGATATCCGTGGTTCTCACAAACCTGACCTCCCCTAGCTCTGTTCGAAGGCTCTGGTGATAGAAGGCTCTAAATAGGGATTAGCAGGTTTAATTTCTTACTAGCAACCAGGAGCAGCCAATGTGCCGGAAACAGACTTCTCTCTTGCCTGCCAGCCAGTGCCACTGGCAAGAGGGAGGGACAGCAAGAGACAGGAAATGGAGACAGGGAGGAAGAGAGAGATAGAGAGAGGGGGAGGGAAGGAAAGAAGAAAAAAAAGGAAAGAAAGAGAGATACCCAAATTAGAATGATATTTCATTTTCCACTTCAAAATGCAATCACAAATTAATATCACTCAAATGGGTGTCTGGAGCCAGTCTGTCACTGTAGTTCAATTTACCATCACCAACTCTGGCTGATGTTTTCAATGTAGAATTAATAATTAAGTGATACATAATAGTGCGTGTTACTTTCCATTAATTATTTAAGTTAGCATACACAGTGATGGGTTTACGGCATCTTCATACATCTTTGTCATCCTCTCTTGTTCTCATTTTTCTCCCTGTATCCCCTCCCATACCCCTCCCTTTTCTGTCTCGGACTGGCCACCTTCTTCATCTCCTCACATGATCCTCTGCCCTTCTTTCGTGTCAAAGTGTTTTAATACTTGGAACTGTCTTTATTAGCATGTCCTCTCATACCAGAAGTGTTGCCAAGACATCATCCTGGGCCTGGTTTCGGCTTCCTGGGTGAAGTCTTGGCCATCCACCTGGATACTTCTCTGCATCTGTTCTCTGGGGACCTTCTCACCGGTTGGCAACTGGTTACTATACATCAGGGTCAGAAGCTTCAGCATAATATATAGTCCTCAAAGGTGACGTGATCACCATTTTTAGAAAACTGTGCTCAGAGAGGTTAAATAACTTACCCACAGCTTCACAGCTCAAAAATCTGAAACTTGAAGCCAAATGTGCCAGACTCTATCTTAAGTACTCTATCTTAAAAAAAAAAAAAAAAATATTTGGAATTTTACATGACTTAAACCACAATTTTATCGTAGAAGAACAATTCTTGCACAACAGAATTTTAGATAACACAACTGCATTGTGGGTGCTTGTCCTGTCTATCACTCTAAGGTCATCAGGCAAAAGTTCTTGTGGGTGTAATTAGTGCTTTCTAATTGAATGTTCAGCAAGAGCTGGGTCTCTCTTTTCTGTCCTAAAAAGCCTGATACAAATTCCAGAACTAGAATAATGGCTGCCTAGCTCAGTGTCCACTGGGCAAGAGGCCCAAGTTGTTTCCCAAGGGGAGCATCTCCCTGGCTTTGCAGAATGGAAAGGTAAAGGAGTAATGCCATATTTCATCCTTTTAGCCTGAAGATGAGGAAAGTGAAGTTCAGGAAAGTTCAAGGCTGGTCCAGGTCACACAGTTAGCTAATGAATATGAAGCAAAACCCTCTGGTTTTGCTCTGAGTCAGTCTTGTCTTTATTTAAAGGCATTTTAAAAATACATAATAAAATCATCTTAGCAGTGAGACATTAAGGTCTAATTAACAAAGACATCTCTTATCTCAGCCCAAGCCTGGGCTCTCCTTGACCCCACCCCAAGATCATCAGCTTAAGCCTGTTGCTGTACCCCTCTATTTCCTAAATGCCCACTCAAGCCTACAACATATGCACAACCGTTTTCTGGAAACAGTGGAATTCACATTTATTTTCAAACTTTCATGGCTGAGCGTGTGTGGAATAGATTCCCAGGTAAAATATCGAGTTCTTTCTTAACAAATGGTGCCTAGTGCACCTTTGGTGCAATAAAGATCTGAACATTCCCATCTCAGAAACAAAGCAGTTGAATATTTGCTATGCATGCACCCTGCTCCTATTAAGAAATCAACTCTGATACAAGAGTGTTCTCTCTCTCATCTTTCCATCTATCTATCTATCTATCTATCTATCTATCTATCTATCTCCCCCTCCCTCCCTCTCTCTCTCTCTCTCTTTCTCTACACACACACACACACACACACACACACACACACAGAGATATAAAACAGGGTCTCATGTAGCCCAGGGTGACCTTGAATTCATCATATATCAGAGGATGACCTTGAACTTCTAACCCTTGTTCCTTTTTCTCCCAACAACTGGAATTAAAGGCATATGCCCCATGGTCAGCTTATGTAGCGCTAAAGAGATAACCCTGGGCTTTGTGTATGGTAGGTGAACACTCCACTAATAAAGCCACATCTCCAGCCCTCTTTCATTTATATGCGATGATAAATATAAGTTGCCTAACATGATATCAAGGGTGCAGTAAACATTTAATAAAAATGACTACCAGAATTATCGTTGTCAGAATTATAGCTATTAAAAGAGATGCGAAGGTTTTAATATAAATGTCTACATTTATATCGTGACCTCTTGTTAACACGTTACCAGGCTCTTTAACATTCCGCAGCTCAGTTTTTGGATGTCTGCTCCCTTAGGGGAGGAGAGGAAGTTGGCAAAGTCAAAGAGAACAGCATTAGAAACCATGTTGAAGAGAACTGGTCGGCCTTGGCTGGCATAAGATTTGAAGGGCAGTGAATGAATACTCCCTACTCATGCTGATAGGGGCTGCTGTGGAAAGGACTGTAAGGTTGAGATACAGAGTCCAGCGTTTGCACACAAGGCTCCTGGCCAAGGAAGAGCAAGAAGAGTTGGAGGAAAAGGAAGAAATCAGGGAAGAAGGGACTATTCCCAGGAGTTTCTATCCACAGGATACCCACAGGTGCAGGGTTCTCATGCTGGCTTTTCTCTATCCTTGGACATGCCTGGAATCTCTCCTGTCTACAAGCCCCAGCATTTGTTTTAAAACAGAAACTTTATAAATCACAGTACTAATACCACAAATAAGTGAACCCAGGACTAACTTGAAGTTGAACACATGTTCACAACCATGTGAAAAATACTGTTGTCAGTACCCGGTCCCAGTCTAATCACTCAGTTTCTCTCACGTTCTAAAGAGCATCTGAGTGTTGCAAGCCTGTGCAGGGGAGGAGGCAGCACAAAGCTATTTTTAAAGTGAAACAAGAAATAAAAGAGAAAGCAAAACAAAGAGAAAGAAGAAGGGAATGAGAAAGGAAGAGAAATTCCCCTTATAATTTTGATATTTAATTTTATTTGTGTGTGTGTCTTTGTATGTATCTATGGATACATCTGTGCAGGTGCTCACAGAAGCCAGTAGAGGGCGTCAGATCCCCTGGAGCTGCAGTTACAGGCAAATGTAAGAGGCAAGCTATAGGTGCTGAAAAATGCATTTGAGTCCTCTGCAAGAGCAGAAAGCACTTTTAACAGCTAAACCATCTCTCCAGCTGCCCCTTTCTATTTTAAAAAATAGAGCCTTAAGAAAAGTTCCAAATTCTCCATTAGAAAGTGCATTGAAATATTCTGATTCTGTATTAATGGCATTTTAAATAAAACAATGAACTAATATGTGACTTTTCAAATTTTTTTGATTATGAATTCATTCAGCTATAAAGCTGGTTTATTGCTTTAAAGGTAGATACATTCTGAGTTTTTTTTTTTTTTAAGTGATACAAAATATTCAGTTGTAGCCAAGAATCCCAAGCCAACCAACAGAAGGCAAGGAAATGTGAAACAGCAGCTTTCAAATTGAAATATTCCAGTCCGAGGAAATTAAAAGTCTTTCATCTTTTTTCCCCAGTTAACTTTTAAAACATTTACAATACACTGCCCTAAATATTTCAAAATACAATTTGAAAGTGATCAAATTCCATTTTATGAGCTGAAGGGTACAGATAAATATATCAGTTTTATTAGACTCCTCATATCCATTTGCTTCATGGATATTGGGAAATCATGTAGTGTTGTGTCTAATAAAAAGCTTCTAAAATATCAGGTGAAAAGCTTTTGGATACTTGGATTTATTCAATTCTAAAAGAGAACTCTAAAATGATAACATGCCCTGCCTGAAGAAACTACAAAAGAGAATGCTTTTCAATGCATGTACACACTACACTAGACAGGGAAACAGTCTGTGAGCCAGTTTAAATTAGTTAAGACAAATAGACAACCTACATGAGCCGGAGAGGCAGTTCAACAGCACAGAATGCTTGCTATTAGTCATGGGGACCTGAGTTCAAATCCTCAGAACTGATATAAATGATGAGAATGGCCACACATATGTCTGTAACACCAGCACTGTGGGAGGGAAGGAGAGAAGAGGCTAGCCCCTCTCTGGGTTCAGTGAGATACCCTGACTCGAAGGAGTAAGGCAGAGATTGACAAGGTGAGACACGGGAAATCCTCCTCTCGCTTCTGCACATGTACATGGGCAGGCGTGTATGCACAAGGCCGTGCACGCACGCACGCGCGCGCGCACACGCGCGCACACACACACACACACACACACACACACACACACACACACACACCCCAGAGAGAGAGAGGGAGAGGAAGAGAGAGAAAGAGACCTATCTGTTACTCCCTCTAAGAAGGATAATATCACTTCTGAAATATTTATTTTGGGGGGCAGGGGTTGGTTTGGTTTGGTTTGGTTCAGTTCGGTTTAGCAGTTATCAATTGTACCCAGGGCCTGGGGCACACTAGGCAAGCAAGTATTCTACCAGTGAGCTACATTTCCTAGTGCCTGAGACTCTTTTTGAGGAGATGGAAACATTGTGGTCTTTCTTACCAATTCTATAATGTTTTCACATGACTTTTCCTCATTTACATGTTTTTTTGTTTAGGTATAAAGAAAACCTAAACAATCTCTTTCTTTGCATGAATTCAAATCTAAGCAAATGCAGTCCCAGGAATTACTATGAGACCAATCCATCCCTGTATAATAACACACACCAGAAGGCATCAGGCTGTTCCCACCCCCTTCCCATTTCCACTTGTCAGTCTGTCCACTCCACAGAGAACAAGGGCATCATAGCACTTCCCACAAGTGTGGCCAATGGTCCCCTGGGGTCCTCAAGACTCTTTCAAGGAGACCCACGAGATCAATACTATTTCCATAATAATAATCCTTGTCATAAGTGGACTTCTGCAGAGGCCACAGAATGTGCTATGTCACAACAGATGGATTAGAGCCACGGGGTTGGAGATCCAGCAGCCTTCTTTTGAGCCACACATAAAAGATAGTAGCAAAAGCAAAGAAAATAAATAAATGCCAGTCTTCTAACGTTTTGTTGTGAAAAGCAGTAAATTTTTTTCATTACAATATGTTATTTATGTTAGACTCTGAGGGGCTTCTGATTTTGAAATAAATATACATTTTAAAATCTTCTCCCTTTCTAGCTCTAAGATGGCAAGGATCAATGCATATAATTCACATAAGCAAAAGGTCTTTAATATTCTCAATGATTTCTGTTAGCACAAAGGCTTCTTAGACCAAAATGTTTGGCAATCGGTGATTTAGCATAATGTCTGACACACAGTGAATACCGGGGTGGTATAGCACAGGAACATACAGATTGCTTCAGAGAGCTAACAATAATTTTTAAATATGAAAGCCACTGCAGAGTTCAACAGATAGACATGGTCAGAAAAGATGAGCTGTCTCAGGTTCCTAAATCTGTTGTTTAATATGGAGGAAAGGATAATTAGATGATGACATTGTATAAAGTCATAATTATTATATTAAAGATGCCCAGCAGAGCTGGAGTTGTGGTTCAGTTGGTAGAACACTGGCCTAACATGCATGGAGCCTTGGGTTTGACACCCCGATCCCCAATACCATGTAAGCAAGGCAAGAGGGCACACCCCTATAATAGCAGCCCTTGGGAGAGGCAGCAGGATCAGATGTTCAAGGCCAGCCTCAGCTATATATCAAATTTGGGGCCAGTCTGAGCATATGAGATTCTGCCTCTACATGAACAAATAAGCAAGGCCAGACAATATGATTTAAAGGTATGCTGACGCAGGCAACGCATCTGAGCATGGGGGCAAGTTGAGTCTAATTATCCAACCACTCCTGTGCCATTTGAGAAAAGATAAACAAACAAGCAAAAACACTTGCTTTCAGTTCTGGCAGCCTGTCCTTCTACAGGGTTTTCTGACACACAACGTGAGGGTAATTAAGCAGTGCACTGTGCTCCATGACTGAGCCCCACTGTCAGGTCTGTGTCCCATGGCCCTAGCATTTATGTCCTTCACCCAATATTTTTCTAACATCTTATCTACTTTTCAAAGTACACTGCAGATAACAGCTCCTCCAGAGCACGACCTTGGGTTCCTTCCTTCTGAAGAAAGTTAAAATCCCGTGCTTGTCTTAGCCCTGCATAACCCTGTCCACCACACACAGGTCCAAGGCAGCATGCTGCATTTCCTGATAACATCCATCCTGTTCACCCTCTTCTAGACTAGCAGCACCGTGAAGGCAGGGCCCATGCCTCATCCATCTGTAGTAGTTACTTGTCTTTTTGATCCAATAAATGCCCAACAAACAACTTTAAGGAGGTAGGGTCTGCCTGGATGGACAGTCCCAGGAAACACAGTCCAGGAAGGTACCGCAGCAGGAGCAGGCTGCCACACTGGAGAAAGGGGCAGTGACTGCTTGTGCCTAGCTTGCTTTCTTCATATCATTGAGTCTGGTCCATGGAATGGTGGTACTCACATGTACGATGGGTCTCCCAATTCACTATTCTTTATAATCTCTAGATGGGCTGAGAGATCTGCTTCTATAATTTTATTAGATTGACAGTCAAAGTTAACCACACCACCCTTCTGATCCTCACTACCTAGCACCCTACCTCAGTACCTACTGCCCTACCTCAGTACCTAGCACCCTACCTCAGTACCTAGCACCCTACCTCAGTACCTACCACCCTACCTCAGTACCTAGCACCCTACCTCAGTACCTAGGACGCTACCTCACTACCTAGCACCCTACCTCAGTACCTAGCACCCTACCTCAGTACCTACCACCCTACCTCAGTACCTACCACCCTACCTCAGTACCTACCACCCTACCTCAGTACCTAGCACCCTACCTCAGTACCAACCACCCTACCTCAGTACCTACCACCCTACCTCAGTACCTACCACCCTACCTCAGTACCTAGCACACTATCTACCAAAACATCATAAACACTTTTAAACTCACAAAGCCAGCCAGTTATGCAATATACATATAGAGGGGAAATAAAATTAAGTATGACACAATGAAGTATGAAAGTAGTGGTGACATTCCATGGTGCTCCAGCTGTGAGTCCTTGGGTGTCTGCGATACTCTTGTCACATCTTGAAAAAAACAAAAAAACAAAAAAAAAATAGGGAAGTCCTCAGAGAGCCCCTTCCTAAAAGCCTCTCTTGGAAAAACACTTAGTTTGTATCATTTTGATTTATTTGCTTTTTATTTATTATCATTTATCTACTGTGGTGTGTGTGTCTGTATGCAGAGACACACATTTCACCTTTCACATACGGAGCAGGAGGACAACTTTCAGGAGCAGGGAAGGCCTCAGCTTCTGACTTGTTGAGGTAGTATCTTTTTCATTTCTGCAGCCATGCTGCATATTTCAGGCTAGCAGGGCCATGAACAGGAGGGCTGGGATAACAGATGGACTCCACAGCACCTAGAGTTTTCATATTGGGTCTGAGGATCGAACTCAGACCATCAGGCTTGCACAGTAGGCATTTTAAGCTCTGAACCTCATATGTTCCTAACTTTCCACCTTCAGTCCTTAGTTCTGATCATATTTAAAAGGATGCAAACTGTGCATGGTACTGGCAAAGGAAATTACACAATGACAAATACTCAAGAGGCAAAAGGCATAATAAAGTACACATACATTATGATATGATATATATTTAAAAGTTTGTTATCAGAAAAGGACCAGGGACTAGGGACAAAGCAGAAAGCTAGAATGGTTGTGTAATGTCAAGGCAGGCTCTTGGTGGCCACTTTTTAAAAGACATATGCCCATTAGCAAAACACGTGTTTTCATTAGCAAAACAGAATTCTGCAGGCCTAGGATTAGCTTTGGCAAAGGCATGGGTATAAACTAAGCCATTTCCATGTTCATCCTGGCCATATGGTAAGAACTGAGATGTTGCCCAGAATCTAGCATGGCCGAGATGTGTGCATACTCCAAAAGAGAAGAAACAGCAGGAGGCTGGTAGATGTCTGAGGCTGGATAGCTAAAGGCAATCTGATCCCTTGAACCACTCCAGAGGGCAAAGGTCTGCAAGAATAAAGAGCTTGTCCAGCCCAAAACCATTCTAATCTAATTAGATGTGATCCTTTTGTCAGATGCTGAAAACACCAATTTATTTCTCATTCATCAAACTAGTTCAAACCTCCTTTATCAGATGTCTCATTTATCAAAGGCTCCAAAGTCTATAACACCCAGACAATTCTTTGTATCTCTTCTTTTTATACTATTATAATGCAGTTTTTCTGCATTTGGGTAAAGTCTTAGTCTTGGGAAATCTCACCAAAGAACCCAGGACTTTGGAGCTGAGAGACACTGACTAACCTGACCTTGAGCACATTAAGGAAACTGAGGCCCAGAGAATTCAGATCTCCGGCCTGAGGCCACACAGTTCAACAGAGTCAAGAAAAAATTAGCTTCAGGTCTTCCTTCCTCCAGTGGGGTTTCCCAGGGGCTACTCTGGAAGGAGTGGATCAGAGTGAGCCAGGCCAAGGGGGCCATGCAAAACCTTAGAGGAAGCAGCTTCCCTTCCCAGCCTTGATGTGCTGCCCTCAAAGTGTTGCCCAATCACTGAGGGGAAAAAAAAAATGATTGCACAGATACACCACTGAATAGATGCTCAAGTTTCACGTCATCAGAAATGGAGTGAGTTGATTTCCTGACAAAAGGAATTGATGGTGTGTGGAGCTAGGGAGGGCATTTCATTCCTTTGGTGTTTTTTAAAAATATCCACAGCTTCCATTAGTCAGGAGAAAATACCAGAAAATACCTGGCTAGTACTCCTCACAGGATGTATGTATGGGGTGAGGAGGAAAAGCAACACAGCACATAGAGAAAGAAAAGCTGGGGCTGGCCTAGGTTAGAGGTGACAAAGCAAGTGGACTGAAAGCAGCATGGAGTTGTGGATTCTAAATCAGAAAAGGCTGAGATGAGAAGGGATAAGAAATCGAAAGTAGGTCTATAGGTAGCACTAGGAGTGTTAATTTTTTATTTCTGTATCTGTGGCAATGGGGACTTCACCTTCACTGGGGAGCTGGCTATGAGTACACAGGATCTCTTAGTTCTGCTCTGCACATCGAAAATGGTTTTGCTTTAATAAATACGGAAAAAAAAAAAAACAGAAGAGCCTTATGGACTGACAGGAGACCTATAGGTCCCTCCCTCTCTCAGCCTCCTGTTAGAGACATCTACTTACCCCTCCTCATTTTTTCAAAAGCAGTTTCCACAAGCTCTTTCTTCTCATGTGTCTTGATGATCTACAAATCTTTTACTAGCACAGAGCATGGAGAATGTTCATCCCTACGAATAGCCCCCCTTTTCCCTACAGTGTAAATTTTCAACAAGACTTCTGCCAAAGGTGTTGGGAAGATGATTCAGTTGGTAATGTGGCTTGCCATGCAAGCATAAGGGCCCAAGCTGAGTCTTCAGTATTCATATATGCATCTGGAGGTATATATATATATATATATATATATATATACACACATATACACACACACAAATATATATGGCAGCACACACCTGTAATCCTCAACACTTAGAAGGTCAGGATACAATACAATGATCCTTGGAGCTACCTGGTCAACTAGTGTGGTTCAAATTGACAAGCTCTGTGTTCATTGAGAGACTCTGCCTTCATAAGTACTAATACATACATATAAATACACACATGTACACACACACACACTTGTGGCCTCCTAAATTAATTAAATCAAATATCCAATAGCCTAAGGTCTTCTCTCTCATGTCTCTGCTTTGCTCCCTATGCCTTTGCCAGGTGGACATATTTTGTCTAGCCTTGTCTATCACAGGAATACTCAGAGATGTAGAGGGCTCCCTTGCTCATGCATCATAGTCCCAAGACAATGTTCTTCCTCTTATCTGGGGCAGAACTGGTTGGGAACAATCTCTGGAAAGGGCCAATTTCCCTGCCTATGGAACTCACAAGCACACCTCAGAACAGTTGGAGTCAGCAACCCACCTGCTACCTGCATTCTGCTGTGCTTCAGAATATGCACCATTTCCTCATTCCTCAAGTTAAAACACATGAGCTGTGTTTGCACCCACAGCTCTCCCTGCTCACAGCATGCAACAAACACACAGCCTGTCTCAGAAGAAAATCTGTGCTCTACCATAGCCTGGCCTCCACTTCCTTCTCAGGACAAAAATGTGCCCAACCATCAGCCAAGACTTCATGAACCACATTACCTCCAGGAAGCCTCCCTCAGTCAACTGCCATGCTCCCTTTAGATAACTCCATCTCCTTACAAGTAATAGCTTCCTGCTCTGTGGTACCCATGTCTCCAGATAATGACCCTACACCCTTGAGTATAACCAGAGGTCTTCACAAGCAGAAGCTTTGTTTTATTTATTGTATCTTCTCAGGACATAGCATGTGTCACAAAGCGACCCACACACTAAAGGTTCACTGAATCAAAGAACCTGGTCAATCCTTGTCTCCATGCCCTACTATCAAGATTCTTGGCAAGGAGGTAGATGTGTGTGATGTGCAGCACCAGTCACCTATAGTCAATAAATGAAGGCTACAAAGCCATCCATTCAGCAGATCCTTTGCTTGTAGCTAGGGACTCTTAAAGTTCAGTCTGTCTGTAAACAAAGCCTTGGCATACTCCTGATGCATGGGGTTGTTTTCTGATGGCCCTGTGATGTTGCTGGGCCTCTGAACAAAACTGTATGATTCCTAGCCTCCAGTCTTGTTGATCCCATGTCCCGCCCCCCACCTCCTTTGAGTATTAATGATCAGAAGAATGATAAGAAATGAATTTAGGCAACCAGACCAGCTGGATCCCTAATGACTATGGCTTCCTCTAGTGCAAAGAAGCCAAGACATCCTCCCCACTTCTCTGCCAGCTCTTATCTACATGGCTGTTCTCACAGCACTTGACGTTGGCACAGCCTGCTGCTGGACCCTGAATTATACTAGTGGCATCACTATCTCAATGGTTCCCCCCACTAGAAACTTGAGATCTGTCAATCACTGATGACTCCCTCCCCTGACTCACTGAAATGCTCCCATTATTGGTCAATTACTGACATGCTATTGATCAGCCACTGAAATCACCTTACACTTCTTCTCATCCCCGTATGTGGTAGCTCAAGTTCCAGCCTTCATCAGTTCCTTGCTGGGTTAGGACAAGACCTTTTCAGAGCTCCTTATCTTGAGCCCACTCCAGTCTGTATGCTCAGCATCAGTACTATGTATTCTTCGGCAGGGTCAGTCCATCCCCAAATGGAGTGCTTTGCAGTCACTCCTTCCTCTCTGATATCTTCCCTGGACCATCTGGCTCATCCTTCATAAACTCCTAAATGTACTTCACTGTTTGGCTCTGAAGCCACACTGCTTAACCTTTAGTGCTCAGAAACCTCACTGTGCATAACATAGTATTTAATATAAAGGGTCAGCCCCAGTGGCCCCTCCTAGGAGCTGAAGAAGTGCTGAGAGGCCTGCTGAGCAGTCACTCTGTTGAAGTCAATTAAGTAACTCACAGTTTAGGTTGTCTCCTGGATGGGTGTTGTGTGCAAGCTTCTCCTGGCTTGTGCTGCCAAGCCCAGTCCCCTGCATACAGAGGTCATCTTAAAGGTTGTGTTGTCTCATGACTGAAGAGCAGTTTGTTCCAGAGAATGAAGGCCCTTGGACTTTCCTCCTGGCCTCAGACTCCAGTAAGCCTCAGAAGCAGCTGACATGGACAAGGAGGCATTTCCTTCAGTGGTGTTGCTACTTGCAAGTTGTCCATGCTTCTGTAAATAAGCCCTCCCTCAGCAGTGCTCCTACAAAAGCGACGCTATGTAAACACAATGTGTCACCAAAAAAGGAGGGACATAAAGTAGAAAAGAGACGAATTGAGAATAAGAAAGAGACCCATAGGAGAGGGTAATGGGGAGTAGATATAGTCATAATACATTATAGCTCTATATGCAAATTTCATAATGAAACATTATCATGTATAATTAATGTATGCTAATAAAAACTTTTTAGAAAAATCTACATTGCTCACTGCCCCCTACTGACTCTGATTCAGAAAGACTCAGGAGAGTTCTAGAAACACTAGTGTTTTTTCCTAGGTCACCCTCCAGCAGCTCCTCAAAGATGAAAATCATTTCTTCATTGTGTGAGTCTGCCACACTCCTGCAATTCTGTTGGTCCCTGGTGCTTCTGCCCTCTGGGGTCAAAGTTCAGAGATGAGGTCCCAATCACTAACAAAGAGAAAGTTCAGAATCTTCTGTGGAGGTGTCTCTCAGGGCTCAACACCGGAGCTGGGAGGCAGTTGAGTGGTGGCTGCAGCTGGAGAGCACACGGATTCCTTATCTGCTCTCTCTGAAATGCCAGCGAGTTTGAAAGGCACTTTGTCCAATTAGAAGTGTGGAGAAATATCCATCCTGTCCACGACAAAGATGAAGCACTTCTTTCAAAAGTACTGGTGGCAGCCTGCCAGCTCTCAGAAGTCCAAGGATTCCACCCCGAGCCGGCAGGTATTAATTAGTTTTATTAGTGGCAGGTCCTTAATGCAAAATGACAGAGGGAAGAAAGTGAATATCCCCATCGCTACTAAAATACAAATTGTCCAGATTTAGGATATGCTGTTCCCCAAACATGCACAGGCTCCCCACCAGGCCCAAGTGGGAAATGGAGAGAGTAGCCAAGTGCCTTGCTATTGGACTATTAATGGCCTGACCAAGAGCTTCCAGTACTTACTCCAGGTAACTCTCCAGGAGACAATTCACTGGTTTAATTATCAAGGAGAAAGGATCTCTGAAGGAAGCTGAGGAGGGCTAGCGGTGAGAACAGGACCCATCCCCTCCCACAGTGCTTAACCTTCACTGTTCAGAAACCTCTTTGTGCCTCTGCAAAAAAAAAAAAAAAAAAAAAAAAAAAAAAAAAAAAAAAAAAAAAAAAAAAAAAAAAAAAAAAAAAAAAAAAAAAAAAGCCTCTATGAGGAGCAATGGCTTCCTAGAGAACCACATGGGGCTGCCCTGTTGAGAATTAGTCACCACTGTCAACCTGTGTGTTGTGACCATTAATCACATTTGTATTTATAAGCACTAAGACAGGATAATCAAATCTCATGCTTCAAAGCATATGTTTATCACCACAGGCATAAGAAGGAGGGGGAGCTACATCCTATCTGGTGGCTTCCCAAAAAGCACCCTGGGGTGGGGGTGGGGGTGGGGGGCTGAGCAATGTTCTGCTAGGGAGTGGATCAAATTGCCTGTGCCTAGCGGTTGTTAATGTTGCTAAGTCTTTCTGCATTGGGACAAAGGAATTTGAAAGACAGCTTCTCCCTAGTACTCCCCAGTAACCCTTCACCTCCCTATCCTGCCATAACTTTCTCCTCTCATAATATATAGCACAGCACCCATGAGATGCCCAATGCAATGTTACCCCCTGCTGCCCTTTCTCCCAGTAGTTTGTAGGTTTCATGGGGGTCTCTTGTACCCTACCCTTTGAAAAGATTTCCTAACCAACACACCTTAGGGCTCTTTCTCCTAGACTGAAAGATGAAAAAGAAATGGTTTTCTGCATGCAAGGCTAGCACAGTAAGAGTTTTAGACTCAGCAGGCACTGTGGTCTCTCTAAGGAAGCTATTCTACTCTGCCTGCCATGGCTGCCCAGATAATATGGGTGTATGGGTGTGTATATGTCCCAATAAAACTTTATATACAAAAAAAAAAAAAAAAAAGGCAACAGAGGGCTGGGGAGATAGCTTAGTGGTTAAGGTTACTGACTGTTTCTCCAGAGGACTTGAGTTACAAACATATGTAACTCTAGTTTTGGGGCCTCCTTGATCACTGGGCACCCACTTGGTGCATAGGCATGTATGCAGGTAAACAGCTCATACACATACAATAAAATTAAAAACAAAATTAAACCAGGTGGCAGGTGATCTGGGTTGGACCTCAGCAACTTAATTTGTTGACCTTTCTCCAGAGCAAATGCCTAAGTTAAGACCCAGGTACCAAGCTCAAAACTACCAGAGTATTTGAGCAGTTATGACAATGTGGATGGAATAACCAACGGAACCAATGAACCAACAACCCATCTTGTTGTAACCACTTTGAATTCTCAGACAGTCCCTCTCCCTCACAATGTCTGCCTCACAGAATTGGGAAATAGGCATTAAGGAAAAGAACAGGATGACCCAAGTCTTTTCAGAACACTAGGCCTGGGAAGAAGAAACAGGAAGGAGAGAAAGGAGGCCCCACTGAGTCAGCAAGAGAGGCTCAGAAGCCTGTGATGCCAATGTGTCTGTAGGAGAGCCTCTCGGGTACCTCCAAAAGGTGAGCGTGAAGCAGGGTTACACCTCGCTTTCACCTGGGGTAGGTAGGCAGGTACAATGTCTTCCTCCACAGATGTGTTTGTTCCCATAAAGAAAAGGGACTTCCCTTCTATAAGTTGAGGCCTGCTGTTAAATACTGGAAGATAACGTGCTGAGATTAAAAAACAGAAAAAAAAAAACCAGGAGAGATAAATTACATAAAGATATTACGGTAGCCTATGTGTCATCTTATATATAATCTTTATATAGTATGAATTTATGCATAACTTATATAAAGTATAAATAATTTTGTTTGTATATATAAATCTTGGCTTCTCATTGGCTTCTCTTAATTTTTCCCTCATAGTTTATATGCTCATTCTTCAACTTTGGGTGGAAAAATTAGTGATGTACAGATGAAGACTTAATCCATCAGGGAGAAAGTTCATGTTTGCTGGGCTTTGAGGGAAGCAGTGCTGTGTGAAGGAAGAGGCATTATCTTTGTGGAAAGTACCGTGGCTGAAATGCTGGCTTTGCTGCTGTGGCTTTGGGCAGCACTCTGAACCTGTTTCCAGTTCTAAAAATAGGGCCAGTGGCACTCTCTTTACACACTCAGCAGGCAGGGTGGGAGCACCATCCATGATTCCATTTAGTACAACTCTTGTTGCAGTACATATTCAATACCTGTGAGCTGTTTAACTATTTTTGAAAACTCATAGATTATCTTTAAAGAGAAAGCATGGTCAACCTGTCATCTCTTTTTGTACCAAAGTAAAACAAAACCAGAACTCAGTTCTGATCAAGGATCCACCTAACCAATGAGAATCAGCTGTTCTCTTCAGCATGCACATACACCCCGGGATTCGCCAGGGCTGGCTGCTATTCTTCTTAAGCAAAAACCATGCTTCCACAAACAGACTGGCAGCATTGGAAAGTGCAACCTCTACCCTTCCTTTTAATGAACTAGAGACCATGGCTGATTATCTGGCTACTTCCAGAAAACAATAAAAATGCAGGGTGACCTTCCTGCAGACACTACCCATCAGGAACTCAAGAACAACCCCACCCATCAAAATAGCTTTTGTGAGGTTCTATGGTTAGTGAGTTCCTGGGAACTCTGCTTTCCTGCACTCTTAAGGTCTTATCTATTCTGAAAATTAGCCAGAAATAAGAATATGGAAAACCCAAGGCTGCAGAGCGCTCCAGATGTGAACAGCAAATGCTTTCCCCACTAATGTTTCATTTCTCTCTGAAAAGGCTGCCCAGAAAGGTCTAGGCTCAGCCTAACCCATGCATAATGGTGCACAAGGCATGTAAGTTGGCAGCCAGGGAAGTGTGCAGCCTGCCAGGTAGTTCTCCACAGAACATGCTGTTGTGAACAAACAGAGGTCATGTCAACATGGATCCCTCTCAACCAACATGTGGCTGTTTAAGTCAGAGGCTATCATAAGGTCTCAGCAACTGTGATTTATCAAGAAGAGGAATGAAACTCAGAGGGCTTGGCCATTCGCTTTTAATTTCCCTCATTTAGATAGAATAGTACCTCTAGGAAAGAATGTGATATGTTTTTAAAGTGACATGCTCTATTGGCTTACGCTTAAAGGCGAATGACTTAGGGTCACTAGTAGTCAAGCTACTGGGGTCCCAAGATATGTGACTTGGGGAAGAAAAATCTAAGTGACCAACAACAAGGATGTATCTACTGATACTATCCAAAACTGACAGGGACCCCATTTCCAGCAAAGATATACCTACTGCAAAACAAGGAAGTATGATGCTCTATGACTGAGAACCTCTGTGCTGTTCGGTATGGGACCTAATCTTACCCACCTGGAAGCACCCCAAACAGAGGTGTTTGCCTCAGTCACGAGCACTGTCATCCTCTGAGACATAAAGTCACTCGGGCAGTGATTTATTCTATTGTTTCTCCTTGGTTATCAAGGAATACATATTTCTTGGATAGATGAATGACTGATGCATCCTGCATCCCATTGCCCATTTCCATCCCAATCCACCACTTTCTGCCCTAAGGATATGGGATTTGGGGAGCAGAGATGTAAGTCAACCTCCAGTCTCTGAAAATCTGGATAGGAGAGAGCTAGACCAAAGCTCTTAATACCTACAGTCTGCAGTTTCAATTTTCCTCCTCTTCCTCTTCCTCCTCCTCTTCCTCCCTCCTCTACCCCTCCTTCTTTTTAAAGAGCTAACCTTTGCTCCCTGGGCAGTGGAGAAGTCAGACATACCAGGGCAGTAAAGGGCAGTTGGAAGAGTGTTTGGGAATGGTAGTTGCTGCGGTCACTATTGTTCATAACTGTCATCCTGGATGGGAATTCTTCAACACCTCCCTGTTAGACCCTCCCACGGTACCTCTTCGGCAGGTTTTTCATTCTCCAGTGCAAACTATTGGCTCCAGCTGTGTTATTTTGCTCATTTTTAGTACAAACTTCCTACCCTTTGTCACTTCATTCCATCATGCTGAAGTCCTCATGTCTTCATTTTCCTAACTTCATTCTATTCACGATCATTATATCCACTCATGAAGATAATAATTTCCTTCTAGAATCTAGTGTGTACTACACAAAAAAAGGTACAAGACCCTGGCTGGCTACTGGCTACCCTACACCAATCCACTGCAGAGAGTTAATAGATGAAAGTGGGGTCACATGACTCAGCCTGAGCAATGAGGACCTATTTTAAGATTCATATAGAAAGTTATACTTTTTCTCTTAGGTGTGTGCATTTGTGTGCACATGAGCTTGCAGAGGCAGGAGGCTGACATCAAGTATCTTCCTCAGCGGCTTTCCACTTTAATTTCAGAAACAGGGTCTCTCACTCAGCCTGAAGCATGGCAAATGGGCTCATAGGACTGGCCACGGAGCTCCAGGGTCTCTCTCTACCTTCCTAGCACTGGGATTATAGGTGTGCACTGCATAGACATGCTGGGATCCAATTCAGATTCCTGGGCTTATGTAGTAGTTACTCTGCCAACTAAATCCTCCCCTTAGCCTCTTCTCATTGGTCTCCTAATGCAGATCCTCTGTCTGGGAACACAATGAACTAACCCGGGAAGGGGTTGCTGGATCTAGCCCTCCCTTAAATCTTCTAATTCTGTGGGCCTGTTATTGCCCATGTTTGCATAAGACCGTTGGAATTCACCTGTTCTCATGTGAACTGAGAAGGACTATGACCTAGGTCAGTCACGCAGTTCCATCCGACCTTGAGGAAGCACTCTGTTAATCATAGTGATTACAGCCCCTCTTCACTCTCCATATTCACAGTTGAAGAGCTGAGGGAGCAACAAAGGTGAGTACAATGTGCTTATTTCTAACCCCAGCTACTCAGGATGCCAAGGGGGGAGGAGTCACAAATGTAAGGCCAACCTGGGCCCGTAGAGAGTTTTAGACCAGCCTATACAAATGTGGCAAGACACTGTCTCTGGCACAGTGACATGCTCATGACACTGAAGAGGGAAGGGCCCAAGGTCAAGTGCCAATGCTCTCCTTCCACCTAGGAACACAGCCAACCTTAGGGAGAGGCATTGTGCAGGTAGGAAAGGCCACTGGTCCACTGTTGCCTAGTTTTCCAGGGACTGACTTAGTGGGAAGTGCTCCAGTGATTTCTCATAGGCTTGCAGAGTGTGGTTTTAGAAGCTGCCCTTCGCTCCTTTAGCAGCAAGGCCAAGACTTACAATAAACACCCTATGGGAAGTACACTGTGGTCTTTGTGAATCAATGAGATGGTTCCAAGGTCTAGAGCAGAAGGCACATTGAATGCC
The DNA here is from genome assembly GCA_004025045.1 of Sigmodon hispidus. Classification (NCBI taxonomy): domain Eukaryota; kingdom Metazoa; phylum Chordata; class Mammalia; order Rodentia; family Cricetidae; genus Sigmodon; species Sigmodon hispidus. Next base: position 127,430 of record PVIH01000527.1, on the reverse strand, counting down.
TCTCTGCAAAGCATGTGTCCTTCTGAGTTCCCAAGGAAGAAAGCAATGTGCATGCTAGAGGAGGGCAGGTGAGACTAGTCCCAATCTATAGCTTATTTCTCCCATTGGCTTAAAATGTGTAGCAATGCCTGCAGCCCACACTGGAAGTAGAATTCGCCATGTTCAGACTCACCAACAAGAGTGCTCATTCTTTTCTTCTGGCTAACATTTGAAAAGGCAACCTGGACATGAACATTTCAATGCTGCCTTGGTATCGCTTCATTAGAACCTAGAATAGTAGAAGTTATTGGATAATAAGAGTATTTGTAAAGCACAGGTAGAGGCCACACTCCTGGGATTCATATTCCAGTAATACAATTGCCAACTGTGTGACCTTGGGCAAGTTAATTAACCTCACTCGGATAACTCTGTATTTCTGTCATACATGGCTCATCCCATGACCTCATGGAAGGGTTCTGAGAATTAAATCTGACTATGTAGTGCCAAATGAAACAAAAAAAAAACCCCCACAACACTTAGCTTTTTGCTGCTGCTGTTACTAATAACTGAGTTATCAATGTAACTTAATCACTTGGGATTTTTCTGTAAGTTGCCCATACCCGTAGGATCTATGGGCATCACAGGTATGGCCTCTCCTATCACTTAACAGCCCCTAGGATGTTTTAGTTTTTAAATGATTTCTTTAATCCTCTCAACTATAAGGGTCCCCAGTTGTCATGAGCCTAGATGGAAAGTTCACTTCCCATTTGCAACACAGCTAAGCATGTGACCCATACAACCAATGTCCTCTATCAAGCACTGCAGTAACTCCCTTGACCACTAGAGGTCTTCTCCTTACAACAGGGGTTCTGAGCCACGCTGAACCCCACAGGCTTGAAGGTCTTGCAAACCACTCTCTCACTGCTGTAGTTTTCCCTAACCTGACATTTGCTGTTATCCACAGTACATCCCAATCTACACTTATGAGCACCTAACCTACAAGTTACCCATACACACACCAGCACTCTCAAATACAGATTCTCATTGCTACCCAAACAGGCTTCTGGACCCTGAATCTCTGTGCCTCCACATGCACAGTTTGCAATTGCCATCAATCACACCCCACCCACACACCCCGACTCCCTCTTCCCCTGACAAATACACCTTCAATTGTCTGTCTACCGGCCTGGGTTCTGTTCTGTAGTCAAGGCCTACCCCTTTAGAGTATTGACTAGGAAAACTGATCCTCTAATTCACTGAGTTGTCTATGGCATGGTCTGTTCAAAGTATCACAGTTAGTCTTAGACATTTCTGGAACTGTGACTTCATAACTTTATTTAACACATCATCTGTGTGAGATATTTGTGCCTCATTCACTAGGCTATATGTAACCATTGAGGTCATGTGTGTTTTGGTATTCCACACAAGGGCCCTAAAACAACATCGGGGAGGTCTGAGCATTAAATGGCAATCATATTATGTGTTGAGCACAATTCATTTTGATGAACAAGCCCCTTAGATAGAAATTTCTAAACTAGTTATAGAAATTGAGCCTCAAGGAAAAGTAAAAACCCAGTCAAGGCCTCACTATCGGTCAGCCCAAACCCCCATTCAGGTCTCAGTCTGACCCAAAGCTGTATCTTTTTGCTTCACTACTTCACACCCATCCAACAATGACAACTAGTTACAGGTTACTTGAACAGCCAAGGGGCAGCACAGAGGGGTTATAGTTGTAGGCTCAAACTACCAACCACACAATAGCCTACATCACCAAGCCTCAGGCCTCCACAGCCTTTGTGTGAACAAAGCTCAACAGATGGGCAGCTCCCAACAAGCTAGGTTTCTCAGAGCGCTGGTCTTAGGGTTAGAATGTGAAATGCTCCCCTCAGGTTCACATGTTTGAATACTAGGTCCCTAGCTGTTGCTGCTCACTTAGAAAAGCTGTGGAATCTTTAGAAGGTGGAGCCTCTCTGAAGAAAGTGGGTCACTGGGAGAGGGCCATAAGGCTTTATACCCTGTCCCTATTTCCTGTTTGCTCTCTGCTTCCTTACTGTCAAGGCCATATGACCTCTACCCTTCTGCCCCAAATGCATGAGGTGATAATCCCCTCACACTTCAAACCAGAACAAAGCCTTCCTCCTTTAGGTTGCTCCTGGCCAGATATTTGCCCACAGCAACAAGGACAGTCATCTAGCCACTCTGATTAGAAAGACTACTTCCTCCATATTCTAGTGCCTCAGAAGGTATGTGCCTGTCCTTAGCAGTCTCTGGCCTCAGGTGAACACCTCAGAGTCATGAGAACAGAGATATAACAAAGAGTCCTGGATACAATCCACACACTTTCCCCCACAGTAGCTTTGTTATTCAGTGCTATGAAATTTTATTTGGTCACGATATTATGAAATATACAGCAAACAACTGGATTTCATTCCCAGCAGCATAAATTAACAAATTGCACGTGTGCACGCGGCATCCGCTAACCTAATAATTAAGATATTAAAAAATCACCTAATGGCACCAGCATTGCGATAACAGGATAATTGTTACAATGTCTTAAAAAAATAAACAAAGACACACCATCTAGTCATTCATGTAGTTCCCCAGATGGAATACTGCTTTGGGGAGGGGGGGCTTTTTGAGCATGGTGTTTGGATTAGCACCCCAGCAAAAAGCAACCGCTGCTGTTATGTAACCAAACCCTGTGCATACAGTTGTCAGTCTGGGTAAATTTAACTCTGCAGGTTGAAGGCAGAGCTTGCTTGCCAGAGCAGAGCTTAAAAACTAAAGCGAATTTAAAGACATAGTGCCCCATGGACCACAGAGAACGCTGACATGGGGAGCTGATGTAGCAGCCCAGTACAGCTTTCCTGGGCCACACTGGGGCATCAGGCTCACCCTCCCCATAGTAATAGCCCGTTTGAAAACAATGAAAACTGACAAGAACATGGTTGTTCAATTACAAAGCTGTCTGCGTTTTCCCTCTCCCTGAATGGCAATAAAGGCACTTAAGGAGCCTAATGTGACTCGGAAGGAAAGCGCTGAAACCTAGAATCAGGGGAAGGCTTTAATAACAGGTTGCTTTGCAGAGAGAGAGAGAGAGAGAGAGAGAGAGAGAGAGAGAGCGCTTGCTTAGATCTAAGCAAGGCCTAGACTGCTTCAGTGGCATAAATAAGCTGGCAGGAGCAGGACCCTGCTCCGAGTGCCAGCACCAGGGCTGCAGGGCTCAGGAGGAGGTCCTTTACCTCTTTGCATTTCCAGTTTGCCAAGCACACCAGCTTCCCTCGCTCTGCTGTTACCAACAGATCCATTAAAGGCAGGAAAAATCCGTGTAGGTAGACACTCTTCCTAATAGATTCTGCCAGATGAGGCTGATGGAAGACATTCCCAGGAAAGTGTCAAAATGTCAAAAAATATCAGTCCAGTGGATCATGTCACCCAGACTCTTGCCTAGCCAGCAGAACTCATTATGAAGCAGGTGTCCCTGGTCACCAGACAAGGAACAAAGTTAGGAAAGACCAGGAACTCCTGCTTAGAAGGTGCATGGATATTTCCTATCCTATAGTGAGGGGGTTAAATGGGAGAGAATCCCACACCACTCACTGAAGGGGAAACCCCAGTGATGGTAAAGAAAGACTGACAATTGAATCAGAGGTATTTCCTCTGTACAAGGGGGGGAGACAGAATTTGCAAGAATGAGAATAGATTTGAAGAGGTGTTCAAATGACCCAGAGCATCTTAAAGACTTTGTGCCTTACTTTGTAAATGCATCAGGAACAGGCTAGGAGAGACTGAGCAGGGAATTTGCCTTAGGCACACAATCCCAGCGGATGCCAAAAAAGTCTCAGCAATCAAGATATGATACATTCTAGTGTATAGCTTAAAAATTAGTATAAATGTTGGGGGTGGGGTGATGAGCAAAATACCAAGATCATATATATGTAAAGAGACTAGCAGTATATGATTAAGAAACCAAAAAGGGTATTTTTAATAATAATAATAATAATGGTTTTCAAAGCTGGAGAGATAGCTCAACTGATAAACTGTTCACCATGCATGAGGCCTTGAGTTCGATCCCCAGCACACATGAAAAAAACAGAAACCTGCAATTCCAGGGTCAAAGGAAGAAACAGGACAGTCCTTGGGGCTCATCTGCAGGAAAATGGTGGGTTCAGCAGAGACTATCAAAATCAAGACGAGAATTAATCAAAGAAGACTCATGGCAATAACCTCTAGCCTCCACAAATACACATACATGTGTTCTCTCTCTCTCTCTCTCTCTCTCTCTCTCTCTCTCTCACACACACACACACACACACACACACACACACACACCCAGAGTTAATTTTTTAAATGTCATAAAAGAGTGGGTCCAATGTCCCCAGAATCCAGATGAACATGCATAAGAAAAACGTTCTCTGAATCCTGAAAATTCTACACACAGGAAAACTGACAATTCTAGTCTCCAAGCAGCAGAAAAGAAAAAAAAAACTGCCTTGGGACCCCTGAAGCTTAGCTCTTCTCCAGCTCCTGCCCCTCCCCCAGGCCTCCCAGCCATTGCTGCTGCCTGGGTAATTTGCTTCTGCTACCCAGGGCCTCATGGTCAAAGCCTGATTTCCCCAGGAGCTGAGCAGTTCAGAAGCGCCTTAGTCACACAGAAGGTAAAAGTGTATTCCGAGCAAACTACTGGACTGAGGTGGAGTTTATCAAAGCAATTACAGTGAGATGTTCTGGGCAGGGGAGGGATGTAATCATGTATGACAGGGATTATCAAAACTGCTTACACAGGGAATCAGCAAACTGATAACAAGCTGACAATGGCCTGTACCTGACTGAAGGATTCCAGGCCTCTCTCTCCCGGGCCTGTCAAACAGAAAGCACAGCAGAGATTGAACCGTGCAGAGCAACGGGGCCCTGGTCACACTGAGCGAAAGCTGATGATGGCCTTCTGGTAGAGCGGAGGAATCTCTGAAGGATGTTCCTTGGGTAGCCTCAGCTGGCCTGATCTGCAGGAGCTATGAAGCCATGCACTCTCCCATTGCTCAAAATCATCTTTCTTGATCCTGACCTTGGACACTACAGAATTCCAGGAGTAGGCTGGGGGGGGGGGGTGTCCAAGGAAATAGGAAAAATTTATCTTCCTTCTTTCTTGCCTTTTTTTTTTCCGTATATGTGCTGGAGTTTGTATGTTCATGTGTGAACGTGCATTTGTATATGCATGTATGTGGAGGCCATGCATAAGATCAACCATGGAGGTAATCCCTCAGTAGCAATTCATCTTGTTTTTTGAGACAGGGTATCCCAGTACCCTACAGAGCATCAATAGGCTGAGGTGGCTGACCAGCAAACTTGAGGAATCTGCTTATCTCTGCCTTTCCAAAGCTTGGATTATAAATTTTAACCATCATACCTGGCTTTCCACCAAGGTGCTAGAGAATGCACTGGGTCCTTCTGTTGGCACAGCATTACCAACTGCGCCATCTCAGAAACCCTGGCACGAAGGGACTAAAGAAAGACCTAAGGGAGTCAGGCTTGTACATTGTGACAAGGATTAGAATCTGTCAATGCTACCCATAGACACTCTGGAGTTCTGAGTAAAGGGCTTTCTGAGCACTGGCCTAGAGAACTGAAGGGTAGAGGACAGGGCAGGCAGGAGGGGGTCTTCCCTAATAACAGAAGTGCACATGTACTGAGAAGGTCTCTGCCTTCTTTGGATTGGGAGGTCATCAGGACAGGCATAGGCATGCAGAGTAGGGTCATCTCATTCCCCAAATAAGAGAGCAATGCATTAACTTTCTGGAACACAGAGTCACTGCAGGATATGTGAGGCCCAGAGCAGATGCAAACTGCAGGAGATATATCTAATGAATCACAGACAGACAGCACACTGAAATAGAGGCCCTAAATAAAGCCGCTGGCCTGGAAAAGGAAACAAATACCTACATTTGCAAGGAGGAGCTGCCTCCTCCTCCTCCCTCTTCTTCCTCCTCCTCATACCCTCTTCCTCCTCTCTCTGCATCATGCTTTCCCTTCACCATGTGGCACTTGCAAACACCCCTCCAAGTTCAGCTGACTGGGACCTGCTTCAACTTTATCAAGCCAGCGACAGTGGTGATTTGCATCAAGTTCAATGCTGTCCTTTTGGCAGTTGTTGTACTTAATTGAGTGAAAAAAGCTGTCAGTCTAAGGCCCCAGTCCCAAGGTAAATTCACTCTGAACTAACCATCTGCCAGGACTTCTCCCAGGGTACTCCACACTTACTATCCAGAGAATCCGATTCACAGCCTCATAATTAGATCATTCCTGAATTAAATTGACGGTCTCAGGGAAAAGAAAAATGCAAAGTGTATTTGGAGACCAGAAAGCAGAAACCGACTTGTCTTAACAAATGCAAGACTATGTATTTTTTTTTCCCTGCGATAGACTGGCACAAAGAACGACTTTTCTCAACAATTCCTTCACAGCAAGCGTTATCTGCCATGCCAACTTCATGATTTCCACTTGGGGTTTTCTTTGGAAAGATGAGGTACATCTTAAAAGCAGCTCAAGCATGCATACACACACACACACACACACACACACCCATGGGGGTGGGGGGTGTAGTTACTGTAGATATGACTGGGTGCTCAGGTGAGATCAGAGTCTACTGACCACAATTATCGAATGCTGTGGGGCCTACAATCCCATGCACATGTGCCAATCTGCTGCTAATTCAAAAATAAAGTATTAAGGGCTAGAGTGGGAGTTCAGTTAGTAATGGGGACTTAAGTTTGATTCCCAGAACTCATATTTAAAAAAAAAAAAAAAAGTCAGGCTTAATGGAGGACTTTAATAATCCCGTTGATGGGGAGGCAAACAGGAGCATCCCCAGAGTTCACTGTCCACTCAGTGCTCGGCCAGCCTAGCCTACTTGTGGAGTTCCAGGCAATAAGAAGCCCTGTCTCAAAAAAAAAAAAAAAAAAAAAAAAAGGAAGAAGGAATGAAGAGAGGGAGGGAGGGAAGGAGGGATGGAAGGAGGGAGGGATGGAAGGAGGGAGGAAGGGTGGAAGGGAGGGAGAGAAAGCAGTGGATGTCGCCCCAGAAAGGACACCTTAAAAGTATTCTCTAGTTTCCACAAGCAAGAGCACATATATAATATTAAGTTTTTGGCCAGGCCAATTGCTGTTTAGCCTCTTAAAAATGACTTAGATGTTTATATTAATTATATGTTGTTTGACTTACGGCTTAGGTATATTGCTGCCTAGCTCTTGTATCTTAATTTAACTTATTTTTATTAATCTGTCTTCCTACGTGGCCCAGGGCTTACCTGTGTTATTTTTGTATGTTGATTTTGGGGCGGCCGGATGGTATTATTTTAAATTCTTTCCTCCTTCCCCTTCTATGTTCTGATTTCCCCGCCTACTTCTAAGACGCCTGTCATAGGCCAAGACAGTTCCTTTATTAACAAAAGATATTTACAATATACAGAAAGACATCTCACATCACACATAGATGCACATATATCGATGCATACATGCAGACACGTGTGAAAATAAATAAGCAAACATTAACAGCAGGCTGTTTCTTCCATCACATGGTAGCTTTTTCTGGAAAAGCTGAGAGAGAGAGACCTAGTAACTGATACAGAGATAGGCCTGTGACCAGGCCCTCAGTGGGATGGAACTCGACTGGGAGCAAACGTGAGTGGGGAAAAGGGGACATTCTGTTAGTCTACAGTCTATGAGTCTACAGCTTTGTGTACTTGACTCCATTCCATCCAGGAAAACACAGTGCATGGAGCCTTCTCCAATCACAAGTGAGGAAAGATGAGTTTGAATCAACAGAATGAATCCATTTCATTATTACCCAAATATGCAGATCAGATGCTTCACTCCTACTTGGAATGTACACTACCCTTGTATCACGGGACAGGAGCCATTTTCCAAGCTTAGGATACACAGCAGCTCCTAGAGAAAGGACTTAATCCAAAATTAAACTAAAACTGAATAATAAGTGAACCCAGTATGTATGTGACAATATAGTCACCTAGACTATGACCAGAGAACTTGACGGCATATGATGTGAACATAGGGGCTTTGCAAAATAAGCAAGTCTATAATTATTTAGGGGAGTTTGAAGATACAAAACCAACAGTGAAATAATAAAATACTAAGATAATATTTGAAAATAATTCTGGTGAAAACAAATACAGGACCAGGAGCTGTGGCTCAGGGGCAGAGTGTTCGCTTAATATGGAAAAGGTCCTGGGTTCAATCCACATAGGATTCAAATACAGCTATTTAAAATACAGGGCCAGGAGCTGTGGCTCAGGGGTAGAGTGTTCGCTTAATATGGAAAAGGTCCTGGGTTCGACACACAGGATTCAAATACAGCTATTTAAAACATGTCACCAAAGAATACATTTGCCACTCTCCATGAGTGTGACTCACAATGCACATTTCACTGCTGCCATTGCTCCTGGCTTTCTGTAGGCCAAGCAAGTGCTCCAGTCCTCTGTCTTGGAGCAGGCTGGTGTCCATAAAAGCACCATCTCTTCAGTGCACAGATATTAAATGATCATCTAAAACACAAATGAACAAAACAAAAACAAAAAGCCCTGACAGTTTAAAGATGACTGGGTTCAGAAAGAGGAGCAAGGAAATCACTTGAAATAAAAGATAGAGGAAAACAAAAGGTTAGCAATATATATAAAGGGGAAATAAAGGAGAGTTTTACGGGATTTTTTACATGGATAATTGAAGTTTCAGAGAAAGAAACAGGCAACGTCTAAGAATGTTCCAGATTCAGTGGAGAGTAGGAGCTATCAGATAGGATAAGCATATCAAATCCTGTATGGGATACATAAATTTGTGCCTGAACATACCATCACGACCCTGCAGAACACCAAAGAAAAATACAATCTTAAAAGCAAGCAAGAAGACAAATTCTTTGAGTACTGAGGGAACAACAGTATATGCCAGGCTTTTGCTCTCCTAGGGACAACAGCCCACACATATGCCAGGCCTTTGCATTCCAGGGTTTCTACTTCCCCGCAGCTCACAGCCTCTGGTGACTCTCAGCTGGAACCTACTTCTTCCGGGACACTTCTCACCTGGGTCAAACATCATCCCCTCAATCCACTGTCCAGCTGAATGTAGAAAAATTCCTACCTAGCACATAGTAGGTCCTCAGTAAGATTCGATGGAGGAAACGAATGATGGGTACTTTTAACACTAAAGGGCACAGTGTGTGTGTATGGTGGTGTTGGTGGTGGGGGTCCTCTAGTCAAGAGCTTGGCAATGGCCTTTGAACAGTAGGTGGGGAGATAAACAGTCTTCCAAGTATTCACATACAAAGATGAAGAGCAAGACTGGCAAACTGTCTGAGGAAGCCTAAGAAAAATATCCAGAAAACCGTGGCTAGCCAAATCCTGCAGTGAACATTTTCTAATCATTCCCGGGGCTTACAGCAGAGCTGAAGAAGGAATAGAAAAGTTCCCCATGCTCCAGCTTGAACATTCTGTCCTGACTTTTCAATCTAAACGCTCTAGTGTGCCTACCAGTCAGCACTGTTACTGCTCCGGTGGTGTGCAGCATCCTCTGGGACAAATCTGTCCCCAGAACACCACTGTGCCTCATCAGAGATGGGTGTCTGCTAGTCATCCTGCCCTTCCAGAAAGAGGCAGAAAGCTCACAGAGTCTGGCTGAATAAAGCCACGTCTCCACCAAAGCCAAGTTCAGCAACTTCTCTGTTATCAGCTCCTGATAGGGCTGCCGAGCACTGAGCTGCTGGGGCTGTTCTGAAGATATAGTCCCTGTGTTCATATCTTTGATATTCAGAGCCCACAGCAAAACATCCATCAAGTCACAATCACAGATTGTTCTCAGCGTTCAGCTAAAGTGACTTGTTAGAAGGCACGCGGCGGTTGCTCCTGCAAGGCCAGATGCATGTTTTATCTAGGTGGCCGGAAGTCTGCAAAGTCAGTGAGGACAGGGAAGCATCTCAGGCCAAGGAAGGGCCACAGAAGACCTAAGGAGGGAAGGGGAAGAAAAAATAGAGAAACAATCGATAGGGGTAGCCATGGCCAGTTGACTCGGCTGCACACTGCACAGCTCCAGGATCTGCATGCCCACACAGCTGCCCTCCAGCTCTGAAAGTGAAGAAAGAAATAAAGAGCGGTGCAAAGGAGCCTGGGAGACTGGAGCTGTTATGGAGATACATGAGACTCTCAACAGAAGGAGATAGGTAGATGATATTGTAAAAACTCTGACCCATACCTGAGAACAATAGTCTGAACTCTGACTAACCAGCTCTCCCAGTCTTTAGTCTGCTACCCACAAAGCAGATTGCAACTCTGCCTCCTAGGAACATGGAGAGCTACAAGGATTACCAAGGTCCCAGTACCCAGAATATAGGAAATGATGAATAAGGGGGCCATTGTAAGGATGAGACCCTATCAGATCTCAGACCAAACACTACACCAAAGGATAATTGTTTTCATAAACACATCACAGTCACATACAGAGGACACAGATAGTATGTTATTTCGTCTATGGAATCTGAGCCGTTTGTGCAGTGTCCACAGTGCATGCATAGGAGTGAAGACATGGTTGGGGAGGGAAGCAGGAAAGAACTTAAGGTGGGCTAGTGTGTGTGTATGGGAGAGGGGTAAGGTGGAAGTGTGTGTATGGGTACTTACTTTTTTATACAGCATCTATGGAACTGTTTAGCTGAGGATGACCTTGAACTTCAGATCTTCCTACCTTTGTTTCTCAAGTGCTACGATTTCAGACATATGCTATACAAGATAAAGGTTTTGTGGGTGTGTATGTGTGTATGTATGTGTGTGTGTGTAGGACCTCCAGCAACAGTGTCAAGAAGGGCTGTGGATGCTACCATATTCGTTAATACTATGTGCTGGACTTACCTACAAAGCTAGGTATAAGCACAGCATTGTGTGGACAAGCATCCCTGGGAAATGTGCTAACAGTTCAAAGCACCCATCCTCAGGGTCTCCCAATTCAGACAGAGGATCCTACACATCCTCCTCCTCCTCCCAATGATATACTGTGATGATATGCTCACAACCAAGGGAGGACACTGAGCTTCCTCCTTCTCTCCCAGCAAACAGGCCCCAACATATCTCTTCTACGAGTTCCTTCCTAGCAGAGAGAAGAAAACGTTCCCTCTTTCAAACTGTGGGAGAGAAAAACTGAGATGCAATCATGCCTGCTCCTCTGAACAGCCTTGTAGCACACAGCCACCTCTACCCACAGTGTCCCAAGGCTTCAGAAGAGCCACAGGAAGGTACTCATGCTTACTGGAATGTCAAAGTTACTATCAGTTATTATTTCCCTCACATGGATGCAACTAAGAAAGCTTTCCCAGGTGGCAGTATGTATACTACTACTAACATACACTTCCACTGGGAATAGTAAACAGTCTAACTTTTAGATCCCAAAGATATTACTGATACTGTTTACAATTATCATGCTCAATAAAACTGCAACACAATGGGTGCCTGCTTTTCATAAGGTAAATCCTCTTAAGCAGCTGAGAAGTGTGTGCATGTGTATGTGGGGTGTAGAAATAGTGCATATGTATAATGGATGCATTCAGTGCACACTTCCAGAGCTGAGGATATGGCTTAGTTTGTACACTGCTTGTCTAGCATGAACAAGGCCCCAGGTTTGGTTCACAGAACCACATAAATGATGTAGAGCACTGCACATTTGTAATCCCAGCACCCAGGAGGTAAAGGTAGGAAAAGCGGAAGTTTCATGCCATAATCAGTTATATAGTAAGTTCAAGGTCAGCCTGGGATATAGGAGACAAGAAAGCAAGAAAAGAAGGGAGGGAGGAAGGAAGGAAAGAAGGGAGGGAGGAAAGAGAGAAGGGAGGGAGGGAAGGAAAGAAATAAAGGAGGAAGGATGGAACAAAGAAAGAAAGGAAAAGAAAGAAGAACAAAAGAAAAAAGAAAGAGAGACAAAAAGAAAGAAAGAAAGGTAAAAGATGTACTTACATCCATGCACATACATGTGCAAATCCATTCTACCAACTGGGTTCAACCTTCCTGAAATTTGCAATGAAGCCTGATTACAAAACATATCAACTGATGCATAGCTGCATAGTCAACACTCTCAATGATCCAGATGTGGTAGCCCGGGCCCTTGAAAGATCTTAAATAGTTAAGAACACAATAGTCTAGTCTTTCCCACAAGATAAGACATAAAATAAAGGTCTTGGCTTTGTCTAAAAGACATATTAAGAGTTCTTTGTAGGTATTGATAAGGATATTCTAAGAATGGTCAAACCTTAGAATAGAACACGAAGAAAAAGAAACTCATCAAGTATGGAGGAATTAGCAAAATGTGAAATATCCATTCAATGGAATACCAGTCACTCAGGAAAAGGGAAAAGTTCAGCAACTCCAATGTGAGAATCTGAAACTTTTGAATGAGGGCCAATAAAGTCTACATGAATATTTAAAAATCTGAAAAACTTAGATTTGGGTCTCTTTGAATAAAGGCTACTTAACCTATTTTTTTTTGGCAAAAATGAGTCCTAAAAGTATTAGTTCCAGTGGAATAAGTCAAACATAAAGACTACATTTCATATAATTCAATTTTAGTGAAATGTCTGGAAAAGCTGAATGAAGACTAATGGTTGTAGCAGGGTAACAAGAGACCTTCTTGGTGTGATCTGAGTTTCCAAACAGACTTAGGTAGACATTGTAAAACCCTAGTAATTTTAAACTGTGCCTCAACAATTATTGAAAGAAAGAATTAATGTTTTGTGGTCCTGTAAGTAGGTAGAGACCCTGTCACAGGATCACAGACTGTCAGAGTTGTTAGGAAGTCAATGGCACTTCTCTGTACTATAGAAGAGGGAGGGCCTCTTAGGGAAAAGCCAGTGACTAGGGGCCACCTTCAACAAAGAACTGTGCTTGTACTGGGAACCTAGGGGTCCTGAGAACATGCTCTATGGACCCTTAGCATTTGCTTTAAAACATTTTGCACTAAAACAACAATCTAGTCATCAAGGACACACAAACAGATGTGCCTGAATCAAAGCTACATGTTTCTGGAATATACTCCATTCTGGATAACCCGTGATTTACTTACTCAGCTTTCTCCAGTGCTTCTGGATTTCAGTCTTGTTTTCTCCAAATTTGTCTCTTCCCTGACCCTAAAGATGCAGGAGCAAGGCTTTTAGAAGCTGAGTGGACTCTAAGAGGCTCACAGCTTCAATCGCCCAACTGCAAACTCCCTAATTCATACCCAGCCTTAGGCTTGTCAACCTAACAGAAATGTAAAATAGATCCCCCATTTGCCACAAAATTAAAATATCATCCAATTAGGCAGAATACAAAGAAACGTGTTGCCAAATTACTAGAAAAATAAATAAGTAAATAAATAAATCTCATACTCCAATTTAAAACACATGATAATATAACCTCAATTAGCTTGGGATTCACTGACAGAACTCAAATGATACAGAATCGTGATGAGAAAATACTCTGCGGTTTAAACAAATGAGCAAGGAGGAACCAACATTTTGGAAAAAACTCAATCACCCTGGAAGATTACATGTGTGCTTCAAGCACGGGCCAAGATATGACCTAAAAGTTTATGCCCCCTACAAACAAATTTGTGTTCCTGCTATAGACCCAGTGTATTGGCATTAGTGAATGAGGCCTTTGAGAATTAAATAGGACAGGGTTTGGTTATGGTCTTCGAGTCCGTCAGAATAGGATCACTATTCTTATAAGTGGGAGGAAGGGATGGGGGCAGTGGTGGCTCTGTTGGTAAAGTGTTTACCATGTCAGCATGGGAACCTGAGTTCCTAGAAACCCCCATAAACCCACTAGAAAAATAGGTGTAGCATCCTGGGCTGAGGAAGTAGACAGGAGGGTCCCTGGGGCTGCTGAGCAGCCAGCCTAGATTACTTTCGAGTTTAGGAGCTCCAGGTCAGTGAGAGATCTTGTCTCTGAAACCAAGGGAGATGGAGGACAAGGAATGCCACCCAAGGCAGGCTTCTAGTCTGTGCACACACGTACACAAGTATCTGCAGACAGAGGAACAGACAGGCAGAGAGAACAAAAAAGAAAAATAATAAGAGGGAGAGTCAGGCTGGAGAGATGGCTAGTCAGTGGTTAAGAGCACTGACTGTTCTTCAGGAGGACCTGAGTTTGATTCCCAGCATCCACATGGCAGCTAACAACTGTCTGTAATTCCAAGATCTGACACCCTTACACAGTTATACATGCAGGCCAAACACCAATTTACATAAATAAATATAAAAGAGGGAGAGTCACCTCGGGCTTCTCTGCCTACCACGTGACAACTGAATAACGGTGTGGCTACTGTCAAGCCACGAAAGTGAAATCTGGTCAGAAAATAAATGTTGCTTCATCCACCAGCCCATGGCATTTTATTATAGCAGCTGCGCCGGCAGAGTCAACCACATACCTCCTTTATGGGTCTGCAGCTCTTCTTTAATTCACTAAAATGACCCGATAGAAGTGACTTCACAGGCTCCTTCCTTAGGAAGGCAATCAGGTCCATTAGCCTGAAATAGGGGAAGAACTACTCAGTGCCCCTGCTGCATGTTGCAGGGAGGGCACTTGCATGCTGACTTATTTATGCACATACCATCTATCTCCCGAGGTTTTGCTTTGGCATTGAGTGAAAATGAAGACAGAACTTCATATTTAGCTCAACTTCTTTGTCACAGAACAAGGTCCTAATTTTTGAAAATGTACCTCAGCCTCAAAATAATGCCTCTTAATCTGCCTCTTTCCTCGGAGCTTTGCATACTCAGAGGTCTGGCTGATGATTGATTCCATAATCATAGAGGTTCTCTTCCAAAAGCAAATATTGCCTACCCTGGAAATTCTGGAAAGCCTTGGGACTGGTAAAGAACAGAGGGCTTCACTGCCCAGCATATGGATAGGCTCAGCGCTAACTACACCAACAGCCGCACGTGCTTGAGAGACTCAAAGGGCCCAGAGATTAGAAGTTTTCTGGCCAGTTTTTTTTTTTTTTTTTTTTTCTCCAACAAAGCTCAGCTGCCTTCCCTCTCTCACCTTAGTTATCTCAAAGTACTCTTTAGTTCATGTCTAATGTGGGGGAGAAAATCCCAAACAGAACACAGTGAGAAGATTGGATCTTAGTAAAGGAGACTGGTAGTGGAAATAGATTCTGTTTCAAATCACGAAGATTAACTCCATGCCTTGTTATTACAGAATAAAATAGTGCAACCCCCAAACGACATAACTTCTAAGCTATCACATCCCAGTTTCCTCAAATAACTCAGTTTACCCAGCTTGTGGAAGAAAACAGGCAAGAAAAGGATTGCTTGAAGTACATCCCAGTAGCCTAAAACCAGAAATGCTTTCATCTCCGACAGAGAATGGAGAAAGAAGAGGAGGAGGAGCCGAGGGAGGAGGCAGCAGGGAGTGGTGATTCACACCTGTAATCCCATTGGTAGGAAGCTGAGGCAGGGGGATTGCCGCAAAGTTGAGGTCAGCCTGGACTACATAGTAAATTACAAGTCAGCCTAAATTAGAATGAGGCCCCCTCACTGAAATAAATAAATTTATTATTTATTGTAGTAAGTAAATAAATGTGTGAAAGGAAAAACAGTTATCTGAACTTAGTTAAAAATTTAACTGTCAATAAAAGAAGTTCTTGTTTACATTGCACTATGCTAAGACAACGCATCTTCCAGTGCTAAGAGACTCCAGGATCCCAAACAGAAATCCCCAGTGCTCCTCAAGCTGACACAGGACCCTCCAAGACAGATGCAGCTCAGCCTACCCTCCCTCACCAAGAGAGGCACAGTTCTCATCCAACCTCTCTGCACCCCCAGGCCTGGCCCTCAGCTTTCACTGGCTTATGGGATGGTGGCCAGGGAGAGAAGCCACATTGAGAGCTCCCTAAAGCGCTTCTCCGGTAACCAGCTGGTGAGATTTCATCCTGAGTGAGGTTAGCTTTGTCTAGATAGGCACAGGACGCCTTTGGCTAGAGTTGAGACTGATTTCTGTTTAAGTTTCCTTGGGGCTCAGTGAGAAACATCCCAAAGAAAGGCTCTGCTGTCCTGAAGGGCACCTTTCAAGAGAGAAGGAAAAAAAAAAAAAAAAAAAATAGAACGTTTGTCTAACAAAAGGGGACTGTTTGGCCACTGGTGTCCTGAGCAGGGTCTAGTGTATGACCTGGAGGCTTTCTGCAAAGTTAAAAAGACAGAGCAGAAAACAACAGGAAAGAAGTGACCCCCCCACCCCCCCACCCCCCGTCACCCACTGCAGACCCTCTTTCCTCACAGAAGTGCCAACAGATAAAATATAAACCCCTTTGAAGAAAACTCAAGCTAGAGCTGGGCTTTCAGGTATTAGAAGACACCAGCTTCCCAAGGCCTCCCTACTGTCAGATCAAACGCCCGCATGCTATTTCTCTGGTATCTGCCTGGTTTCCCCCACACCATAAAAAACAGGCTTTTCCTTTAATCTACTTAGCACACTGTGGGCACAGGCCTCTAATTTCATAGCACAGAGATAACACAAGTAACTCATGTGACATATTAGTGGATATGGATGGGAGAAGGTTCAGTCAGAACTCACTGAAAACAATAATGCATTCCAGAAGGCCATGGCATGGCTCTTCCCCAAGGCTAACCCCTCCCAGCAGTAACTGGAGTTAAGATTAGGTCAGCCAATTAGTGTCTTCTAGCTTGAACTCCACAGGTCCTGCTACTAACACAGCATTTCCCAGTCCCTTTTGGGAGCCACCAGGAACAACTTTCTGCCAGGACTTCTAAAAGCTGCTGCCTACCTAAAAAGAGGCAGGGTGATGATTCCGTTGGTAAAGTACTTGCCAGGCAAGCATGAACCTGTATCCTCATGGTGATACAGGCTTTGCCATCTTAGAGCTGGGAGGGTGGGGACAGCTCTAAACTATCCCTGGTAGCTCACCTGGATTAGCCTAGCCTCAGGCCTCAGATTCTCCGATAGTGAGTGATAACAGTGTTGAAAAGAAGTAGGTGGATGTCACAAGAGTATCAACAGCTGGGTTTTCACCTGGTCTGTGAATATGGGCACACATACACATACACACATACACACACACACACACACACACACACACACACACACACACACACACACACGGGGAGGGGAGGGAGAGAGACAGAAAGAGGCAGTGACTGTGTCCAAACCACACAGCAATGGAGCCCTCACTAAAATCACACCCAATATGGTCTGCCTGGCCAACACACTTCTGTTTTTCTCTTTTTCTTTTGGACCAACCAAAAAAAAAAGAAAAATTTCCATTGAATGTGTCCCCCTGGCTAGATCCATCCTTTGAAGGTCTCACACCCTTTCTCAGGCTCTCCTTTCAACTTTCTCTCCCACAAAGCTATTCTCCCAGGAAGCCCAGAGACCTCTGCACAGCTGCTATTCACCACTTCTCCAGTCTTGAGGCTCTGCCAAGTGCGGGGCAGATTCCCTTTAGAGACAGGATAAATCAATGCTGGGCTGTGTAGCAAGTCTGAGGAGGTGGAAGGAGGCAGCCATTTCTCACTCTCCAATTAGGTAACAGGAAAGAATCACCATCGAAGCAGAAAAAACTCAAAGGCAACTTGACTGTGAGCTTTACAGACATCCCTGCTGTTTCCAAGTACAAGGAGGAAGTCCGCTGTTTTTGTTTTGCGCATTGGTGTGCACTTGGATCTGGAGGCCAGGGGCTGACTCAGAAGTCCTCCTCTGTCCATCTCCATCTAATTTTTTTGAGCCATCCCTCACCGGACTTGGAACTCAATGATTCATTTAAACTGGCTGGCCAGAGATCTTTGAAATTACGGGCAGCTGCTGCCACAGGTTTGACAGGGCTGCTGGGATTAGAACTAGGTTCCACATGTTCGTACGGTGAACCTTTTACTCACTGTGCCATCTCCGCAGCCCCTAAATCTTCAGTCAAAGCAAAACAAAACAAATCTTCCTCCCTTTCTGAATCACACATCCCCTTCAACTTCCTAGCCAGTTCCGTGCATTTGAGCCCTAGACCTCTTAGTAATGAAGATCCAGTCTTCCAAGCTCCGTGGCAAAAGCACTGTCCAGAGCTAGGCTTCTTGTCTCCAGCCTAGCCTACCTAAGCTCATGTCTGCTGGCCTCCACATGCTCATCTGCAGTCCTGCTGGTGGCATCGGGAGTGTGCTCAAAAAGGGCAGCAGTAAACAGCTCAGAGATAGGAGACCATATACACCATAGAAAATCTACACCCCCATGGCCCGGAGGGACTGAGCCCAGTGAGAGATAAGCAGGGCGGAAGCGACAAACTGAATTCACTATGGACTATAACTAATGAGCCAGAAAAGCAGAGTGCATTTGCTACTCCAAAAATAATCATGGAAAAGGCCAATTAATAAAAAGATGTTGTCAAGCTCTGCGGTAATTTTCATTATAACATTTTATTAGGCACAAGATGATATTGATATTGTTTCAAGAAGGATTCCAATAAATTTCTTCACTAACTATATTCTTAATCCAGACGCCAGACATTGATGTGGTCTTTCCTCTGATTTAAATCTTCCAGGAGTTTAAAAATCAACATTGTTGATTTCAGATGCTGGTATTATTGTGCAGTTGTTTATGAAGCAAATTTCCTTCTGATAATTTGTATATGAGAGCAAGCATTCTACCTATAAAAGTTAAGTGTGTTCTAAACTAAATTAAAAAATCTCAGTTCTCCAGAGGTAGTCTTTCTGGGGTGCCAGAACAGAAGGGGGCAGAGTTGGCTGTGCTGCCAAAGCAAAACCCATGGAGAGAGAGATTCTCCATACCTCTGCTCATAGTGTCCCAGAACTTCTGGGTCCTTTATAATTTAGAGATGGAAGCCTTAGAGGCAGCAAACAGGAGTACAAACAGACTAGGAAAGTTTTTAAGACCTCCCTAGAGATACCTGTCTAGGGATTGGAACCATATCCACTGCCATGCACACTGGCAAAGCTCTATTGCTAGCCCTACTGGCAAAGCCAGGCCCCCCGGGCTAAGGGACACAATCACAAGAACGTACTCAGTTAGGCTCTTTAATTGACATGTCCCAATGGGGAAGTCAGATTGAATTCTGTCTCTGCAGATCCTATTTCTGCTCACAGGGCTTGGCTATGACTTAATGCACAAAAATATGCTTCTGTCTTTGTGCTATGAAAATTGTGGTACTTTCCTTGGGGGACAGATGATAAAGGAGAATGACCAACACTCCAGGGCTCTGGGATGTCTCATTTTCAAATGGAGAATCTCTGGGAATGGGAATCAAAGTTCTCCAGTGTGACAATAAGGATGGAGAGGCTGGTATCGTTACTAGCTTATCCTGTGGTAACAGATCATCTGGTTTGGTTCAGGTTTGCTAAAGGCAATTCAGCCAAGTATTTCATGCCAGTATTACCATCTTCTCAATCTGCTTGATACATATGTATGTGTGCATGTGGCTATATGTAAATATATATATATATATATATATGGCTATTTGACAGGTTTGTGTGCCTGAATGTGTATGTTACTATATAATGTAATGTGATAATATATACATACATACAACATTTTATTTTTGTTTCCTGGCTATATCGTAGGAATAAGACTTCTCTTAGCTACTGTTTCTTAAATATCAGCTACTCTGAGTGTGTGTGTGTGTGTATGTGTGTGTGTGTGGTGTGATCCACACTATTACCACCACAAATTAGACAAAATAGATGCTTAACGGTGTAATTCACTTTACAATGGAACAGTTATTACAGCATTACTCTATTTTCATTACCACTGAATATTAGAATCAGCATCTAACATGTTTGAATGAAGAAATAAAACCACCTAATCACAGGGCCAATTAATTCTGTAAAAGTCACACAGTGTATCAAACCCAAACCATCCTGGCAGAAAGGTGGGATCCAGATCTCCCTTTGCTTCCTCGAGCATGCTGGGCCTCTGCCTCCTCTGTCCTTTGACCTATCCTAGTCCAATTATAAGATAAATCAATAAAAGTGGAATTGATTCTCCAAAGAAAGATATTATAATCCATAGGTGCACCCTCTGCTCCTGCTCAGATTGCTTTCCTGGGTCTAGTCAGTGTCACTGTGGTAACCATCACTTTTCCCCAATGCTTGCTCATCAACTGTGCCACGGGAACATGATTGCAAACAGGTTGAATCTTTGAGAGTATTGCTTTGCAAAGTGCATGTAAATTATTAGATTAGAATTTAAAGACTCAGCAGTCAGTCACCGAGTGGAACGTTACAGAAGAACAAGTTGAATGGAACTCTTGCAGACAGAAAGGAGACAGGGAGTAAAAGGGAGGGGAGGGCGAAGAATTAATGAGACAACCGAAAGCATCTGAGGATGGCCAGTGGGAAAGATGGAGCAATCCTAGGCAGATGTCTGAAGCAGAGCAAAAGCCAGTGGGGACCATGGGAAGAATGGCGGCACAGGAAGGAAATAGGTAGGCATGGACTTGCTTGTGGTTCAGGAGACAGCCTGGGAGGTAACACTGGAGAACCCTAACTATTAGGTGAAGGGGTTCAACTCCAGTCACCTGTGGGCCAGCTAAATGATAGGGCTTGAATCCAGTCCAGGAAAAGAACTGACATAAGGAAGGTGTTAGGATTTTCACCAAAGCCCCTGGGATTCAAGTTCTATCACAGAACCACAGGACTAATAGGGAATGCTTCAATGCAAAGGGAGTTGAATACCTGATTGGGAGGAGAAGAGAGGTACAAGGGGACCTGCCAGCATTGTGAGGCCACCATCCTTACCACCACCAGAGTCACACACACTGTTCCCCAGATCTGCTGGCAGGCACTTGGCAAGCAATACCTCAAGATCATCCCAGCACCACCACCCTCCCCAGTTTTCAGCTGAATGAACTAACCTAGAACACAGCACAGGGCACACCTGCACCTTCATCCTGTCACTCACTTCCAGTAGACTCACAACAGACCAGGTTCAGGTACTCTGTCTCAAAATGTGAGCAATTTTGGTCTGAGCTGATCAAGATTGGATTAGCCCTGAGGATGGAATAGAAAAAAACACAAGGGATCCAACAGAGGGAGACATGGGACAAATGAGAACAGCTGGGACCAAACCCTACTGAAGCCCAAGAAAACTGAAAACCAGCATGCAGTTGAGGGGCACTGAGCTGGGTAACTGGGAAAAGGATGTCCGCAGGGCTAATGGGGAATCCACTTTACCTAAGACATTGTAAAGTGGTAAACTTATAAGCTGTGCTCCTGGTCATGTGGAGAACAGGCTCACAGCAAGAAAATAACACTAGAAGATGAAGAAAGCTTTTGAGAAACTGGCGGAAGTGGTCACATTATAGGGGAATGAGCCCTTGGCCAATGCAACCAATATCTGTGAAAAACAAGGATCTTGGGAATTGTAACAGTGAGAGGGGAGGTGTTCTGGACCTGCACTGATTATGAGAAGAGAACACAGACAGGGAAAGGGTAGGAGGAGGAAGAGGAACGATATCTAAGCTATAGATGTCAAACGGGCCAAGTGTAAAACATGTCAGGAAGAAAATCATCTGAAGCATCCTGTCTAATGTAGCAATCTAATGCACCTGGATGGAACATTCAACAAGGCAGGAATCCAGTTTTCTTGTTACCTGCTTCAGAGCCCAGCACAGAGCCTGACATAGAGTAAGTTCTTAGTAACTACTGGTTGAATAAAGAAATGCCACCCTTGGGGCTGGGGAAAAGGCTTAGTAGTTAAGAGCACTGACTGCTTTTGCAGAGGTCCTGGGTTCAATTGTGGTAGCTCACAACTGTCCATAACTCCAGTTCTAGAGGATCTGATGCCCTGCTCCACATACTAGACATACATGTGATACACAGATATACAGGCAGACAAAACATTCATACTCACAAAATAAAAGGAATGCTACCTTGTGCTCTCACACATGTAAGTCTGCTCTAAGTCACACAGGGGGAAATCTCAGAATTTGTATTCCCAGCTAGTGTGAGGCAGATGCACTCATACATGTAATAGGGTAATAACAAGTATATGCCTAAATGGCATCAAGATATGGTATGATTATAATAATGAGTATTTACATTATTTGTCTTCCCCCAGATCATAATGAGCAACACCTGGAAACCCATCTGAGTAACTGTGAAGACTTCTTCCCCTCCCATCCCATGCTAAAGCCACGGAATGTCTCCACCTACCTCTCATCAAGAAAAGATCTCTTGACATTTGTAAGGCTACATCTCCTAAATACATAGTAAAGCTAATTCTAAGGGTCATGGTGTGTATTTTAAGTAAGAAAACAAAAATAACAGTGAAGCTCAGATAAATGGAAATACTTCATGTGAAAAGCTTTTTTTCTGTGTGCACACGCATACCAATGTGTGCATGTGTTTTCCTACACACACACGTACATGAGACAGAGTGAGAGAGTCACTTGCAAACCGGCTTACAATTTGTTTATTTCCTTGGGCATCAGACTGTAAGTTATTTCAAGGGCCAAGTTTTCAAACCAGAATCCACCTAAATCAAGTTGAATGCCCCTTTTCTGGAATGTGACCATCAAAAGGCCTTGCTTTTTAGATAGGTAAATCTGACCAACTCTGAAACACCAAGAAATTCTATGTAAGACACTGACTTCGGAACAAGGCCCTTCAATTCACTCCCTATTTTACAACACACCATTTTTTAGAAGAAAAAAGAAAGGTTTATTTTTTCTATTACAAAAACATTGAATATTCATAATTCAGAAACCGAAGAAAAGAAAAAACAAACCAGATAATAAACCATTACCTATACTTGATCATTTTAATATTTCATTTTAGTTTGTGGGTCTAAGTTTATTTGTATATAATTGTATTTCATATGTACATATACACATTAATGCACGCATTGTAACTTTTTACCAAAAAAGATACAGTTCTCTGTACACTGCAGTGAATGATGTCATTTTTCATTTGAAACTGACTCATCAAATTTCCCCATGTTAAGAACACTCCAACCCCGCCCCCTCCCAGGCTCTGGAAACATGGGTTAGAAAGAACGAAAGAGCTGGAAGATGAAAGGTGCTGTGAAATGCTGTCTTCTGGATGTGACATGGCCACTACACTCAGGAACTCAAAGCTATTGTGGCTACCTGCACAGGATCCAAGCAAGATCAAGCCAGTGAAAAGTTCCAGCATGAAATGGAGGAGGGGGGCCTCTCAAGGGTCCAGCCCCAGCAGAGCAGCTGTTGACCGTTAATGGCTACCTAGGGGCTTGGTGGGGAAAGAATCACTTTTATTTTTTTTTAAATATTCATTTGAGATTATACTAATTGATCACCATTTCTCCATTCCTCTTTTTCCCCTTCAATCCCCTCCCCACCCCACTTCCACTCTTTATCATATGAGAGTCACTGTTTTAGGAGTATGGTCATTGAAAGGTTTCCCATGCCCCAGTGGATGACTTTATGCCCGTGTGTGTATATATATGCACAGCACCAACTGAACTACAGAGGTTAAATAAATAAACACATAAATTTTTTTTTTTTTAAAAAAAGAAATACTTCTCTACTGTGATCATTGTGTTTATGGCCTTATAGTATTCTATTTGCAGATCTGGTCTTAAAAACAGCTCTATGAAGAGCACATGATGAGCCTCAGCCTTGAGGAAGAAACAGCACTTCCTGTCCCCTGGCTGTGTCTACACCCGGGGATTCTCAACAGCAGGTGCTCAAATCTACATCCCATATTTGACTTTCCATGAAATGAGAGCATGAGACTCAAGCACTGTGCACTTCAATTTTAATGACGATATTTTATTATAAATAAATACAATACAATAAATAATACAATATCCACTTTAATTAGTAATAGAAGTGCCCAGTGAGATTAAAAAGTGACATACCCCACTATAGATGTGTAGTCCACATAACTCACACTAACCTAGATGACCATGTTGTACACATTTAAATATCCTCAAGGTAATTTTCCTGGAGGATGAGGACTTAGTATTTTTTTCCCCTGTACTTTTGAGGACCTACACATGCATGGAAAGGGCAGGCTGTAAGTGAACAGTAGATCTAGGCTGCAGTCACATCCTAATTACTGTCTGGGAACATCAGACACATCACAGGCTTGTAAGTGCATCAGTTTCACTGCCGGGGTAGAGCTGGGCTAGAGAGTTCTCAAGATACCTTCTCACTCTCACCTTTTGCCTAACAAAATCGGGCAGCATGAGGAGTTTGCCTAAGCCTACTTACTGTTTAGCCCTACACTCAGGTCCAAAGGTGAACTTCAAAATGTTCAAGAAGCCTTTCAGCATAGCCTCCATCCTTCACAAAGCTCTGTAGGGTCTTAAGAAATCTTGAACTGTTGCTATCTCTGGCTGTCATCTCTGACACCGTGAAATGTTATACTATCTGTGTTAAGGGCTCAGGTTCTGCACACTGCTGAGGTTCCCATATTCTGTCCATGTGTGCTCATCCCAATTAGGAGAGAGAAACAGAGTGAGGTAGCATAAATTAGCAATTCCATACTTGTCACATCAGCCAGTTCACTCCAAGCACTGTCAGAGGAATCATTTTTGATGATCAAATTATTTCATCTGGCTTGGCGTTTCCTGATACTTCATTTACCTGGACAATTGAAAGTTATGGGCAGTTCACCTACCCGGCTGCCCTATACTTTTAGAGAGAATATCCTTGGCATACCAATGTCCTCGTGGAGCACAGACTATATCATCATCCTCTGGTTTCCCAGCTGAAAACTGAAAATGAAAAGAGATGCAGTTGATTTAAAAAGTCTCAGGCCCAATATGCATACATGGTTCCTCTGTGACTGGGCGTTTCAAGATCTGCTCATGGCTTATTCCTGTCCATGAGTGCCATGGCTCCTGGGGGATGACAGAGGCTCTCTGCTTCTGGAAGTTCAGGATCACATCTGGCTGTCTTTTCTTTGTCTTTGTCCATTTCTTCAGATTTCTCTAAAACTAATTGGAAGAGTCGATAAGCACACCCACCAATTCCCTCAATGCACCAGGAATCCGATCTCTGCCCTTCAGACCAGCTCTCTCTCTGTTTTTCTGAGTATACCCATACCTGCCTTTGTCAATTGGCATTCTAGGCAAGTTTGTCATAACTTCCCAAAGTGTCAAACATGCCGCTTTTCACTGTCCTTGTTAAAGATAATTTAAAATTTCGGAGTCAATGTCAACTTCTTTCTCTTTGCCACACAGCATCTCTGTACCTGCTTTCATCCAGAGCGCCTGAGTCCCAGCCCCAAAAGGGCATCTTTTCCCCTATTTCACCAATTCTTTTCCCACCCACCAAAATACCTCACCCAGTGAAACACACTTTAGCTTGTGGGTTCTCGTTCCTTCACTTCGGCGAGACATGTCTGTGTTTAGAGATTGTAAAGTCACCTTTAGGAAGGAAGCATATGGTATAGGCTGTCAATTAATCAGAACACGGCAGAGAAAATGGCATCCATCATGTACAACTCCAAGTCCCTCTACATATATTAATGTTTGAGAGAGATCAAGGTGATTTCTTTTCAATACCTGGAAAGTCATAGTTGTGTCTTTTGTTTGGCTATAAGCCCAACGCCTAACACCACAAGAGTTAATCGCCCAGAATGCTGAAGACTGACTGTCTTTACTATGCCTCATTCTGCATTCATACATCTGCCTCTAGGTTGTGTGTCCCCATCCCTTTTCTGGAAATTTCATCTCTATTCTTCACAAGCTCCCTACTTATCCTTGGTGATGTTCTTTGCCTATAAAACAAGTCAACTGATTTTTCTATTCTATAATTTCTAGACCCATATCAAATTTGACAGATGGATTTTTCGACTTGCTTCTCTTTCTCCCTGTGAAGCATAGATCTACACGTCACCATTCCTGTCACGTGTACATTCCATCAAGTTTCAGAGTGTCATTTATACACAATTTATTTCTTCTTCTTTCACACACGCCTACCACTTACGTACAGCGACTCACTCTATTCATATTTCATAAACTCCTTCAGTATCCAGTCAATCTTCCCCCAAAGTAACCTAGGTATTTTTACCAGTGCATACCTCTGTTACCGGCTTGAGAATCTAACGCTAAACCCTTTCCTTGTATATCAGAGGGCTTCATCTATTAGGACCACAGCCTACACGCAGAAACTTCTATCTTACTTTAGAACAGTTTAAGACAATTTGTATCACAAGTGTCAACACTCAATGTCATAGTTAAGATGACTCCACCTGAGAGGAAATATAGCCTGTGTGTCACAAAGCTATCTCACAGCCAGCCTCTGGTGGGAGAGTCAGTGGAAAATGGATAGAAAGTCACCCTGAGATAGGCTGGGGTCCTGCTCTACCTCTGAAGGTATGGGAAACCCATACTCAGAGCATCCCTGGGCACAGGGCTTTCCAACCAGCCACCAGGATCCAGGTTTTATAGATAAACCCATCACTAGGAAATCACAATGCCTCTGCTATCATTAATACACTATCTCATGTGACATAGTGACACAATTTTTAAAAATGTCACACATAAAAGCCATAAAAATCTGTTAGGGGGATTATTTCTCCCTCAACAGGGAATTGCTCCTAGAATTTCATTCAGCATCACCCTGGAAGAGCTGAGGCCGGAAGCCCGTCTTCCTGAAGTGAGCTGGGGTGCCTTCGTTCTTTACCACATCCTCTTCTTCTAGTATAATGACGGCTCTCAACTACCCCCTTGAGGCCTTTACCAAAAATAGTCCATCAATGATGATGATGATGATGATGATAGGCTATCGTGACATCAAGATCCAAACAGTGACATCAGAGGCAGGAGAAGATTATCAATGGCTAACATTAAGTCAAGTATAATGATGCCAAGGAAGCAAGCTCTGTGGTCCAGAAAAGCCTTCCAAAGGCCATAGCTTGAAAAGGACGTCCTCTGGGGGGGGGTCTCTATATGTTTTTTTTTCTATATGCTTGAACCCTGAAGCTTTCTGACCTTCCAGGTACATGAGACCACTATCAAAGAGATGTTCCCAACATCCCCAAGGGAATGGTTAAGTTAGTGGTGATTTCCACCCCTATTGCAAGAGAGAAAGCCACATTATAGGACTTGCAAACAAAATGTTTCCCTGGAGCTTCTGGATTTTGCATTGTCAATGGTTCTCAACCTGTGGGCTGAGGTTTGGGATTGCATGTCACAAATCCTACATATCAGGTATTTTCATTACGATTCATCCCGTAATAAAATTGCAGTTTAGAAGTAGCAGCAAGGGGCTGGAGAGATGGCTCAGAGGTTAAGAGCACTGACTCTTCTTCCAGAGGTCCTGAGTTCAATTCCCAGCAACCACATGTTGGCTCATAACCATCTATGATGAGATCTGGTACCCTCTTCTGTATACTGTATACATAATAAATATATCTTAAAAAAAAACAAAAAAAAAAAACAAAAGAAGAAGTAGCAACAAAAAATAATTTTATGGTTGAGGGTCACCACAACAAGAAAGGGTGTATTAAGGGATGAATGGGATCAGGAAGGTGGAGAACCACCATTCCATGGGGGAAAGTAAGATTTTAACAGACAACTGTCATCCAAGCACTCAGGAGGCTGAGGCAGGAGGATCGCCCTGAGACCCTGTCTCAGATAAGGAAACAAATAAGTAAATAAACAAACAAAAAGATTTTAGATGCTGGTTGACGATTTCCTGTAAAGTTAAACCCTCTATTAACCCGAAACAACTAATTGAATTTCTGACTTTCTACTTGCAACACAGAAAACAAGGAAGTAAATAGTCCTGCTGAGGATTTCACAGAAAGCAACAAGAAAAGATTTCCAGGTGGATCAAGACAGACCTTAGCCATTTTCAGTTCTGTAATGTACAATCAGAATTCCTGCTCAGAACCGTGACCCCACAGCACCGTGAGACTCTGAAACTCTGAGGAAAGATTCAATTACCTTCCTAATATGTTCTCCAGGCTAGGAAAGGGAATCACATAACTTAAAAAAAAAAAAAAAAAAAAAAAACTTACTCAAAAAGGAAAATACAACAAAAACAAAAAAATGCATGAGGTTAATCTAGTGTCAGACAGAAAAATAAATCCATTGGCAATGCCTTGGTACCCTCAGAGAAAAACCATGGTTTATTATATAGCAGCCAAGACCCAAACCTGATTATCTGGGTTATTTTTAAGCATTAACCTAAAAACTATACAATTATATTAATATGTAGCCTAAAACATGGTTGAAAAGTTTTAACAGCTTAATTCTAACCAATATTTTCCATGATGAATTAGGCATAAAATAAATATGAGAGAGAAAGAAACAGAGAGAGAAGGAAGGAGGGAGGGGCCACCAGCCCAAATCCAGCAAGTTACAAAGGTATTGTACATTCCTGGTTAGCGTATGCCCTGGAAGCTGAGGCCTTGTCAAGTGCCTCTCCTTGCTGTAGGAGAATTTATAACTCATTCTGACCACTGGATCAGGGATTTCCATGAGGAAGCTGAAGATATATACTTTAGGGACCTGCACATCATCTCAAAGACAATATAGAGAGTAAGGGACAAAGAGTGACATATTAAGACATAAACACACACACACACACACACACACACACACACACACACACATCCACACATCCAACACACCTACCTCTAAAAAGCAGTTTTGTAGTTTGCCTCCTGAGACTTAGACATTCCCACAGAAGCTAAGAAATAACAGGGAGATCAAAGCAGGTAGATGGGGGGGGACCGTCTCTGAAAAAATAACATATACTGTAAAAATTCACAGGACATGAGGGCAATGGAGCTAGCTCAGTTGGAAAAGTGCCCAGAAGCCACGTACAAAAGCCAGGTGTGGAAACACACTGTAACCCCAGCACTGGGAAGGCTGAAATAGGAGGGGGGTTCCTGAGGATCACGAGCCAATTAAATTAGTCTAGCAGAATCATTGAACTGTAAGTCCATTGACAGACCCTACCTCAAAATAAATAAATAAAGCAAGCAAGCAGAGGATAATTTAGGAAGACACCTGATATTGACCTCTGACCCCACATGTCTACACATTCATGTATACAAATGTCCACACATGATGATGTACATATACAGTAGCATTCTAAAACTGGGGTCCATGTTATGTGAATATAATGGTTATGTGAACAGCCAATTCAGTGAGTCTTTCCAACACCACACCCCAAGTTCCTAATTGCAAAATGGGAACTTTAGAGAGAAAGAGAAAAAATGTGCCTGTCTATCTGACATTGACCAGAGGATGGACTATGGGCTTTTCTGACTTGCATTCAAAGGGTTAAGTTCAGACATAGGTGATTTTATTTCCAAAAGTGATTAAGCTGTCTCCACAAGTCCTCTGGACATTTTCATCCATAGGCATAACTCTAGCTATTAACTTCCTGGGCCTCTCAATCCCAAGTTCAGAGCCTGCCTGCCATCAAGGGGAGTATTGTGCTACCCCGCCCCACCCCCAAACAAGTGTCCTGAACAGTCAAAGGAGAAAGTGCTGTCAGAGCCCACTCGTGGACATACACCAGCCACACTTCAGCGTCAGAAAAAGACATTTTCTAAAGCCCAGAGCCCTTCACAACGTCAATGGGTTTTGGAAAACAAAGCAGGGGTGTGCTATAAGTGTTTTAGCCAGTCTGGACATGAATTCTAGATTAATAATTCAATTCTTTATAAGAAATTAAGATGAATCAACAGAAAGGTTATCCTAACTATCATGAAATGCGTTTTCTAAAATTATTCCATTGCGTTTTAAAGGGTATAATTATAAATGTTTTTATGAGCAATTTACCAGAAAATTAAAGTCCCTTAGTTTAAAAAGAGAAATCATCGCATCCCTCCGGGAAAGGATTTTTCTCCCAGTCAGTGAAACTACCATTTATTCGCTATAGAGATCAGGGACCATGGCAGCAAAGGTGGTCTGAAATTCATCTGTAGAAAAAGATGCCATATTTGCTAAGTAAGAGAACCTTCTAGAAAGTGAATCTGCAGGGACTGGTGAGAAGAAGGAGGGGTGAAATGCATTTCCAAGGAGGAAGTTAAACAGTTGTAGTTTTCCTCTGGGTTGTAAAGCCATGCAGGCCCTGTTAATTGATTTTTAAGTCATTCTCAGCTGAGCTTCCAAGGGTTACCCTTCAATCCCACCCAGCTCTTCAGTATTCACCCCATCCCTTGGTTTCAAGTTTTCTCTTAGATTGGCATGCCCTAAAAGCCTCACACACTGGCACTGCAAACCCAGTACGTGGTACACAGTCCTTCCAGGGTAACCTTTATCACAGTACAATATGTAAGCCTCTGCTATGCATTTAATACAGGAAAGGGGTTCAAACACCAGTTACACAACAGTGCTCACAGCTCCATAAAGTCCCTGAAAGCCTTGTTAATTGAAGATTCACTGTAAGGTTCACCCTCCTACTTCACTTTTACCTGCCTTGTTGCTTCTTGCCTGTCTTTTATTTTCTTCCCCCTCTTTCCTTGATGGTACTATAAAGACAAAGCTGAATGGCACCAGCCATCACTAATGTTTTCTAGAAAATGGAAGAGTTCCATTAACACCCTACCATTCCCTTGGAGTTGGAAGGAGCACATGGAGATCAGCTTCCAGATTATAAAATCACACATCTGATTTTCAAAGCCCAGGCACTGAAGGCCTCTAATCCGTTCATACTTAGATTCCCAGGACACAGGAATTTAGCAACAGCCTCAAATCTACCCAGGTAATATCTCATGAGGTCACATCAATGTCACGAGAATAACCCACAATTTCTGTAAGCTCCAAGTGTGTGCTGGTGAGGAACAGACCCCCAAAGCCCAGAGGAAAACACCTCCCTCTCAAGTCAGAAAGCTTCCCTTCTTACAGGGGAACCCCACTAACCCTTCAGAGGTGGAAAGGGCTAATTGTGAGATGGTGATGTTTGCTTTACCTTTTGAGCCTGTGCCTTTATGTTTTAAGTATTTAAGAGGCATAATCACCTAGTGTGTAGGTTAATTTCTTTCTGATATTGTAATTTATGCAACATTAATATGGGATGCCAGCTCCAATTTTCTTATGCTTACACTCCAGGAGCCGAGTTGCATATTCTGCCAACTCCATTACATCATCTAAAAACCCAAACATTCCCCATTTGCACATCACTCTCAACTACCCAGCATACTTACAGTCTCTCTTTTCTCCCCGGTTAGCTCCTTCTCTCTCTCTCTCTCTCTCTCTCTCTCTCTCTCTCTCTCTCTCTCTCCCCACACACACACACACACCAAGGTTGGCACCCACGAGAAGCAGATGCTACATCTGAGGTCAAGGTCTGCAACTGCAAGTAATTCCTGGAAGATATTATACTGCTGTGTTGGCTAAAGGGTGCCTCCATGTCTGACCTTCCTTTTTTCCATTCAGACTGTTATGTAACCTAGTGCCTGCGTGCAGGATGTGAGTGGAGTGTCTGGGCCTTACTTCCCCCTTCTCATTAAATCTCCTGGGAGAAATGGACAGGTTTCTTTTCTTTTCTTTTTCAAAGAACGGAGGTGGGGGCTTTAGGGGGTAAAGGGATATGGGTCAGCAGGTCACCCTGTAACATGAACATTGCTCCTATTTTGGTTCCTTGAAGCTTGGGGGGGGGGTAAATTCCCAGCTTTATATAATTTGCAGTAACAGCAAGTTACAGATTTGTAGTCGGTTCTGCAGCCTGCCACCCCATCTATTGCAAGAACACACCTTCTGGCAGGAATAACACCTGAAGATGTCAATAAAGCAGGGGAAGAGGGGAGGGGCTAAAGGAAGAGGAAAGGTACAAATCAGAAATTAGAATCACTTCCTAGATACTCTGCACTCCCTTCTTTAAAAAGTAAAAAAAAAAAAAGCCTTCAAACACATGAAGGGGATTTTCTCCAGCGTTTCTGATTAACCCTGTTACATAACCCTCTTGCATTCCAAATCTCAGGCTCTAAATAGACTCTTTGCAGCCAAAAGCTCTGCACACAAACTCACAAAGCTGGTGGCCAGTTGCGGCTGCCCCCCACTCCAAGCCTTCGCCCCCTTTTTCTTTCGTCCCGGTCCTTGTCAGTCCCATTTTTCCGGTTCAAACCCAGCCTCAGCGCAGTCATTCTTCGGAAATCGCTTTTAATTAAATGGTGCCCCCCCACACACACACCAGCATATGTCATCCTGATGGCTTTTACTGTACTCGAATTCCGTGAATGGGAAAGCGCCCGGACAGGGGGTGTGGCTTAGGTGGGGCGGCGGGGCGGGGGAGGGGGGGAATACTGTAAAACAGCCAACACATGATCAGCCATGTTCCTACCTCCAGCTAGCACATAGGAGAGCAATGGAGCGGCTCCCAGTCCCTCCTTTGCCTTCCCCCTGGTCCCCTAGCCACCAGATCCTGGCTAGGGAGAACCTTTAGGTCCCAAGCCCCGCGGTGGCTCACAGGAGCCAGCTTCCTCCGGAGTGACAGGCGTGATTTATACATTATTTACAACAGTAATTAAAGCAGCAGCTTCCTCCTGCTCATTGCAAACTCCGGGAGCATTCAAATAAATAATCCCCCACCTCTTACTTAGGGGTGGGGAAAATCCCACAGCAGGTTCTGACACCTTTAAGAAAGGAGTCAGCTTTTCCTGATCAGGCCACTTCATCCAAAGGCTGGAGGGAAGCAAACACCCTTGTCTCCCCAGGTCCCCTCCTTCGCACACCCCGACACCAACACGAAATCGACCAATGACCCGGCGAGGGCAGCCTTGTTAGCCCAGGGCCACCAGCACTCAACTCTGATGACCCCCGCAGAAACGCTGGGAATCGCAGCGGCGAGGGGAGGATTCTCAGCGCAAAAATAAGTTTGGGTGCTTTTCTCAGCGTTCTCTCTGCGTTTGTTTGCTGTCACAGCCTCTCCCTCCGATCCCGCGTGAAGCGCCCCACTCCACTGTCGCCCTCCCTCCGCGCGCTCTGTACACGCCCCCTGCCAGCCTCCTCCAGGGCACTGGACTCGGAACCCCCCGGCTACAAAGTTGCGCTTCTCCAGGTGGCCGCGCCCCGCTGGGCAACTCCGTAGCATCCCGCGCGCCAGGACCCCAATTCCCCTGGCTTCTCCTCCAAATCCACCTCCAGAGCTCCAGAGAAGAAGCTGCCCGCGTTGCCCCCTCTTAGCCCCCGGAGCGCCCCCTTTCCGTCCCCTGAGACTTCTAGATCTCTCACTCCTCCTGATCTCCTAAGCGTCCATGGGAGAAGAAGGACTCGAACACCCGCGGCGACTCCCGCTGCCGGGGCGCGGAGAGGGGCGGGGGGGGGGGAGATGTGAGAAACTGTCCAGAGCAGAAAAGGTAACCGTGGAAGCGAGTAGCCACAAACAGACCCCCTCCCCCTTCTTAAAAGGACACTACCGCTTTAAAAGTTTCTTTCCCCCACTCCCCCGTCTCGGTTTCTTTTTGGTGGGGGGAAAAATCGTATTTAATTTGCACAGCTCGTCTTTGCAGAAAATAAGACGTGCAATAACGGGGTAGATGGTATTAGAGTCGCCCGGCTGTCAACACTCGGGTCCATCCCCGTCCCCCCTCGCCCTCTCCTGCAAGCCCAGCACTGGCTTGCAAAAGTTTGCAACATTTGTGGGGGGCCGCGGGGGGAGGGGCGGGGGCGCCGG
This sequence comes from Sigmodon hispidus, assembly GCA_004025045.1. NCBI lineage: Eukaryota > Metazoa > Chordata > Mammalia > Rodentia > Cricetidae > Sigmodon > Sigmodon hispidus. The sequence goes on along the minus strand of PVIH01000527.1, from coordinate 93,843 downwards.
CCGCTCAGGGCACCTCGACAGGCTCCTGAGCGCGCGCACCGGTCGCGGGGACCCTGCGTCTTGTCCGCTCCCGGGGGCGCGCGCTCCCCCGGGGCACCCAGTTCCCTCCTGGCTCGGCGCACTGCTCCCGCCGCCCCCCTGCCAGGAGCCCGGTCGCAGCGTCTCCTACCTCGGCTGGAGCTCGCGTAGCTCTGCCTGCGACCCACGCCCGGAGCCTCGCTCTTGCGGCCCGCGTCCTGGGTCAGCGGGGTCTCCCTGGAGCTGGCGGCTGCCTCCGAGCCGCTGCTGCCCGGCTCGCTGGCGGCGGGGTCGGGGGCTGCCGGAGCTGACTCCATGTTTTTTTTCCCAATGTAGAGATCGGCGGAGATGGCGAGCTCCGAGACTCCCTCTATCTTCTGTTTTCAGAGCGACTCTATGGTACCAAAAAAAAAAAAAAAAAAAAAAAAAAAAAAAAGGAAAAGGAGACCGGCGAGAGCTGGAGGGACCCAGCCAGGCGAGAGCGCGAGCGAGCGCGCCAGTGGCGGTGGACGTGTGCGGCCGAGAAGGGACGAGAGGCGGGTCTGTCCACAGGCAGCGCTAGCGAGATCGTCTCCAGCCGGCCCCCGCACCCACACTCCACACCCTCCAGACCCCAAACGGGGAGCCACACAAGGCTGCCAAATTTGGGAGGTGGGGAAGAGAGGGGGAGGAGAAAGAGGGGTGTCTCCTGCGCCCCGATCCTCCCATTTCTCTTTAACCCAACGACAGAAATGAACGGTCGGAGACGTGTGACTATGTCTACTTTTGAGATTCCCTCGGGGGCAGTAACTCGGTGTCCCCTATCCGCAGCCAGCTCGGGAGGAGGAGACAAATCCGGTTATCCGTGTTGGGGTACTTGCTGGTAATTGCAGCTCTCTGCAATCCAAGGTTGGGGAGAAACTAAAAGGGAATTAGAAACTGTCACCCTCTGGAAGGGGGAAAGTGGGATGAGGAACGTGGCGCTTTTTACTTTGGGATGGGACAGTCTGGGGTTTCCAGTCTTAGATATGACTAGGTCTAAAATGAATTTTGTGATTGTAGAATGCGTATGGTCAGTGAGTAACTAATGTTATGAAAAGAGGTCTCTTCCAGATCTTTTGCAGTTTTTCTCCGTGAAGGATCCAGAAACCATTTGGCAGTGCACTATTTTGAGAATCAAACTTTGGCCAATTTGGTGGAGGACTCTGAGACCATGAAATGGGCCCAGCTGCATCCGAACTCTGTTAGTTTTCTATTCCCACTGGTACTTTTGATAGCAAATGCACAGGCTCATCCACAGCAGGCAGGCATTCTGGAGAGGTATTAATAACATCTGGATAATAAAAAAAATTCAGATAATCAACGAGTCTTAGCTTTATAAGGCATGATTCTGCGCTTTCCTTTCCTTGGAGCTCACCCATGTACTAGCTAATGCTCTAAGAAAGCTGAGAATTAAGTCTGTGGGCCTCTGCCCCACACTCCAGTACAAAGTATCAATACTAATGGGATGGCTAGTGAGTATCCAAATGCCGGCTTCTCTGCCTCAATAGTGAAGCCACCATTTCCTTTTATTTCCAACTGATGAAATCAGCCCATTTTTACATCCCCACCCTCCTTCCAGAAAGCTTGAAAATTTTTACAACACAAATATTATTATGCACCAGAAGGTGGCAAAAAATATGTGTTTTGGGGGGGCCTGGGGAACATTGCACCATTGCTAACTTTCTGTTTTTGAAAATGCTTTTTTAAAGGAAAGATAAATCTAGCTAATAGTTTAAGAATCCCCCACACACATCCCACAAGTTATTATTGATTACTTAGGATTAAAGCTCAGAGTGATCTTCTCCATGGACTGTATATTCCTTAGCCCAGCCATGGTTCTTTGGTCCTTTGTCCAGCTGATCTACATAGGATGTGAAAGGTTCTGAGGTCTTCATCTGGGCTGTGCAAAGATCTATGGTGTTAGCCTGTCCATTGGTGCCTGTACACAATGCTATAATTGTCTCTTCTATCTCAGATCAGATGTGTGGCTTCCCTAGACACCAAAGCAGATTTTCTGAGCAGCTTCCACTCTCAAAATTTCCTATTGGCTAGCCTGTTGCTGATATTCTTGCAGCAACTGGCCAAGCACGGTCACATTTGACTTTTCTAAGTAAACAAAGTACACAGCTTAATAGACAACTTCCTCTGGGACAGTCTCAAAATACATCTGCTAGTTGTTTTAGAGTACTGTTTTTGATCCTTTAATTTTTACTTGGAATAGAATTACATCACTCCCGCTTCCGTGTCCTTACTCCAGCTCCCCCTGGTTACCTTCCCTCCCACCCTCTCCAAGTTGACAGCCTCTTTTATCTTTGATTGTATTTGTTGCATATATATGCGTGTGTGTATGTACAAATAAATAGAAGCTGATGAGTTCATTTTTGTTGTTTGTGTGTATATGGCTTCAAAGCTGACCACTCTGCATATGACAACTGGTAAAGGGGTTCATCCCCAGGAGATGTCATTTCTCCTTTTCCTGGCAGTCAATAGATAGGACCCCTTGCACATTAGGATGTCCATTGATAATGCTATTGTTGTGGCCTTGTTTAGCCATTTCTAAGCAGACTTTCTGCCCTTCTGGCTCTTATAATCTTTCTGCCTTCTCTTCCTTAATGTTCCCCATGCCTTAGATACAGGAGCTGTGTTGTAGATGTATCTACTGGGGCTGGCCTCCCCACAATCAGTTGATTCTCAGCCTTGTGTCCAGTTTCCTAGATAGGCTTCCAGTTGTGATAATAATAAGTTTCTGTGATAAGGCCTGTGGTAGGTACAGTTTTCTGTTGGTATAAGGATAAAATTTAGAATGTAGTAATAAATTATGCTGGTGTAGCAAAGTGGTGGCAATAAATTTTGGTTATTCAATTGGTTCCTTTATGTTCCCCCTTTAACCAACTTAGAAAAGTCACTCTAGAAACGTTTTCCAGAAAAGAACAGGCAGGGACGCCCTGCTGGCCTTCATCAATCAAGACAGAGGTAGATCTCTGAGTTCAAGGCAAGACTGACTGGTCTACACAGTGAGTACCAGGCTAGCCAGGGCTTCATAGTGAGACCCTGTTTCAAAACAAAAGGGAACATGGAGATAGTCTCTGCTCCCTTCAGAGGAAGGTCCCAGATGGGGTGGGCAAATTGCTCCTAACTCAAAGCAGTCACTGCTTCTGAAATTTGAAACAATTAGGAACTCAAGCACTGTCCCCCAGGGGAAAAATAAAAGTGAGCTAGACACATTCTCGACTGCCAATCATTGTTACTAGAGTATAATCTCCTGGATTGTGGAAGTATTTGAAACCAGAAAAACATAGTGCTTGGGTTTATAGTCTTTCTTTTCCTGGTGTCCCCTTCTGATCACTAATTAAGATTTCCAGTTTCTCAAATATTTGGAGATACAGGAGCCTCCTTTAGACCCTGCTCATTGACAAAGAGCAACAATGTTTGCCTAAAAAGGATTGTTTTTCCTTAAACTCCCTTCTCTGATAGGCTCTGCCTCAGAAAAGCTACTTTGTAGAAGAGATAAGTCTAAATCCATGTGTTTGCTTTACTGTTTTTCCCCAGGAGGCCAGGACCTGCACCAATCACCGGTTCCCTTCCTGGGAGTGGCACCGCTTTCTTCTGTGCTAAGGCAGTTAAAGAAAACCTCAGTTTATTTAGAGACTGCTCACTGCCCGTCATTGTTCTCATCCTTCTCTTAGCTCTCGGCCTTGACATCTGAACCCCCTTTTTGTTGTATTCATTCAGTATCAGACATTATTACTCTCCCAAACCATCTCAGTAACCTCCCCAATAACTACCCTTCAGTCTTTTAACCACTGGAATCCATTTATTCTAGATAGCACTGCCAAGTTAATTACCCTGAACTACAAGCTCTCATTTCCCACCATGTCACTCCCATACTTACAAGACTTTAATGGCTCCCCATTGCCTATCCAATTAGCTCCTAACTAGTCAACAAGGTATTCACAGCTCTACCTCACTTATCTTGGCACTCCTACACCAAGGATGGAAAGCAGATCTCATCTCAGGTTGGTTGGAAAGGTGTGGGCTGGGATTGATGAATGCTGTCTCCCATGGGCGGAAGGATAGGAAGTGTGAGAGGCATGTGAGTTTGAGTTTGCCAAAATACCTTACATAATCCCTACAAGACCCGTTTAGTCTTCAAGCCAGGGTGGGCAACGTTGCCTCCTTAGTGTGTCCAGATTTATGTCAATGTCTCTTTCTTCCAAGTGTCCTCCCTGCCTCCAGGTTTCTCTATTTACTGACATCCACCTTCTTTGCAAGGTCCGGTTGCATACCAATATTTGATGTGTCTTAGTGTTTCTTTTGATCTATTGCCACAGGGTCTCTTATAGTCCCAGATGGCGCCGGAATGACCTTGAACTTCTGTTCCTCCTGCCCTTACCTCCTAGGATGGCTGGTGTTCATCATCACACTGGATTTATGTGGAATTAGGCCCTGAACCCAGGAATTTATCCATATTAACCAAGTTCTCTGCCAACTGAACCATATCCCCAGCTGTACCCCTTTTTGTCTTATACTTTTAAATCAATATTTTAAAAAATCTGTCCCTTTTAAGATGTATATTTTTAAATCAATATTTTAAAATGTGCCCTTTGACATTTTTACACATCTTAATCAGACCACTTCCCACCTCTCCCATCCCATTAACTCCTCACAGACCCCCTCCCAACAAGTTTGCCTCTAGCTTTCATGCTCTTTTCTTTTTTTGACAACTCACTGATGGCTCCCACATGTGCATGGGCATGCAGTATCCAACAGAGCATGGACAACCTACCAATAAACACATCCTGATGACAATGACTCTTACTCTTTCTCCTCAGTGGCCGTCAACTACCAATAGCTCCTCAGTTAGGGGCAGAGTTCATAAATCCCAATTGATGGGGAGCTACCTTCGAATACCCAGGCTGGGGTATTAGTTAGCTTGATCTTGGACTGGTAACCATAGCTACTATGAACTCCTAAGTTCAATAGCTAGGTCAAGTCCAGAAGACAGTTGAGCATTCTTCCCCATCCCCCACCTCTTACATTCTTCCTGTGTCAGCTTCTAAGATGTTTCCTCAGCCTTGGGGTACCAAAGCTACAGTACCCAGCCAAATCCCTCTTCAGACATTGATATTGTTTTTGTAGGTGTTCCAGGATTGCCTGAACATTTATCTTAACCTTGCCTTGTCAGAGGAAAACAGTTCTTGAAAACAATCATCATGCCCTTGTACATGGTAAGCAGCCATTAAGAGTTAGAGGGCTTGGGAAATGGAATTTGAACTCACTGTAAACTACCATGTCCACACATCATTCCCATTACATAAGAATGAGAAGCTGCGTATTTCAGCTTTCAATCACTTGGAATAAGCCTTTTCCTTCCTGGATAAAAGATTAGCTGACATGTATGGGCTGTTAAAAATTTATATATGCAAAAAAGTTGACAGTTATTTTTCTTGTGTTTCTTGGAGAGAAGGGAGAGAATGAAAACAATGGCAGTATATAGCAGAATTTCCTTGGGAGCACCGAGCTTTCTACAACACTCACAGGAACAAAGACGGCAGAAAATTAAACCCAAGTGCCCAACAACAAGTTTCCTTCCTTTCAAAATAGCTTCAAGAAAGTGAAGCAGAGCCGTGTACTGAAATAGAACCTAATGGAAATATAGTCCTGTTTGGAGGCATGGAATATACTGCCTCCTGTTCCTGTAGACAGTGTGCTCCATACCCAGGGTATGTAACCTGTCTAGTCCCACAACTTTGTGTTTTAACACTTGGTCTCCAGCTAGTGATGCTTTTTTGAGAAGCTTTTGAACCTTTAAGAGGTGAGGTCTAGCTGGAGGAAGTACATCAATAAGGGCTGGCCCTTGAAGGCTGTAATGAACACCTACTTCCTATTGCGTTTCTTCGCTTCTGGATCAGCTATCATTCAAACAGCTTGCATTGCACTATCCTGCTGCCACAAAGGGAGGGAGGTTCCTCACTCTGTTTTCCCTGTCTTGATGGCCTAAAACCCCAGAGTCAAAATATATCTTCCCATTAAAAGAATGTTTATTTCAGGTATCTTAGTCCAAATGACTGAAACACATCTTCTAGATGGTCAGAGCAAAGCCAAGTATGGCAGATATTAAGAGGTGAAAAAGGAAATGGAAGCTTGCAGTGTTGATTTGGGATGACTCTACCTGATTCCACTGTCCAATGAAGAAACTAAAATACCTTTGTCATGGCAACCCAATTGACCATGGACATTTATTAATTTTATAGAGTTTGGTTGCTGAGATGACAATGACTTAGATATGTTGGGTTAAATAAAAATATATCATTGAATTATACTTAATTTCATCTCTTTCACCCTTATTTAAAATCTGACCAATAGGAGCTAGAGAGATGGTACTTTTTATTCTTCCAGATCTCCCAGGTTCATTTCCCAGCACCCATAGGGTGTTTCACAACTGTCTGTCACACCAGTTCCAGGAAATCAGTGTCCTCTCCTGACTTCTGAGAGCATCTACCATGCATCATCCACACACACACAAACACTCAGACAAAACACTACACTCAGACACATACAAAAATTAAAAACTTCCCACAAGAACATTTAAACTATTGTGTGTTTGACATTCTAGATCTACAAGGCAGAGCAGTGTGACTGTTTCTGAGACATAGTAGGTATGTTAATGACCTATCAAGAGTCACTATGGGGCTCAGCTATAGACAGACACTTTGGATCAGCGTTAACACCCGTCTTGTCGGCTCTCAACCTGATTTGTGCTCCCATGCTTGCAAGCGTGGAGCTGGGTGCTTAAGGGCTGGAGAGGCCAAGCTCCTGTGATTTGTATCGAAGGTGAGACTTTAGGCAACAGAGTTCCCTTCTTCCCTTTGCATCTCTAGGGGGGAGGCTAAAGTCCATCAATTGGTCATTGTCCTCAGGGCGTGGGGCAAGGAGGGATGTGTCCTGGGCATCGAAAGTTCCCGCTGATGGTTTCTGGAGCCAGAGCTGTGGAGTTCCAGAACAGAAAAAAAACAAAAAACAAAAACCCTTTAACGGTGGGTTGCTTTTCCTCCCCAGGTGAAGAGCAGTTTACTGTGTATGTATGTGTGTCCATTTCTAGACTGCCTTCTCTGTTCCGTTGATCTATTAATCTGTTCTTTGGCAAATACCACACAGTCTCGATGGCTGTAGTTTGGAACTAGATTTTTAATTTCATGCCATTGTAATTAAGGAAATGTGAATGGTCCCATGTGGCTAATGGTCATTGTATTTGACAGTGCCGACTGCTCGTTTCAAGCTTAATTCTTTCTCCTCTGAAGCCTTCTTCCCATGGATATTCATTCATAAATATTTAACTTCTATAAAGTTACTCTAAAAAATACTCAAAAGACACAGTAGAAGAAGATTCTAAGATGAATCAAACAGATCATCTGTCCTCTGTAAGGAGATGATAATCTTAGACACATGTGAGCTCTGAGACAAGTTAATCAGGCCCTGGATGTGGCTCTGCTGATAGAATGACTAGCATTCACAAGATTGCGGGTTCTATTCCCAGCACTGTATAAATCAAAGTATGTGGTGCTGTATGTCCAAAATCTTCACACTGAGGAGGTAGAATCAGCTACATAGTGAGTTCCATGAAAGCCTGGGCTAACTAAAGACCCTATCTCTAAAACAAATCAGCATTACATATCACAGAATAGGTTTAGATAACGGGTCTGAGAATAGGCCTGTGTGTTGTGGAATATTAGTTTAAGATGTGTTACATTTGTTTGTGCTGTGGAACATTTGTTTTAATGATGCAAAGAGGAGTAACAATCTTTTATGATGCATTTGTTTAACTCTGTGAAGCTGTATTACTTTGCCTGTCTAAAACACCTGATTAGTATAATAAAGAGCTGAGTGGCCAATAGCTAGACAGGAGAAAGGATAGGTAGGGTGGGCAGGCAGAGAGAATAAATAGGAGAAATCTGGATAAGGAGGAGGAGGAGCTCAAAACAGAGGAGAGGGGGATGCCAGGGGCCGGCCACACAACCAGCCACAGAGTAAGGAGAAAGAAAAGTATATAGAATAGAGGAAGATAAAAGCCTAGAGGCAAAATGTAGAAGAAGAAAAACAGAATAATTTAAATTAAGAAAAGCTGGCTAGAAAGAAGCCAAGCTAAGGCTGGTCTTTCCAAGCAAACTAACTACCAGTGTCATAATGCTTTCTTGAAAAGCAAGCATTTCATGATTGGCATTGACAAATAATAATATAAAGTCAAGAAGTAGTTATAGTTATTAAAAAGATGAGCTTTTTGGAAGATGATTTGAGGCAGCTGGCTGTTCTTATTCTCCAGATTCATGTTAATTATCAGAATCTAGAATCACCTGGGAGAAGGACGCCTGGCCATACGCTGCGAGGATAATCTTGATTACTTGAATTAGCATTGAACCTGCCCACCGTGGGCACCATTTCTCGGACAAGGGGAATCATGGACTGTAGAAGATAAGGGAAGCTGGGCATGCACACATTCAACTCTTGTGGAGATAAAGCTGCTTCCGGCTCCTACTGGTGTGACTCCACTCAGAATGATCTTCTGTATCTGAACTGTGACCTGGAGTAAATCCTTTCTGCCTAATGTTGCCTTTTTCAGAGTATTTTATATAGCAACAGAAAATAAACCGAGACACTGGGTAAAGTTCATCATAGAAGTGTACACACACATACACACACCACACACACTTTTCTACTAAATAAATACAGAGAAGTTTTCCTTGGGCAAGGGCTGTGGCTAGCAACTTGGAAACACAGATTCTCCGGTCTCAGCCAGATTTTCTAAGAGTATAAGACTTGGAGATGCAGTCCCGAAAACTGTGTCTGTAACAAGACACTTCACATGTCTGTTCTTGGCAAATGTTTGGAGAAACACTGTCATGGATCCAAGGGCATGTGAACCATCAAAATACTGATGTAGACACAGGAATCCTCTGGGAGTGAAATCCACACCTCTGTGCCTGATGATCATTTAACTTACACTCTCCAATCCCCTAAATTCCTGGGGGCACACAAGGATACCTTACCATGTGGGTGGTAACTACATAGAAAGGGCTTTTGAAAATCCAATTATTCTGGAAAGATTTTGGTAGAGATAGAATTTGAAAACTCAGAAAGGTGGTGGCGGGGGTATTGTTATCAAACTTGCCTCCGGCACTAATGAATCACTGATGTCACTTTTGGAGACGCTTCCTATTTAGTTGGAAGCCTGTGTGAACTAAGAAATGAGTAAGAAAGACCAGAAGGGTTACAAAGACTGCAGCTGCCATCCAAAGTCTACATTGGGAGAGTCATTATAGGTCAAACTTACTTTTAGAAACATTTGAACTTGGGATTTAAAGAAAGCATTTCTTCACCTGAAATGGGTTAACCATCTCATTAAACCTTAAATAAAAAACTCTCACATGAATTTTAAGAAGATATTTACTTGTTTTTAATTTTTATTTATGTCTATACTATATATCTGTACACAACATCATATGAATGTCCAAAGAGGCCAGTCATCTCTTAGAGCTGGAGTTAGAGACATGGGTGCTGGGAACTGAACTCTAGTCTTCAGTGAGGACAGAAAACACTGTTAACTGTGAGCCATTTCTCTGGTCCTCATCACATTTTAAAATATACTTGTCTGCCTGTGTGATACCATGTTCATGTGTGTGGGGACGCATTTATGTGTTCAGTACTCCTGATTCTTCTACCTCTACTTCAAAAATTCTGTGATTACTATTATTATTAAAAATTTGTTTATTTAAATTCTGGGATTATGATTGTGCTCCTCCATGCCTGACTTGCGGGCAATGAAATACAGGGCTTTGTGCAGCCTACACAGTACCCTGGCAACTAAGCAATGTCCTGGGCCTCTCGAATGCTATTGATTAAACAAACAGAACTTTGAGCACTGCTTTGGGGAGGACCCTTTCCCCATTCATTTTCAGAGTGCCTTCTCTTTTAAGACCCAGGATAATGAAAGCACATTACTAAGTCAGATGTAATTTCATTTCTCTCTAGGGAGCAGCTTCAGGTCAGATTCATGAAAAATATCATTAGGCATTTTCTTAGTGCTGAATTTTAATGAATGCTGGTGACCGAGTTGGTTTCTTATCTGTTGCCAAAATGAAGATGCCAGTGTGGTACTCATGGTTCCATGGCTCCATGGGGAACCTGTGTTTAGTGGAGATTCTTACTGCAACATCAGGTTGTAGGCTCTGTGTTTTGCCATCACCGATGACTGAGTGATTTCCCCAAGCCTTCTGAGATCCCCTTTACTTGTCTAAAGTATACTTGATGCTATGGAAGACAAGATGTTGGGCTTCAGCTATAGCTCACTTGACTGCCTGCCTGAAACACAAAGCCCTGGGCTTCATTCCCGGAACTGTATGAACCAGGAGTGGTGGCACATACCTGGAATCCCATCATTCAGGATGTGAAAACAGGTTATCTTTGTGTTCAAGACGTGAGAGCCTGTATAATCAAACAAACAAATGAACGAGAAGACTGTTGAAGGGTTGTGTTACAAGAGATGGCTAAAACTGTATAGATTTAGTACTCCGTATTTCACACTTTAGAGATGTTACCCTTTCCTACCCTTCCCTCCCTCCCTCCCCCCCTCCCCCTTCACTCCCCCCTCCCTCCTTCCTTTCTCTCTTCTCTCCTTTCTTCTGCTTCCTTCCCTCTCTTTCCTCAGTGCCCTGTGGAATTCCAAATTCTGTGTATCTGTGGAAGTTATATGAACATTATAAGAACTTATTTAATATTTTTGAGGCCCATGTAAAGATTCTTTTCTGGGAAGTTGTTTTCTGCTCTTTGGTAAATTGATCTCAGGGCAGAGCCAGAAGAGGACTGTCACCATCCTTCCTAAAACAGTCTTTCCCCCAGGAGACTGGCTGCCACTTCCAGACCTCACAAAAGCTGCAGTTGAAGATATACCTTATCCAATCACTTCTGTTTTGGTTCACAGCTTTCATTTGGGATCTATGTAAAACCCAAAACTATCACATCGCACCCCATTTCTTCATTGTTTATTTCTGTGAAGAAGAAAGACATTTTTTTGATGTGTTTATTTGTGAGCATGCTCACAGCACGGCGTGCATATGTCCCTCAGAGGATAACTGTGGAAATCTGTTCTCTCTTTCTACAGTGTGGGTCCTGAGGATCAAACCAAGGTCATCAGCCTTCATGGCAAACACTTTCACCTTCTGAGCTATCTCACTGGCCAGGACAAATAACACCTTAAGGACCCAATTCTGCTTTAGAAAATCACCAGGTTCTTTGAGAGATCCTCTAGACACCGAAAGAGGAGCAGCAACCACAGTTTCCCTCAGTACTGTCTGGTTCATAGAAAAGCTCATTCATTGGGGAAAAAGAAGATAAATCTTCAGTTTGCATATTATTTTTCTTCTCAATTGATGGCTGGCTGTCAGGATGTTTGAGTTTCTGAATAACCAATCAAACCATTAATTTTTGGGTGAAATTCCAGGACGGGTGGCTAATTAGCAATGTCTAATCAGCAATGCATATGCTGATTTGGGGGAAGGAAGCTGCCTGTAGAGCCATATAAATGTCGCTGTCTAGGAAGAGGGGCTAAGCATCTGTCCCATCATTCATGAGTCACCCAGAACATACTGGATACACCATGAAGTCAGTAACATTCATCTTGACGCTTATTTCACATCCAACATTTAGATCTACAAATATTTTCTTCCTTAGGACATGTTGTCATAATAAAGAGAAGAAAGCCTTGGGTCTATACAGCTGTCACCCTTCAGTTTATTCTGTAATGATGATATGACTGAAAAGGATACACTGACGGGCTGTGACTTATCAACTAGTTTATGGTGGGGGGAATAGGATGGGGTGGGGGTAGGGGTGAGGGAAATAGGTGCTAAGCAAGCACCAGGACCTGAGCTCAATTCCTAGAACTCACCTAAAACAGCCTGGGAGAAGGCAAAGGAGTTTCTAGTGTGTAAGAGCAAAGCCTCTCTAGCCAACCAGGAAACAATGAATAATGAGAAGCGTTATTACCAACTCCATACTCATCTCCTTTCTAACTTAATTGTGACATCACGGAGCAGGTGCAGTGAGGAGCCCAGCTTTACAGATGGGTAAAGTAAAAGCCTATACAGAGTGGAGGTAAGATTTAAACTAGATTTAAGCATGTCCAGACCCCACCCACCCCATTGCAACCAGAAACTGTCCTGTGCAAAGTCCAAGCTTATGCAAGTGAGTTACAAAAAAAATCACGAAGAAATATCAGAGATGAGGACTGTAGCTTATACTGTTTCTATGTATTGTATGTGAGTGGGGATGGGGGAGGGTACAGCTATGAAACTAAAAAAGAAAAGGTAAGGGAGGGAGAAACAGGGTGATGAAGAAGAGGAGGAACACACCGGGACACCGGAGATATGAAGGCAAGAAGCAAAGTATGAATGTGAGGTGGGGGAGTACAAGTTCAGTGGGGGTAGGAGAAGAGGAGAAAAATCAGGGAGAAAAACGAATAGGCATAAATTAGGGGTGGCTAGGTGAAGAGATGGATCAATGGTTAATAGTGCTTGCAATTTTTAAAGAAGATTGGAATTCAGTTGTCAAATGGCTTACAAGCGCTTGGAACTTGAGCCTCAGAAGATAGGACTGTCTCTGCTGGCCTCCCTGGGTACCTGCAAGCACCTGGGTGTATTCAAACACAGACACACAGCCCACATATGCATATGCACAAATAAATTTTTTTATTCTAAAATAATCCTAAATTTTGTTTGAAAATTACTGTAATGAAACCTACTACAGAATATGGTAATTAAAATTTAAGTATCTCTCTCTCTTTCTGTGTGTGTGTGTGTGTGTATGTGCATTTAAAAAATCCTCATGTTTTAAGTAAGTTTACAATGTCTATGTTAGGCTACATTTATAGCTTTTATAGCTGTTCTTGGCCACATGTGACCTATGCTTGGATACAACTGATCATGTAATGAATAAAAATGGTATCTTGGACACAGTGGCTGCTAATTTTTCATACAATATATTAATAAACAAAATAATTGAAAGCAAGTCCCTATCAGAAGGAAAAATAACACTGAAATTCATAGATGAAGTGAAATAGACAAAGGAGTGATGCATTGTGGGTTAACTCCGTGGAAACAATCTAGGATGGCCTAGTGTTTGGAATCAATCCCAGCAGAACAGGAACAGGTAGTGCAGGAAGGCTCTTGGGGCAGGAGGGTCCCTAGAGAAGTGATGCTCACCCACAGGAAAGGATTGCACCCCAGAGCCCTGCTTATTCTAACACCCTAATTGCCCTTGGCTTATTCTCCACCGACACAGCAGCCCCAAAGGAGATAGGAGAAGAGAAAAACAAGGAGATGCCTCATTGTCCCCATTTCCTACCCTCAGTTGTCCAGGCATTAGGGCAAGAATTCTTGGAGTGCATTCCTCAGTGGAAGGAAGGCTCTCTGCAGATGTGTGCTATCTGCAGAAGTCACCCGGGTACTATTTGGCAAATTGCTGCTGCAAAACAGTGGATGGTACCCTGGTGGCCTCCTAGAGTGATTGGATACCTAAAAGTGTTTAATTTATCTCTGGGGGAAATTTACACCCTGGGAAAATCTGGTTAAATATATGAATGAATCTTCTAATCAGCCAAGATGGAAGATATAATAAAAATCATAAAGCCAGAATGCACTTCCCAAGAGCAACAGGTATATCTCCCTCAGACACAGGCTTATAGCAGTCTCTTGCTGGACTCCTCTGCTGCTTCTAACAGGCATTCAGGAAGAAGGTTCCAGAACAGCATGCTATCCTTTAACCTTGAAACCTCTTTTACTCATCTAGCAGAAATCCCTGCAGTGGGAACTAGGTCTCAGTTCAACCCTCTCAGCCCTCAGTGGGATGAACCAGCAGCCTGCTCTGAATCTGAGTCTTCTTAGGCTTGATGGGAGTCTTAAAGCCTCCAGCAGGATCAGGAGCCTTAGGGGTTAAGAATCACTTTAAGAACATTCCTCCTCCTCTGTGTCAAACAAAACCCTTCAAATCACCTGATTGTATACTTTCTGTAGAATCTCCATCAGGATAGACTAAGGTATGGGTATTGTGGTAGCAACCATCAAATGTTCAGAGACCCTCACCGCAGAGGTGATGTCAGCCGCACTATCCCCTGTGGGTTAGCAGGAACTCTGCCCTTCAGCCACTCACAGTCACTATAGGCCGCCAGACCAGGGGGAAATCATGTGTGGCCTCTCACAGCTTCTATTTTTGGACGTGACCCTTGTCACTTCTGTCCGAATTGCCTGACCTAAAGTTGAGTCACAAAAGCACGTCTGATTCAAGGGAGCAGAGAAAGACAGTTTTAACATATCCCCTCAAAGGAAGCATGGACAAGGCTTAGTAAAGCAACACTAACAAAAACCACAATTAATAATTCATAAAGAAATCGTCATGAGGGGATTTCTTTAAGAGGGATTTTCCATCATATTCTGGAGATTACATGGAAGAACAATCAATTATATGGGTCTTTGTCTGTGTGTGTGTGTGTGCATACATGTGTATGCATGTGTGTTACAAAATTGGGGTTTCCCTTCACTTGACCTGGCTCTCACTGTGTGCCATGTCTGATCATATGTGGCATAATCGAGGCACAAATAAAAATTAACATTTGCAATTGAGACTAATGAAGTTAAAATCCCATGAAGGAGATAGTAAAGTTAAACACATTTATGATAAAACATTATAATGGTCAAACACACAGACTTTCTACTAGAAATAAAAAAAATCTGAATTTGCATCCTCCTGTGGTTCGTCTGTAGTCACATTGGCTTCTGACACTGTATCTGAGAGTCAACGCAGACAAGCCAAGGGAAGCATTGTGTTGGTTATCTTTTACCTTGTCAAAATATGACAGAAGGCAGGTGACGGAGGCAAGAGTGATGCTGATTCATGTTTCATGGGATACTGTCCATCATGGCCAGAAAGGCATGGCAGTAGGCTAACTCTTCCCCTTGCAGAGGAAGCCTCTGATGGAGCTTTCTCACTGCTCAGTGTCCTCATCAGGAAGCAGACATGCTGTACTGCAAAATATGACAGAAGGCAGGTGACGGAGGCAAGAGTGATGCTGACTCATGTTTCATGGGATACTGTCCATCATGTCCAGAAAGGCATGGCAGTAGGCTACTCTTCCCCTTGCAGAGGAAGCCTCTGATGGAGCTTTCTCACTGCTCAGTGTCCTCATCAGGAAGCAGACATGCTGTACTGAAAGTGGGCTCTGGTTATAACTCAGAAGGCTTGTCTCCAATCCTCTACTTCCTGCAGTCAGGCCTCATCTAAAGCTTTTATAGCCCCTGAAGCCAAGGCCACCTATGGTTGAACCAAGGATTCAAATATAAGAGCCTATAGGAACATTTTATATTGAAACTGCAGCAAACATTAGTGGCATATATTCAGCGTCCTGTTTAAGGGATATGTTTCGGTAGGAAAATAGAAATTAGGTAATGAAAGAAGAAAGAGATCTTCTCTTTGGAAAAAGTAAAAACCAACCAACCAACAAACAGTAACAACAAAACCCAATCAAGGATGAGTCTGAATCAGAAGCAAAGCATCCTGGGTCATAACCCAACCTTGCTATTTGGAAGTAGTTTGATGTGGAATGACTAATCTCACCTCTCCAAGCCTCTGTTTCCCAAAGTGTTCATCAATGACTTATCAAAACAATGTCACTTTAAGCCATGTTGGATGGACTTTGGTGGTAATAAAGGATAGCTTTCTCCTGCAGGGAAGGCTTTCTGTGTACACTACAATATCATCCATGCTTCAGTTTTACTAGCCTGGAGCATTCACTTCTTTTCTCCACATTGTGAGTTGAAGAGAAAAGCAGATTCATGGGCTGGGATTGGGGATATGGAAAGAGTGGTACATTTATCTTGAGTTTTAAGAGCTAGCTAGGTCCCTTGGTTACAAAGGAAGGTAATTGATTTATTGTTCTCACTGAAGTTAAGAGGCTATAGCTGAAAATTAAATAATTAGCAAGGAATGTTCACTTCTAGCATCCTTAGCCAACTGCCTCTTTCTCCATAAAGATGGGCCCCAGGGGGAACAGAGAAGAATGTAACTGCAATTAAATAAGGGTATAAACTTTTCAGACAGCTGTCAGGCAAGAGGCAGGGCTGGGCCAGGATCTGTTCAAGAGTAGACACCACTCATGGTTTGCTCCAAGGAAAAAGTGTGGTGCATCTCCCAGGTATATCATTCTTCAGGCACAAGAAGTCAAAGAAAAGAGGTCCTTCCAAAGTTGTCTGTGAGGGCAACTGTTATAGAAAATACCCCGAGGAGTGTGATATTTCCCTTAGGGATCCAAAGTCACCTGAGAGGCCAGAATCCAAAAGACACTTATGTGCCCCTTGGATTATCTAGCCGTTGAAAAGTTTCAACAGTAAAGGTGCTTGCCACCAAATCTAACGACCTGAACTCAGTCCTGGGTCTCACACAGGATGGGAGGAGAGAACTGACTTCTGTTAGCTGGCCTTTGACCTCCACAGGCATTCTTTTGCACAAAATAAATATATGCAAGAACATTTTTAAAATTAGCAGAAATTTCAGAGTTACCACTATCAGGCCTGAACATGGAAATAAATTCTCTGTACAAACATTTATTGAACATCTACCTTGTTCTAGGCGCAGTGTCAATGTCCTGTGGATATAACACTGAATAAAACATAAGTCTTCACTGTGTTATATTCCTCTGTATATCTGAGATTAGACTCAGCTTTAAATAACAGCAATCCAAATTTAAAAAAGAAAACCACATTTTATGCTAGCTAAAAGATAATTCTGTTTCTTGGGTTATTCATTTCATGAAGTCAGGGACCAGGCTACAAGTTCCTCATTCATCTGGTTCTTAAATATAACACCTTACAACCCAATACAGCTGCTTTGGCTCCTACCATTACATCCATTTCCTACCGAGCCATAAGAAGTGAAAATGACCCACCCTTTCCCTTTAAAATCACTCCACAGGTCGAGATGTCAGGTGTGTATTGGGAATAGTCATGGACTGAGCCAAGAATTTAGACCCCTGTTTCTAAGAAGGAAAGTGGGAACCGATACAGATGGATAAATGATTGCTTTGCTGTTGATAAAAAACCTGCCTTTGCTGTGTTTCCTTTTCTACATTGTTTATCATCAGATTACTGAAGTAGACATTCTCCTACAGCAGAAAGACAGAGCCCCGGGCATGCATGAGAAGTCTGTCTCCATTGCTTCCCTTCAGATTTCTAACAGCTACCCTATATAAAAACACACCAGGAGACAGTCAGACACTAAGGGAAGATTGGAGAGATGACTTAGTGGTTAAGACCACTAGTTGCTCTCGCAAGAGGACCTGGGTTCAGTTCCCAGCACCCACATGGCAGCCCACAACAGTCTAAGTCCAGTTCCAGGGGATCCAAAGCTCTCTTCTGGCCTCTGTGGATACTTGTATGCACATGGTGCATATATCCTTGTGCAAGAATTCTCTCTCTCTCTCTCCCTCTCTCTCTCTCTCTGTAATTTCAATCTCTTGTATGATACTAGTATAGAGTTTTCCTTAATGAAAAAAAAGCTCCACAATGAGAAATGACTAAAGCAATTCTCATAATATTTACACCTAATTGATAAGAATTCAAATAGTTAAGAAAGAAAGAGAAAAATCACAATTAAAAAAAAAATAGGGACTTCTGGCCTTACAGTCCCCACTCAACAGGCTTATGGGACACAGGTGGTGGTGGTGTTTGAATATGAAATGTCCCTGGAAGGCTGGTGTGTTTGGACACTTGGTCTCCAGCTTGGGCCATTATTTGGTCAGGCTATGGAACCTTTTAGGTGCTGCAGCTTTGCTAGGAAAAGTGGGTCTCTGGGGCAGGCCTTGAGATATGTATAGCCACGCCCACTTCCTGTTCATGAGCTCCACTTGTTGAATGAGGAAGCCTCATGAACAGGTGTTGGCTGTTCCTGCCACCACCCCTTCCCCACCCATCATCATGCCTTCCCGCCTGTCACCACGCCTTTCCAGCCATAAGGGACTGTAGCCCTCTGGACCTGTGAGCCAAAACACACTCTTTATCTCTTAAGTTGCCCTTGTCAGGATTGTCAGTCACAGATCAGACACTGGGAAGAAACTTAAGACTGGTGGGAGCCTGCCTCTTGTGTCCACTGCAAAGGACCGTAAAAGGGTCATAAGAATCATTTGGACTTGATTCAACTTCATGCTTGGTGCTTGAACTTAAAAATTTAAGAGTTCATGTGTAGTGTGCATCATCTCTGCCACACAGAACTGGAGAGGAATCAGGGCTGCAGAATTTTCTAGTCGGCTTCCTCTCTTCTCTTCCTCCCTCCCTCCCTCCTCCTCCTTCTTCCCCCCCCCCTCTCTCTCTCTCTCTCTCTCTCTGTTTTGGGAGGGGTCATACATGCTTGCATGCCTTCAGAAGCTCAAGTACAACCTCAAGTATCATTCCTTAGGAGCCATTTACCAAGGGTTTTCAGGGTCTCTCATTGGCTCAGGACTGTCAAGCAGGCTAGGCTGACTCTGCCGGCCCCTACTTATCCAGTGTTGGAATTATGAGTGGGCACCGCCACACATGTTTTTTAACAGAGACATCAGTTGTTGAATCCAAATCATGCTTACACAGCAAGTGCTTTTATCGGCCAAACCATTTTCCTAGCCCCAGCTTCATTGATGGACATGTAGCAATGAGTAAACTTCAGCACCCAGGAGAAGTATAGCTTGATCCATAGACAGCAACAGATTGCAGTAAAGTTGGGTAGCAACTCGGCGTAGCATTTCAAAGAGTTTAGTGTGCTACCTGGCCATAGCTAAGCTCTGTGATTGTGCACCTTAGTGGGTGGGGCTGTGAATCTATCTATAAACAAGGACACTTAATCTTATTGCTGGTCTCTCCAGCTCTTCCTAATTTTAGAGAAAAAATAATTAAGGCAATCCTGTCTATACATATTTAAAATCTTAATTTAATTGGAATTCTTTAGATATCTAGTTACAATGTTAATAGCCAATGTCATTTTTTAAAAACTCTTTCACATCATGTATCTTGATCCCGTTCATTTCCTGTCCCTTTGAATCTACCCTCTGGCCCTGCACCTCCCCCCGAATAAAACAAAATTCAAGAGAAAAGGAAATACAATAAAATGAGAAAAATAAAAAAGGGAAGAAATTAAAAATCTCCTCATGGAAGCTGCAGTATGACCCAATAAAGCATGCTATGTATCCTTTTTTCCCATCCCTCTCTACTTTCAAGTGTTCATTGTAAAGAATGACTGGTCTAGGTTGAGACCTCTGGTCTTCACTACACATTTGGTGATGGGCCCTCCACTAGGACTCTTCCTGGACATCCTGCTGACACCCTGTGTTGTGGAGCTTTGGGTCTATAGGTAGATCATAAATGGGATGGATGTTGAGGCAGGCCAAGTTATAACCCTGGTTTGGTACCTGGACAGCTGTTGAGTTGGTCCCCAGATGGGAAATGGGAACAGCTTTCCCATGTCACAATTTTGGGGCTGGCTCACCCACACCTGTGCTAACAGTGTTGGTTCTATTGTGTTGCTCTGGCAAGGTGCAGGGTCTGCTGCTGTCCTGGGTGTTGCAGCTGGTGGAGATCAGGGATGGCTCTCCCACACTTATGACCACAGGGCCAGCTCTCCCACCTGCCTCACTTGTTGAGGGATGTCCGGGGACAACTCTCCCTTTTCCATGTCATCATAAGGCAGATGGGGACAGCTGTCCCATGCTCATGAATTCAGGACTGGCTTATCCACACTCCTCGCTAACAGGGTCGGCTCTGGTCAATGTCATTCTTATATCTTGGTTAGGTTGTACAAAATTTGTATTACTCCATAAATTTTCAAGATTTATTTTATGTTTGCATGTTTTGCCTGAATGTCTGTAAACGTGTGCCTGGTACTCATGGAGGAAAGAAAAAAGATGTTGAATCCCTTAGTACTAGAATTACAGATGGTTGTGAGCTGCCATGTGGTTTCTGAGAATTAAACCTTGGTCCTCTGAAAGAAAATAAGTGCCCTAAACTTCTGAGTTAGTTCCTTGGTTAACTTAATACTGATTTGTTATTTCAGAGTCTCTTATGGTAAGGCTGGCCTTGAACTTGCAATGTAGCTGAATGACCTTGAATCCCTGTTCCTCCTGCCCCTATCTCCTGCTGGGATTATAAGTGTGTATCACCAAACCTGTTTATAATTTGCTGGTGATGGAACCCCGGGCCTTGTACACACTAGAAGAGCAATCTCTAGTCTTGGCACAAACATTTTAATATCTCCCATGTATTATTTTGTTTATGATAGATTCATGTACTATGATATTGACAGGATTTATTAAGGTGAAAGGATCAGGAATTCCAGAGCCACTGACAAATACCATCACTGATTGAAAGACACAAATCAAAATAACCCAATAATAAAAGTCAAACATGAACAGGACCATATCCAGTGTGAACAGAATTTGTGAATCTCTATGTGCTGGGGCACGTGTACAGATAAGTGTGAGGCCTTTACACACTGACAAAAGCAAAGATTGGAAGAAGGGACAGGATGATAGAATGATTCTGAAAATGAGATCTGATTGAGCCAGCTGGCTATTCCTCTGTTCTAAGTGTTTTGTCTGGCGCAAAATTGCCACAGAGCAGAGTGGAAAGCCATCACTGAAAACAAGAACACAATTTCTTTAAATAGAGCAGGACCTCCAGTCAGCTTATGTTTCTCATAATAAGCACAGAATCTTGTTTTTCAGCATGAATTGATGAGCATTATTGCTGAAGGCAAAGGGGACCCCAGGATTCTGACATGGCTTCCAAAGTCTTGCTCTTTACAGTCCAAATGGAGGAAGCGTCAGTCTTACATTGCTCCCAAAAAGGTCCTCGAGACACACACTACAGAGGGTTATGACATTGATGATATGAGGCAGGTGCCAGGCCTTAAACATACTACCACACAATGTGAAGGAACACTACAGGGTATCTCACTGAGCCACTAACAAGGCTAGCTGCCAGCAAGCCCCAGCCACCCTATCACCTCCACCCACAAAGCACAGCAAAGTTTATAGGGACCTGAGAGGCAATGTGGAACTTTCTATGTTGTTGCTGAGGATTCAAATTCAAACCTGCAAAGCAAGTCTTCTGACACTCTAAGCCCAAGCCCACGGTTTCATTTCTCCCTTGGATTGCCCTGCTGCCTTTGTCACAGATTAAACAAAGTTCAGCAGAACTCTCCAAGGTGGTTCAAAGATGAATGCAAAAGCCCCAACCTTCAGACTTCTAACAGAAATCATAAGAGACTATTTTTTTTTGTAAGCTAGCTAGTTGAAATTATCCAAAGACATGGTTTATGGGCTTGAGATGGGGCTCCATTAGGAGGACATTTTCTTAGCATGCATGAAGTTCTGGGTTTGAGCCCAGCACTACATAACCAGGTTGGTGGCACACACTTGCAATCATAGCACATGGGGGTGGGGTGGGGGGAGGGGGAACAGAGGCAGGAAAATCAGAAGGTCAGAGAAAGAAAGATGAAAAATTCAAGGTAATCCTTGGATATACAATGAGTTCAAGGGATTAGGGGAGAGAGAGAGACAGAGAGAGAGAGAATTGGGAAAATGTTGACAATAAACCTAAAAGAAGTAGTAGGTAGTAGGTGGGTCAGAATTTGTTACATTACAGGCCTCTGTTCAACAACAGACACTTAAGAATCTGAACTGACTTTGACTAGGAAAAAATATTCTTAATACTGATCATAAAACTTGGATATCTGGAGATACTGTAATTTCCTAGAAGCCAATAATAAAATCATTCAGTATCTAAGGAGTGATTATCATATTTTACATAAGGAATATGCAAATGCTAATGAGATCATGAATATAAGTTCTGTGTCATCATCAATTTTTAAGGCAAACTAAAGTCATCATAACATGACATTAAAAGCACAACATATTTTCATTTACTAATTTTTAAAATTATGTGCATATGTATGTTACATATACATGAGTGCAAGTGTCTCTGAGGCCAGAAAAGGGCCTCAGATTCTCCTGGAGCTGGAGTTAGAGGCTATCGTGAGCTGTCTAATGCAAGTTCTGGAACTAAATTCAGGTATTTTTTAAGAGTTATCTGAATTCTTAATCACGGAGGCATCTTTTCAGCACTCACTATACTTCTTTCTTAAACTGACAATACCAAATGCTAGCCAGAGTAAGAAACAGTGAAGACTTCAGTGTATTGCTTATGGCCTGAAAATGCCTTTGATCAACTGGAAAAAAAAAGATTCAGGAGTTTCTTTGGAAAGTGCATAAACCCCAGCCTGATGACCTGGAATATTCACCTGTAGATACTTACTAAAGAAAAATGAAGGCACTTATCTACAAAAAGGTTTCTGCAAGAACAGCAATAGAAATCTACAACTGGTCAAAATGACAAGAATAAGTAACTCGGATGACTGTCTCAGCCCCAACAGTTACATCTACAACGCAACCCCACACACCCAAAGCTCAGGAAACACTGCAGAAGAGAGGTCAGGAGACAGCAAGACCTACAAGCCCTGGAGGTTGTCTTTGGGATAGCATCTTTTAGATATGACAGGGAAGCTGCCTGCACAAAACCCCAACAGTATGGCTGCCTAAATAAGACCTGCACCATAAGGACAGCAGTAGAACTGCCAATGTGGGAAATCTTACAAGGGCTCCATTCCCAGAGGAAGAGCTACAGGCAGCCAATAGCTGATGGACCCAGAGCATCAGTTTCTCCAGCGATGTGCCCCCTGGTGGTCAGACCCAAAGAGTACATGTAAGAGGAGTGATGCATAGACTCAGTAGGCATATTTTTGAGACAATTAATAATAAGAGAAGAAGACAAGAAGGACTGGGGAGTCATGGATGGAGTTGGAGCAGAAGGGGTGGGAAGAATGTAAATACAGAACTCATTCAAGAAATTCTCAGGGCTGGAGAGATGGCTCAGCAGTTAGGAGCACTGGTTGTTCTTCTGGAGGACCTGAGTTCGATTCTCAGCATCTACATGGCAGCTAACAACTGTCTGTAATTTCAAAATCTGACACCCTTACACAATTATACATTCAGGCAAAACACCAATTCATATAAAATAAAATAAAATATTAAAAAAAGAAATTCTCAAAAAATGTATTTAAAACCTTGCCTCCCCACACACACTTAATTTTATACACCTGAGAGAATAAGAGCCATAGGGACGCATAAAAGGACCTTTTGAACTAGATGTAATGGAGAAAATCAGGAATCCATTTGCTGCAGTCCCCTGAGCAGAAACACTCTACCTTCTGGGATTTTAATGTAATTTGTTCACAGACTCACCCCACCTGAAGGAGGAAAGCATTGTTCTGTGGGAGAATCTCCTTGTAATGTCTCTGTCCATCTCCAATCCAGGGGCACTTGTCAGGACTACCAAGCCTTGCTTCTGTTCCTGACAACCTAGTACTGTAAATTTAGATTTTTCTATGTAATGACTATGAAGAGTATAGAGAAAAGTCGACGAGGGATAGAACACAGCCCTTGGCTCAAGTTATCTGTCAGATAGTAATTCTGTCTTAGCCCAGGTTCCCTGGAAAATAGAGCCTAGGGCAACGGATTATCTGTTAACACCTTAGTGGGAAGTGTAATCCTGTGGAATTAAGAGCGAGGGAAATGGGGAATTGATTAAGGGAAAGCATTGAGATCAAATACAAAGGAGGCATTGCTGAGATGCCCAAATCGCATACCAAATATAGCACGGTCGCTCATTCTTACGGAATCACCACAGCGGAGACTTTGTGCCCTGTGTTCGGGATAACCCTGGGAGTGAGTGGGCAAGGGAAGGGCACAGGACTGGGAGGGAGGCTGACAATCACCTCACCATTATCTTAGCTTCCCCTCTTCTGTGTCCACAGGTCCCCTGAAGGGGGGCTCTCCTTTCAATATTCTAGAGACTTCCCAAGGCAGGGGTGAGAAAGATCTGATGTTTTAATCTATGTTAGATTTTTATTACAATTGTTTTAAAGTTAAAATTGATCATCTTTAGCTATGAAGAACAGTCTTTTAAGTATTATTTTGTATTCAAAACTTAAAGTAGTAGAGCTGACTTCCCAAGGGCTCCATAAGAAAGATTTCCTAAGTCATACGGCTTAGTGTACTGAAGGTACCAAAAGACACGATTTTAGTTATGTGTTTTTTATTCTTGTTCCAAAGACAAACAAAGGCAATAATAGTGGTATTAAGAGAGAGCAGGACATCAAACTGACATTTCATCATGGAAAACTGATGCTCAGTAGGGTCACTCTGACATGTTAAGGAGTGAATTTACATGTATTTATCTGGAGTTCATTGTTTTGGGTTTTTCTTTTCCACTTAATAATTGATATCTTTCTTTACTTTCTCAAAAATCTCAGCTAACATCTCTTCTATCCTTGTTTTCTGACTTTCCAAATCTTGAAACATTTTTTAAAAGCATACATCACACAGGCACACACGCACACACACAAACATAATCAATATATTGATCTGTGTAATTCTTAAGTTCATATCTGTCTTTCCTTTATATTTCTACTCTGAAATCTGGGTGAGTTGCTTGGTATTCTATATAGTCCTTAACTCTGTCTTCAGCTGCATTCATTAGCTTGATGGTTTCACTTTTCAGGGTTTCCTTCACAGTGCCCTGCTGCTTCTTTACTATTTTATGGTCATTGTCACACTGTTGTGTCTTTAGATACCAGAAACACACCAGTCTAGACTTTTTCAGGAGCCTTTCTGGTTTCCACTGAACTCTTTTGCACAGAGAGAACCTTTTTCATGCCTATTTCTCATAGATTTTGACATGTTGCATGCCAAGGATGAGGGGTTTGGTACACTGCTTGCTTTCACTTAATCTCTGAATGTTTAGTGGCACTTCACTCAGGGTCTCACAGCGGGATACTTGATTCAGAGTCAAATCTCATAACAGTAACCCTGAGCACTTATCTCTTAAGACTTTGTGTGTGCATCTGTGTGCACATGTGTGTGCAGGTGAGCTCATGTGTATATGCCAGAGTTCCACAATGAGCATTTTTCTCAATAGCTCTCATTCTTATTTTTATTTTTATTGGAGGGGCGGGACATCTCTCACTAAGCCTAGAGCTCATGGATTTAGCTGGATTATCTGGACAATATACTTCAGGATCCATTCATCTCTACCCTTTTCCCCTCAGGACTGGGTTCACAGATGTACCACCGGGTTTTTCTTTTACATAGGTGCTGAATTCAGGTCCTAATGTTTGCACACCGGCACTTCACTGTCTGAGCCCCGTCCACAACTCTGCTGAAATTACTCTTCAGTCACCTACCCACTCAACTCAGTATGGTGTACCGCATCAGGCTGTAGTCTTAGTGTAGAACAGCTCTCCCCCAGAGCCTAGTCCACGGTGCCGGTTGAAGTGCTGCCACGAGTTGTGTGTCCAGCCGTCTTCCTTAGGATGACCTGCCTTTATCAGCACAGGTGAGTGTGTTGGATTCTCTTCCTTAGGGTGAGCACCGAGTGCCTCTGTCTCCACATTCCAGAAATTTCTTTTGAACTTGCCTCTCGGTATTTCTGATCCACAAAAATGTTTGATTGACACTCCGAGGACAAATATTTTTATTTTATTTTAATAGAGAGATATAATTAATCACTATTTTTGTTTTTTGTGTGTATACAGTTCTGTGATGTTGAATCATAACATGTTGAGATATTTAAACATTCCAGTATAAATAAGTATTATTTTGGTTTATACTATGTCAGCATATTGGAAGGAGACTTTTTTGTTCAACATTTTCAAAGGTTTACATACATACCTTTTAAAATGGGAGGTTAATATTTGGATTAAGTTCTAGGGCAGTAATTAAAGCATATGTTTAAAAAAAAACTCCATTACAGTATTACTTGAAAACAAACAAAAAAATATCTAATTGACCCACATTGGAAACAATTAACTAAATTATACACACAAGAACTTCCAATTATTAAATATGATTATGTAGTTTTATATGTTAGTGAGAAAATAGTTTACTAATAAATGGACAGTTCATTTAGTGAATGGCTATGAGTATATGTATATATAAGCACATGCTTTACAATATACATACACACATGCACTCACACATATGAACTTTGTGAAACATTGACCTCTCAATATAGCAAAACTATTGTTGATTTAAATTTCCTTTGAGTCAAGTGTGTTGTTCTCTGTCTGGGCAGAGGAGACAGAAAGATTGGAGTTCATTGCCAACCTGATCTACCTAAGGCCCTGTCTCATAAAACAAAAGTTATCAAAAATTTCCCTTTTAAAAGATACTGGTCTGTGTCTTTCATATTTTGTTTTTAACTAAGTTTCTCTTGTTAGACATTTCTGTCTCCCATTTCCACACCTGTTCAATGGAGTAACTCCAGTTGATGGCTAATTGTGGCTGTCAGTTTGGCTAAATCAGGAATTAAGTAAAATTCAAGCAGCTGGGAAGACAGGTGAAGGCTTTTTCATGGTTAGATTATTCCAGGTGAAAGACACACCCTAAATCTGGATCAAATGAATTAGAAGGCCTATCCCAAATCTGGGCTCCACCTCTGGTGGCACCCACATAAAAGGGTACATCTATTTGCCTTCATTCTCTTTGCCAACTTCATCTGTCCTGAGTAATTTCTTCACTGGTGTTAGAACCTACTTCTTCAGGATTCCAAAATGCATTGAAATTTGCCATCTCTATAGGACTTTGCTGAGAATCCATCATCAGATTAGGATTGTGGAGAAATCCAGTTTCCTGGATTGAAGGACTACTGGACCCTTGGCCTTTCAAACAGGAGACAGCCATTGTTAGACTACTCAGATCACAGCCTAAAAGCCACTCTAGTAAATTCCTTTTTAATATATAGATGTGTGTGTGTGTGTGTGTGTGTGTGTGTGTGTGTGTGTGTGTGTGTGAGAGAGAGAGAGAGAGAGAGAGAGAGAGAGAGAGAGAGAGAAAGAGAGAGAGAAAGACAAGTCAAGATACTTTAGATTTTTAAATTGTAAAGGCCGTGAAAGATTATAGGGAAATTTGAAGTTGTATTAAATATATTTGTATTATGATATGGCTGCAAGTCAAAGAGTGGAATGTGGTGGTTTGAATGAGAATGATTCCTATAGGCTCATTGAAGGTTTGGTCCCTAGTTGGTGAAACTGTTTTGGTCAGGAGTAGGAGGTGAGGCCTTGTTGAAGGGGCCAGGGCCAGTCTGTCTCTTTCTTGCCTACTGCCGGTGGATAAGATGTAAACATTCAGCTAGTGCTCCAGGGCCTTGCCTGCCTGCCTGTGCCATGTTCCCTGCCATGATGAGCATAGATTCACCCTCTGAAACTGTAAGCGAAACCTCAATTAAATGCTTTCTTTTGTAGGTTGTCTTGGTCATGGTGTTTCTCCACTGATACAGAACAGTAACTAAGGCACACAGAAAGCTCTGAATAGGAGTGTTGTGGAGATTAAATGACAGTCCCCATGCCAATCATGTCTACACACACATTATCCAACCAAAGGTGTAAAAAGAGAACTTGACTCTAGGTGAATGAATTGAAGTGGCCTCATCAGGAGTCAAGGGTGACAGCAAGCATGACATTCTCTGATAAAGTAGTAAGGGAGATGAACTGTGATAGAGGGGAGGGGAGGGAGGGCACAGAGGAAGTAAATATTACGTAGATTACAAATGGTGACAAAGTGACATAATCTAAATTGTAAGAGGGAATCCAAGATGCTATAGAAAGTGTTAAAATGTCACAATAAGGCTCAGATCCTTCATAATGTCTCAGAAGCCCATAAAATACAATGAAATATCTATACAATTAGGAGTAAGATATGGCAGGATTATATTAAATTTTATAATAGACATATAATTTTAAGGAAATTCTAGTAAACTCATAGAAATGGGATAGTTACAAAGACCCATGGAATTCTTCAAATTTATACTAAATAAAGACCATTTCAAGTGCTATTACAAAGGAATACTGCTAGTCTATACATTTTAAATACAATGTTTACTTTACAAGTCATGCTGTTATGGTTTGAATGTGGTATGTCCCCCAACAGACATTGATGCCAGATCCCTAGCTAAAGGTGTTTTTGTGAGACGTGCTAGAAGCATTAGGAAGTGGGACTTAGCTGGAGAAGTGAGGACACTCAGGAGTGTGCTTGGGGACTCATTTAAAAAATATTTTATTTTTCTAATTATGTGATGTGTGTGTATGCGTGTGATTGTGTGTGTGTGTGTGTGTGTGTGTGTGTGTGTGTGTGTATACATAGCATTCAGATCCCCTGGAGCTACCTGATGCGGGTGCTGGGAACTGGACTCCAGTCCTCTGTTCCGTCCTGTGAAGTCCAGTGTTAGTTCTTAAGATCTCTTAAGGAAGCATGAATGGATTGTTTCTTAATATATCAAGAGGCATGTAAAATTAATTATTGATTAAAATCCTTTAAGATGCAGTCCTGAATGCCATGATCCTAAATACTAAAATGAGGATAGGTCAAAATCTCCAAAAATCTGAAGTTCTCCAAGTCAGATCTCCCATCTCCCAAAATAAAAAACCTGAAAGGTAGAATCTTAGAGCGAGAATCCTGAAAATTTATTGTGCAAGGGGTGTGTGCGTGTGCGTGCGTGCGTGCATGCGTGCGTGCGTGCGTGCGTGCGTGTGTGTGTGTGTGTGTGTGTGTGTGTGTGTGTTGGGGCAGGAAGGTTATATAAGAGGGATAAACAGTGAATTGTGGGGAAGGAATTGGCCATGGCACACGGCAGTGATGAGCAATTCTGTCTAAAATGCTTCATTTGTCTGCATTGGCATTCTTTCCAGATGAGGAAATTCCAGAAGCTTTTAATGAATTCCAACCACATTTGCCTGGAGAAGCCAGAGCTGTTACCGCCTGGCTCCCAGGTCATTATGAGCATGGTAGGTTGATCAGCGAGACACTTACGCAACAGTGCTGTTTAATCACCATGTTGTTTGGCCAGTTTTGTCGTCTGTGTACAAGTGCCTGCGGAATGGAGTTCTGAGATTTAGGCACAACACAGAACGTGGCTCTGGAGATGGGAATTTTAATAGAGTATGCACTCATGGGGATATACTAAATTGTCGAGTTTCATCATAGCGTAGAGACATAGAAAATCACACGAATGCATCCTTTAAGATAAGCAATACCTCTAAAAAATCAGCTATTTATTTACTGTGATTTATCTTCAAAGCATAATTCCTATGTCCACTACCCGAAGTTCATCCTTCCTCACTATCAAGTAATTACCCTTTCTTGTTCTCCTTTCCACATGTTATACTGCACCCACAGGTACATTTGTCTGTATGTGTGAATATACTTTAGACTAGGATCCATATATGAGAGATGTGCATCACAAGAGAGGATACAAAGCTAATTATTGTCATTGATTTTTCCTCTTTTGTGGTAGATAAGCAGATAAAAGTATAACTGATAATGGAAACATAAAATTCAAGGTGGAACTTCACCATTTCAGAATGGCTATTCTAACTATATGGAAGTTCATTGAGATGTACAGACATTGGGCCTGGCTAACCTCACTGTATGATGTCCTTAACTTGAAGGTTCTTTGCAATAATGCTTTAATTAGTACAAATTATATAAGTCATGCCCCCATAGTTGTCAGAGCCTAGGATGGATTACCTCTGTGTACTTTTTCACCTGTCAATTTTACTTCCCAGTGTTTTTTGTTGTTTATTTTTCTTATCTATTTTATCTACTCCCCATCACATGCACAATATTTTAAATTGTCAACATTATATTTACAGGTCTATGCTATGTACTTCATTGTTGCCTCATTTACAGTACTGGAATATACTAAAAAATATAGAAGGTGTACTTGGGAGTTTGGAGACTTTTTATTTGTATTTGACATAATTTGTTACATTAATTCAATAAAAACTCATTATTGGCACATTGACTTTGTAAGGAAACACTGCACATCATCATGAACACAGAATTTTTTACTTGGTGGGAGATCCTTTGGCATATCTGTTTTCTGAAACGGTAAAAACTCAAGAACTCAGCTCTTTGGCCCACTGTGTATACAGTGGAAACCTAGTGTGGTTTTGGTTCATACCATTAAAAGGCTTCAGTTACTCCTCGGTATATTGTGGATAACCATCTTTACAAAGCTGAGAGCTTCAGGTTAAATACAATACACTCATTATTACCCAGTTTATTGCATAGAATAGCTTATGAAATGAGATCTATCAAGTAGATTAAATAACTGTTATAATTTGTGTCAACTCTACATCAACATGAAAGTAATTACTTATAATGGTAAGCATCAAAAAAGAATATGAAAATTTAAATTAGATAAGATCTTGCATATTTATTATTTTTAATATTTATGTGTTTGCATATATGTGTGTGTTCATGTGAATGTATGTAATGACTGTGTAGGTACTCAAGGAGACCAGAGGGCCTTGAATCTCCTGGATCTAGAGTTACAAGCCATTGTGAGTCACCTGATGCAGGTTCTTGGAACTGAATTGGAAGCCACTTAAGCAAATACTCTTAACTGCTGAGCCATTTCTCCAGCCCTCTAGATTAGAATGTAAAATGTACTATTTTAGCAATGCAATGATATGTTATAAGTTGGTGTATGGAAAAATAAGTGACTTGTGAAAATGATAAGATGTTGGGTCATTATTTTCCTATTTTAATTAGGAAAATCTGGGTGCTATCAAACTGTTGGGAAATTAGCTAGTATAATTTTGAATTCACACTGACAATACATAAGGAGCTAGCAGTGTGAAAACTCTGGGCATTTGAGGTTTATAATTAAGAGTGAAAAAGGCCAATTTTATATAAAATCACAAAAGAAGGTAACTTGTCAGTACCTTGATACTGCCCCATCTGACGTAAGCGTTCACATCGGTATTCACTAAGCTCTGAAAATAGGGCTGCCTCCAAGCCCTTCCTTATCATCACTTGGAGAAACACAAGTTATGGAGGTTCAACTATCTGTTCTAAATACTTAAAAGACTTGATGATTTCATAAACATTTCAATCAAGTGTGTTTTGACAAATGATAGAACTTAAAAATATGCACAAAGTCATGGTTTATATACACAAATGATCCAAGACAACTACATTTAATTATTGAACATAATATCCGGATGATCAGCTGAGAGGCTTTCTATGAATAGTAAATAGCAAAAAACTGTTTGTAAGAATAATAATATACTGCTGTGTGAGGTGGTACATGACTGTAATCCCCCTAACTGGGAGGCAGAAGTGGGAGGCAGGCTCTAGAATCCAAAGCCAGCCTGTTCTATACAGTGATTTTTCAGGACAACCAGTGATACTTAGTCTTAAAACAAAAACTAAAATAATAGCCAAAATGAATAATAAATAAATAACACTTAACAGCACCAAGAACAAACAAAAATGTTGAACTTCACGTTTTGTATATCTTTATATATCAATTTCATAATTATTTTCCCAGCTCTTATTTGCACACTGATATGCATACTACTATAAATTATATAATACAGATTATGTATTATGCATTATAGAAATTTCAACTTTAATCATGTTCTATGACAGTATTGCTTAGAAGGGTATAAGCAATATAGTCAATTGTACAAACTTTGAACACAATTGAACCAATAATAGAGATGAGAGTGGTGCAAAAGATGGGAGAGGGGAGCAGTAGACTCAAAGCAGGTGCCAGGTGCTGCTGTCAGGTGGGCTATGATGTCGCAGTGACAGAGGGTTGTCTGGCTATCCTGGCCGGAATTCTGGGAGGGAATGACTGATTCCACTCCTTCCAAGCTCACAGGCACTGGGAACCTGTGCGGTGGGTCATCCATATCCTTTCATGGACCTATCTACTCTCTGTGTTTCTCACCAGCCCCATGAATGCAGGAAATCAATTTAGCAGAGGAGGATGCCCAGATGGACAGCTCCCCTCGTTTATTTTGACGTTAATGCTGTTCTATGTGAATTAAAGTAATGAGCACTTCAAGATGAAGTGAGGTTGTTTTTATATTTCATTTTTGTAATTGAAAGTATAAACTGGGCTCCGTGGCAGGTGAGCAGCTCCAGACTGCTTTAGCTTCTGAATTTTCTTGGAAAAGATTAGAGAATATCTTCCCTCTTATAGGATGTAACAACTAAGTGTAGAAGCCATAGAAGCCATTGTGGTAGGGGCTTTGTGTGTGTGTGTGTGTGTGTGTGTGTGTGTGTGTGTGTGTGTGTGTGTGTGTGTGTATCTGTGTCTGTGTGTGTCTGTGTATGTGTATGTGAATTTCTTAGGCATGATTTTTACATCTGCAAGGGAGTAAATGTTGGACATTCATACTTTTAGGTTCTTATTCAGAATAAAACTTCTATCAATGATAATCAGGTTCCCAGGCTCAAACTGATTGACTTTAAAGTTCCCACTGTTCTCAATAGAGGAACTGGTTAGCCACATGCTGTGGGAACAAGAGCATGGATCAGGTGTTCAAGGCTTACTGGGTGTTTTACTTTGCTTTCTGTTGCTGTGATAAACACCAGAACCAAAAGCAACTTGGAAAGAAAAGAGTTCATTTCATGTTATATTTTCAGGTCACAGTCCATCTCTGAGGAGTGTCAGGTCAAGAACTCAAGACAGGAACTGTGGAGGAATGTTGCATGGCGGCTTTCTCCTGGCCCATATTCAGCTACCTTTCTTATACAGCCCAGGCTCACATGCCCAGGAAAGTACCACCTACAGTAGGTTGTGCCCTCCTGTATCAATCAGCAATCAAGAATGTGCCCCACAGGCATGCCCCTAGACCTATGTGATCTGCGGAGGCAATTCTGCATTGGAGAGTCCCTCTGATGACTGTGGGCTGTGTCAAGTTGATAACTGAGTATGGTTAGAATACCTGGCATGTGGATGTGCGGGCTTCCCCACTTCTCTGAGTCTTTTTTTTTTTTTTTAATAGCACAAGGGGGATATTTTCTGTCGAATAAATACTTTGGGTTTCCTTTTCACCTTTCATATCTCCTTGAGGGTTGGCGTCTTATAATAAGAGTGAGAATTGGTTATTTTTGGAATTGGCGACTGTTTTCACCCAAAATCATTGCCTCTAGGAACAGAAAGACGCTGGGGGCAAGCATTCTGTTCTTCCATCCTGGGCTCAGCCAGAGGCCCAGTGTCTTCACAGAAATTCTTGACATGAAAAGATGCTCAGTGTGAATCGTTACAAGAGAAAAGAAATGCAGGGCAAATGTTAACAGAGATCAGCCTTGGCAGGAGGGATGACAGAGACACCCAGAGCAAGGGGAGTTCAGTAAGATGATTTGCTGGAATCTGAGTCACTCTGCTTTCACAGATGCTCACTCAGACATCATGGTTGGCGGGTAAAATGGGAAATATCCAGACTCTTTAGGAAACAAGCTCACTTCTGCGCAGCATGTCATACAGGGACTGACAATCAGAAGGCATAAGTGACAGGCAGTGAAGGTCGTAAATGTGATCGAGTCTCTTCTTCCTCCTGCGACACTGACCACTTCACTCCTGCTTCTGAGCTGCTGTGCATGCTCTTAATTCCTAGGCTTACTGTTTTGTCCTTCTTCCATCTCCACTTTATGTTTGACAGATAGCATTGCACATGGAAACCAGCAGGATTCAAATGGTTAACTCTGAGCAGAGCCTACACAGTGTCAATATTTAGAGTGGCCCTGTTTGACCGAGGGCGGCTTCTCCTTCCTCTGAGTAATTACTCTGTATGTGGATTCTTGCTTTTCATAAAGGAAACTTGGCTTGCTAGCTATTACATATACCAAATGAAGCCTAAGCTTGTGTAAATGTTGAAAAATGAATTAAAATGAAATTGCTGCTTGTGATAGGCCTTCCGTGATTTAGTATGGTTTGGGAGGCAACTGTCAATTGCCACAGAAGGGAACATCAGCTTTTCCACATGGCAACCATGTCGCACACAGTTTCATTAGTCAGAGAGATGAAGACAGTCCTGGACCCACTTCGTGTACTCCCTTCCTGCACCCACAGACTGTCTCAGTCTCAATTTGGGTGCCAGCAATTCTCATGATAGATGGATGATACATGGTCACTGAATGTTGACAGGGCAGGTTGGAAATAGTTATATCCCTATTGACACACTCCAGGGTTTTCTAGCATTTAGCATAAGAGCTTTCCAAGATTTGGGACAGGGTTGGTAATGGCCACAGAGGTACACATTAAATTGGCTACCACTTGCTGTGTAAACTGAGAAGTTGGCTCTGGCAGTGGGGATGCACCCCTGGCCCCATTTCAGACCTAAACATGCTTATCCCAAGGTGTCCTCCAAGGCCCTTTGTCTTGGGAGGAGATAGCTCCCTGACTGATATAGAAAGGGTAAAACATCCAGAGAGTAAAAACACTGTGCTCTTGAGAATAATTAGAAGGCAAAGCATTTCCAACAGACACTACTACTGTTCACCCCATGATAGAAAAGCACCCACTGTGAGAAAGGAAGCCATGGAGAGAGAGCTTACCAGGGAACTTCAGCAGACTGCCTCAGTTTACCTAGTTGGTTTCTGCTGTAGGCTGTGCACACCTGGTTTGATAATGTCATCTCAATCCCTTACTATTTTTCTTCTATATGGAAGCCTCATCTCGGGAGACATCTGCTCTACCCCGGACTCTGTCTGCTGGGGACTCCAGCTGACTGCCTTCAAGGGGCCTGCCTTCCCAGTTGGTTTCTGTTGCTTGTTTCGAGCCATCGATTTGATGTTTTGCTCTCTATCTTTCACTGACCATTTGTTCTTCTACATTGACTTGCTGTACTTTACAAATTCTCTCATTCAAAGCCTACCATACATCATTCTCCAGACTGCACAGCACAGTCTCTTTAGCCAACATACATCACAAGTGTCGAGAGTCCCTGTATCCTTAAATTTGGTGCTGCTCTGCAATAGCCATTCAGTCTCACTCCAGACCACTCCAAAGGAAAAGAAAATGTGACACAGTGTTAATCCAAGTTAATGTGACTTTAGTCCTGAGGCGAATAAAGAAAAGGATAGATGATAAACAGTGAGGCTTTTAGAAGAAATGGCAAGTGAAATGTGGGGACAATTATTTTGAGTATGGCAGATTAGGTACCTAATCTACTGAGTTAAGAGAGTGCGCAGTGCTAATACACAGGCATAAAGGCCTTTGCTGGATTAACCTTTTTTTTTGTTTTCCCTACAATGATTACTGTATGTCTTTCTGACCCAAGCCTGGCCCTGGTCCGAAAGCCTCAAGATCATCAAACTTGTGTCTAAAACACATCCTTCTATTAACGACAGCACATGGACCAGAGACTGAGCTCATGTGGAAAATGCCTGCTTTGTATTTATCTGATGTCTGACCATCCTTTTCCCTTGGTAGGGCCAGGAAGACACACCTGAATGTAGCCCTGCTTTCCAGGAGTTTCATATTCTGATAGGGATGCAGCCAGACCCTGAAGATGAACTCATCTCTGTGTGCTTAGTGGAAACAGAGAAACTGGCCCCCACCTTACAGTGCTCACGGGGTTCTGTTGAGGCAGAATCTCATGATCAGAACATCATGAGCCATGATCTAATTGTAGGAGATGAGGTGAGGCTTGAATGGGTCAGTGGCAAGGCTACTGGGATTGAATGAATGGAACAAGACATCAGAATAAATTGGAATTCCAGACAAATGTTTAGATATGCTGTGTGCAGGAACACAAGTGTTCTGTGTGCTATCTAAAATTCACATTTAGCTAAGACTACTGCATCACATGTGGCAAGCCTCAGAGTAAAGAACTCACTTTGAAGCTTTAATTATTTAGCACTTTAAAAAAGAATGAGGCAATGGCAACGTTAGAAAAGGCTTTCTGGGGAATTCCTAGGCTGCGCCTGCATTGGCCTTTCTGTTGCTGCTGTTACCATTTTTCGTTGTTTTTCTTGTTGTTCTTTAATAATTGATTTAAAAAAATGTTGTATGTGCTTGTGTGTCTCTGTATGGATTTGTGCACATGAGTATGGGTGCCTGCAGAGGCCAAAAGAGGGCATTGCATCCCCTGGAATTACAGGTGTGGGCCACCTAACCCGGCGGTGCTGGGAACTCAACTTGAAACCTCTGTAAGAGCAGCAGGTATTCTGAACCACTGATTCCTCTCTCTTTCGTTTCAGAGACAGAGTCTTACACTGTGGCCATTGACCTCAGACTCCTAATCCTCCTGCCTCTGTCGTTGCAGTGATATCACCACAGTCAGCTCTGGAGCTGGGTTTTGAGACTGAGAAGGTTGTTGTTATTCACAGCACAGTCCACATTCTAGAAATATCCACACCACTAGAGAGTTTGGTGGGACTATAGACTTGTGCACTGCATTCCCTTCTCCAGACTGAGGAATTCATTATCTGCATTTTGCAAAGATTTCTAGGTAGCTCATGCACATATTAACACATATTAATTTTGCTGCTCTATTAGAGACGGCAAAGAGCCAGAAGTGTGTCTATCTCCTCAAAAGGGGAGGCTGGTTTTACTTCATATATATGTACCCATAATGCTACGTGTACATAGTGATGTTTATGTTTGAAGATGTGTAGATACCTCTGATGGTATGGTCTTCTAAGAAGAAACCAACTGCTTTCCCAAGCCCACATTTCACACAACCTCAACAGCATCTTGTATAGATACTCTTCCTGTCATTATAAGAAACAAGAAAGACCTGACAAACTTATTTTGTAGGAAATACTTTCCCAGGCATGAGGAAACCCAGCCCTTTGTCTCAATTGTTCATTTTTATTGCTTTTGCTTGTGGTTTTCTACCTATCCCTCAGTAGCTGAATCTTTTATTGAAACAACCAAGGTCTCCTACGCAAGTTCCATTTGAAAAGGCAGACTTCTCAGGGAGCCTATATTGCTACTGCTAAATCAGGTTCTTTATCAACTCTCAAAGATCCCTTGGGACACACTGGGAAATCAACTTGGTGAGTAAAGAAGAAAGTAAAAGAGGAGGACATGACTGCTCCTAGGTATGGTGGGGGAGGAGGTGTATTGTAAATATGAGGGGGGCAGAACTGTCAGGAGAGTCCAGAGTGAATACCACTCTGAGCCAGGCCTTATGACGAGAGAGGGAGAGGGGAGATCCAGGAGACTAAAAGGCCAGGATGGTAAAGGGTAAAAAGAATCAAGCTAAAATGGTGGATTTTATAGAGCAGGGACAGGGTATGACAGCCAGAAGGCCCCTGTAAGAGGTAGAGACTGAGGGATGTTGGGAGAACCTGGCAGCCAGGTTGGCTTTGATATGCCAGTAGGCATTTCGGCCATTTATCTCAGGTTTGAGATCTAAGACTTGGGTGGAAAAATGATCTGCCCACTCTCACTGCTGTCTCAGTTTGCTATTTTTCCCAGAGGCATCTATGACATCAGTAAATAAAATGTCTCAGAATGAGGACAACATTGGTTATGATATCAGGCCTATCACCCAGATCCCAACATGGGGCTGGAGACTACCTAGGTACCAGATTCCAAATGTTGACTGCTAAGAAACTTGAAAATACAACTATATAGTTATGTGCATCTTTCCATTCACAGCACAGCATTCGCATGTAAAATATGTTTAATCAATTCCATATACACTGATAAACATGGTGCTGTATGGAGCTAAGTAGACCATTTTAACCTTGTTGGCTAAGACATATTTAAATTGTATGACTTAGTTGTTCTCTTTGTGACAGCACATAGTCAGTAAAGAATGCTTTCAAAATGTAGAAAGAGCCAGGGAAAATGACCTGTATGCTGAGAGAAAGAGTTACCACATTTAAAGAATATAAGAATGAACTCAGAACCACACTGTACTGTATACATTTGAATTCCAGGAAGAGAATTATTGCTGGAGTACTCTTTTTTCTTAGGCATTTAGTAGTGGATTCCAGTACTCTAAGGATACATAATTAAATCCAGTAAGCCAGCTAATCACTGTAATGAAGACACTGCTGCAAATGTTGATGGACATATGGACGGGTGTCTTGGTTTCCAAGGCAGGGCTATGCCATGTAGAAAGCTGTGGCTTCCTCGGTGTCTAAGTAGGACATCTAGAATGTCCATGGCCATTCATCTATTCAATTGTTCAATAAATATTTATCGATTGGCTTAGAAATGTCAGGTGCTTTGGTAAATGCTGGTGGTAAAACTTCAATACGATATAAGATCTCACCAAACTCACATTCTACACACAGCACAAAAAGTAGCAAGGGCTGAAAGAGACACGGTTGGAACAGAACACAAAGCCTAAGCCATTTTGGAAGCAGAACACCAACACAAGACAAAAGCAGTTCTAAAAAAATAATACTAAAATACTAACATAGTAAGAGGCATACTAACCTGCTGAAAGGCAGATACAGTGGCAGACACTTGCTAAATATTGTAATTATTGAGTAAGTAATCTTAATTACCTTAAAGGGGGTGATGGCTGCTTGGTAGATGTGGGTTTATGGGAAAAGGGAAGGTAGGAAGCAGCAGCAGAGAATACTAAGTTCTAGACTAAGCATCCTGGCCATGGAGGACTGTGCAAACAGCACTTCTGAGGCAGATTTTGCTCATGGGCTTAAGAGGAAGAGGAGAGTGTGTGAATTTATTGTTTGCACAAGACAGTCTTGAGATGGGGATCACAGGGCACACACTGCACTGACAGGTGAACACAGGAAGCTCACTGAGAAGTGAAACAGGAGGTTACTTCCTTCATTTTGATAAGTGCAATCAACAAACATCACTGTGGGGAACTGGGTCAGCTCTGGTGGGCTCTGGCCAAGAAGAAGGTCACCCTTGGGGTACCTACCCCTTGGCTTATCTCATCTTATCTGCACACTCACCACTGCCTCTTAGAAGGCAAAGCAATCCCCCAGTCACAGATATGCAGGAAGTAATTACACACCCTGGAATCTCTGTGAGTGGCCCTGGAGAATTAGGTAGTTTGAGAGTATTCAAGCATGGAATCCTACAGGGTCTGCCCATGGGCAAAGCGGGCAGTGAACACAGAAGGCCAAATGGACCCGTGGACTCAGGGCTACATTCCTCCGTGGTTTGTTGCAAGCACCTCTGTGCATTTGAACCAGCTTCTGTCTATGGACCAAAGTAGTGTCATGTTTGAAATACCTATGAATCAATGAGACTGGAGTTATATATGAAGCGATTAATGAACTGCATGTAAGAGTCATTTGCATAACTGAGACTATGTGATACAGAAAAGCTGATTAGAAAGGAGAGACCACCTCCAAATAGGTGTGTTTTGTAGGGAGCCTACAGGGCAATCAGAAGATCCAGAGTCTAGGATCCAGTGTTGCAAATATTGCAGTGGAATGGGTCACAAGGCACAGTGTCTCCCCAGAAGTAGTTCTCAACTCCTCTGGGACCATAGTAGGTTTTAATTCTTGGAACCCCACTATCTGACATAACCAACTTAGAGGAAATAAGTCATTTGAGGTCATGGTTTTATAGGGTTTAATCCATCGTAACTGGATAGAGCACCTCAGAGTGACAGGAATGTGTGAAGAAGGCTGTCCACATCAAACTAAGCAGGAAGTAGAGAGGGGGCTTTTCTGGTTCTGTAGCAGTTATCCTGCCCTTTTATTCCACTCAAGTCTCCAGTTCATGGAAACACCCTCACAAACATACTTAGAGGTGTCCTCAATGCTAAATCCAGTCAAGCAGACAGCAAAGATTAACCATCACAGAGGGTCAGGGAAAAGATAATCAAGCCATGTCCTGAGAAAGGTAGTAACAGGCAGACAGGTTGAGAGTAGAGGAGACTCCTAGGGGAATGATATGTGAGGATCCAGGATGAACTTGTTACAGTGAAAATATGATCCTGCCATGCACAGATCACTAAGACCTCCAGACTTTAAGGCTTTGGCATGAGAAAACAGACCATGAGGACCCCAGAAACTTAGGTTCTGAGAGAAACAACTAGAGCCATAAGGTTAACCCCCAGACCCTTTTCTGCATCATGAAGAGCTTACCTGGCTGTAAGCACTGACTGGAGGATGATGCCAGCCCAGCCCCTCCTGTCTTCGAGTTCAGCGTCCTGCCTTGACCTTGCCTATCAGATCAGGTAGGAATCTGAGGAGGTTCTCCTGACTGCATGTGGCCATCACATTTCCCATGGCGCTTTCCATGAGAGGCCCAGGCTGTTTCCCTGGCCTTTCTCCAGGTAGGTAATTATCTTGCCTCCTGTTCTAACCCCTTTGTGGTTTCAGTTGTAGGAGAGAGCCTTCTTCATTCCCACGTGACTGACTGCTGGTGCCCACAGGCTTCATTCCAGAAATCTGTTACCTTCTGCCCCAGAGCTTGGCTGCCATTCACGGGTGGAAAAGGATGTCTGAGGACAACTTGGCCATGTCTGTCCTTACTAAGAGAGGTAGAGAATGGGAACTAATTTCCTAATCAATTAAATATCACATGTAACTCCCTTCATGCCCCTGCTGACCTCATTTAAAAACTATGAAAACCTGAATTGTTCAGGAGGTAGTAAAACAATACCAATTCAAAATTACTAACATAAAGCCTATATTCTTTAGCCTCACAGTAAGAGTGTACTGCTTGGGTAAAGTGGCTAGTAATACATATAGTGGTCAAATTTTCTGCCTTTGACTTATCTTAGAATAGATATCTCTTCATCTGAGTTGAGATGAAAATAGAAAAGCTGTTTATATAATCCCAGGACTGGAAGGATTTCAAATTTCAGATATTTTGAATTTTGAAATATTTGCAAATATAGATTGAGATGTCTTGAGTTTGGGAGCCAAGTGTAAGCACAAATTAATTTACATTTCATATATACCTTCTGCACACTGTACAAAACTGTCAAAATATGAAGGTGATTTTGTACAATACTCTTGGTGCACCTGCACTTTGAAAGCTGGTGATGCCCATTGCATAAGGTCAGGTGAGGAGTTTTCTGTCTGTGGTATTGTGGTGGCCCCAAAATGTTCTGAATTTTGAAACACTTTAGATTTTAGATTTGGGAAATATGTATGCACAACCTGTACATTTATCATGTAAGTATATATGTTTGTATTACCTCTTTATCATCTACATATTATCCATGGTAAATAATATACTTATCTATTTTATCTACCCATCGTCAATCACCTATTATCTATCATCTATCTACCTATTCACCATCTACTTATCTCTATTATCTATGTATTATCTTTCATCTCTCTGTGTTATCTATTATAGCTGTATTATCTAAGGTCCCATTATTTGTTGCCTATTATTTGTATATGTATGTATCTATCTATATCTGTTATCTATCTCTATATGTCCATTTACATACCTAACAATTCTCTGTCACTATCACATCAGCCTCTCACCTCCTATAATGCACTGTTAGTATGTGGCTGTCATCACTTGAATACCCATGTTCTTGACAGTTTAATCATTTAAATAGTTTCTGTGTACTTGAAACTGCTTATCCACATCATCTGGGAGATACTAAGACCTACAAAGACCATACATGCCTCTGATTTCTATTCAAATCTAAGTTATAATAGAGCTAGACAGAAGCAGCTCGGAAAACAGCCCTGTCTTAGTGCTGGCACTGCTTCCTCTGCAACTCTGAACAAGCTCACAATCTTTCTAATCTGATGCTCTGTCATCTGTAAAATTCAGGTAATAATATTTGTTCTTAGAACAAATTAAAAAAGTAATAGATTCTGTGAGGTGCTAAAAAGTCTATTACCCAATAAGCTCGGTGTGTTTGCCGTACTATTCTAAATGTTACCAGACATGTATGTAGATCATGATCGACGGCTGGTGGGTAAGCCTGGGCCTTGTTCACTCCCAGAAGCATAGTGAAGGTCTGATGCTGTGTAGCCATGTGAATGTTGATTCAGAGGTTTGGTTCTGTATGTAGACAAACATAAATTAGAATCCCAGCTTAGTGACTTGTAAGTTCTATGGTCCTAGACAGAGTGAAGTGACCTCTCTGAGCCTTGATGTCTTTTTTTTTTTTGTAAGATTTTGTAGGAATCTACTAGTGATATGGTGACACAGCACTTGTCACAAAGAAAGCATGGAGTAGGGCTGAAGAGTTGTCTCAGTGGTTAAGAGCACATATAGCTCTTCAGAGGTTCTCAGCACCCACATCAGGTAGCTCACAACTGATTGAAATTCTAGCTTGGAAGAGATAATGACTTCTTCTGGCCTCTGATGGCAAATGTACTTCTTTGCAAGTACCCACACAGAAACACATAATAATAATAATAATAATAATAATAATAATAAAATAAAGAATAAATTGCTATTAGAATAAAACATAAACAAAGTATTTGGCTATTTAGTTATAGAAATTACTAAAAGATACTTTTAAATTGTTACAAATTTAAAAAGTATTATCTGAGCTGGTGAAACGGCTTAGTGGGTAGATGAGCCTCCTACTAAACCTGCACACCTGACTTTGATCTGTGGTACCCACATAATAGAAAGACAGAACTCACAAAAACCTTTCTACACCTCCATGTGAGAACCCTGGCATGTATGTATACACACACACACACACACACACACACACACACATACACACACCACACAACATACATACACAGATACAAGAGAGAAAAGTCCCAATCCTACTAATGACAGCCATAACAGGTACCAGCTTTTGAATACCTATGATATCCCAGGTATTGCACAGAGCAATTCACATATCTGTGCATTTTAGTTCCTCACAACTGTCCAGAAGTTTCTTCACAGAAATACTCAGTTCTCAAACTAGGCTTATAATGTGATGCTGATCTCTTTTACAGACTAAAAGATGCAGCTCTTTCCACAGACACATAGTTAATACATGTTAACAGGCTAACAGATTAGGCCAAACCCAGAAGAATCTTGACCAG
Organism: Sigmodon hispidus; assembly: GCA_004025045.1. NCBI lineage: Eukaryota > Metazoa > Chordata > Mammalia > Rodentia > Cricetidae > Sigmodon > Sigmodon hispidus. The sequence goes on along the minus strand of PVIH01000527.1, from coordinate 50,912 downwards.
AAAACATGGACCCGCATTCTAGTTGTCATTGGTGATTTAGCTTTGTAATATATAGCATGCAGTAAACTTGATTTTGGTTATGCAAGCTCCTTTAATTATTTTGCAACTCTTTTTAAAAATAAAGCTATAATAGGTGCATGCTTTCTTTTCTGCTTGTATATTTAAAATATTATAAGATAATTTAATATTGAGGAATAAGACAATGACTGTTTTCCACTAAAGAGGCTGATGTGGTTCTCAGGTTTCGGAAATATTGATGAATGCAAGCTTTTATCTTTTATCTGATTCATCTTTTTATCTCAATTCTACAATATTTATAAGCAGTGAAAAGGAAGCCAGGATGACCCGCTGGGAGGGGAAGGGCCTGAAGATGGTGGGATTGGAACTAGCTTTGAAAGAAGGTGAGAATTCAGAATGTGAATGACATTTGGCTACAACCCCCACCACCCAGGCGATTTTTATTTTTATATTTACTTTTTATTATGGTATCTTTTTTTTTGGTCTTTTATCATCCAAAACAGCTTCAAGAGTCTGAGAAAAAAAATACACAAAACCACTGAAGAATTTCTGAGGTCTCCTCACACAACATCTCTCCTTACGAAAGTTTATTGCATTTTTTATTTTGCTTTGTTACAGCTGAAAGTCAGCTGAGGTAGATTCTAAGAATGGCAGAGTTTTGTTTTTTTTTTTATGAACCCTTCAAGGTCTCCCCTTCTCCCTTTCTCCCTCCTTCCTTCCTTCCTTCTGTCCTTTCTTCCTTTGCTCCCTTTGGAAACAGAATTTTGCTGTGTAGCTCAGACTATTCTAGAATTCACTATGTAGCCCAGGCTAGCCTCAGACTCTGGTTCTTCCTGCTTCTGCCCCTGAGTTGAGTGATGAGAATGCATCTAAATGCCACCACGTCTGCTTTGTTATTGGTGAGTGAAGACAAGCTTCCAATATGTTAGGCAGCACTGAGCTATATATACATCTCACCGTTTGTTCTTCTCTCTTAAAGTCTATTACACATCATCTTGGATTAAGTTAAGTAATATAAGGTGTCTATAGTCTCCTATATTATTCTCCATTTTCAAAATAATTCATACAGTTTACCATTTAAAGTATATACTCCAGGATTTTTGTTTTCGCTGTATTGGGTTACAAACCTGTAAGCATTTTCAGACCATTTTCATCACCCCAAGCCCCCACTTCTGGGGTTGGGGCAAATACATGTCACTAAAGTGTTCGTCTTGCAAGCATGGGGGCCAGAGTCAGTTCCCCAGAACTCAAATTGAACCAAACATCACAAACACAAATCTGGCATAGGTATGTGCTTCTAACCCCAGCTTTGAAGAGGTGGAGATCAGTGAACCTCTGTGGCTCAACAGTCATCCTGCCTGGTCCTCTTAGTTCAGTGAGAGACTCCACCTCAAATAAACATGGAGGATGATGCTCGTGGAGCCACAGCTGAGCCTGGCCTCTGCTTTCCACATGTGTGTGTGTACATGCACAATTCATTTTGAGAAGTTTCTAATCATTGGTAATCAGCCCTCCCCTGCCTACTCCCACCTCTCATCTCCGTCTCTTGACCACCCACATTCAGACAGGCATTATCACTTTCTGCTTGTAAACGTTTGTAGACTTAATGCAGGTCTCTGGCTCGTATGCTTTTCTTGTATTCCCTCTATCTAATTACAGTCAAACAAACTTTGATCAGCATCTACCGATCCTGTGTGCCTTCTTTTTATTTATTTTTTATCATGAATAAAGTCGCATTTTTATCCATGTATCCCCTTGTTGTGCCCAAAGTCATGACCCTGGAGAGACCACCGGAGACAAGGAGGTAGCAGAATGCAAAAGCAAGGTTTATTGATAGAGACAAGCTAGCTCATGAACCACTCCAGATGTCCATTAAATGGGAATTATGCAGGAGGGTTGGTTAGGGCCACAGGGGGTGAGGGGGGGCTCCTTTTATAGCATGAGGCTGTGAATTGGGTTCAGGTGAGGATAATGGTACGAGTCATTAGATAATTGGCTCGTGCTAGGGGCTTTCCAGACTAGGGTAGGGGTGCCCGGTAACAACGTGTCAGGCTTTTGATTGGTTAGTACCAAGGTGAAAATCATTATTATTATTTCTTCCTGTCATGTTTGGGCTAGTTTGGTGCAGGGTTTAATAGCTCATCCTTGGGGTATGGTCAAGCTGTCCTGGTTCTGTGCCCTGGAATGTCTCCTATAGAAGGAGAAAGCCCATCATCAACCCTGAAATGTGCAGCTGGCCCAGGAATGATGGTGGTGTATTTTGACTAGAGCATTTGGTGTTGGTGGTCAGATAGCAGGGCCAGGGTGCTATGGATTCTGCAGTTGGAGAAAGTGACTCCCAGTTTTCTGAAAAACCACCATACTGCATTCCAGAGTGGCTGAACCAGCTTACACTCCCCACAACAATGGAGGAGTGTTCCCCTTGCTCTGCAACCTCTCCAGCATAGGTTGTCATCTGTGTCTTTAATCTTAGCCATTCTGACAGGTATAAAGTGGTATCTCAAAGCTGTTTTGATTTGCATTTCTCTGATGGCTAAATATGAAGAACACTTTTTCAAGTGCCTTTCGACCATTTGTAATAACAACAGACACCCAGGAAATCCAGAGAATTATCAGGTCATACTTGAAAATCTGTACTCCACAAAAATGGAAAACCTAGAAGAAATGGACAGCTTTTTGGACAGGTACCATTTACCATAATTAAGTGAAGATCAGATTAACCACCTAAACAGACTTATAACCCTAAAAGAAATTGAAGTTGTCATTAAAAACCTCCTAAAGAGAAAAAAAAAAAGTCCAGGTCCAGATGGTTTCAGTGGGGAATTCTAACGGACATTCAAAAAAGAACTACTACCAATACTCCTCAAACTGTTCCACAGTAGAAACTGAAGGAGTATTGCCAAACTCTTTTTATAAGGCCACAATCACCCTAATATCCAAGCCACTCAAAGATGCCACAAAGAAAGAGAATTAAAGATCAATTTCCTTCATGAATATTGATGTGAAAATTCTCAACAAAATTCTGGCAAACCGTATACAACAATATATAAAAAGTATCATCCACCTGTGTCCCTTCTTGATCTGCCTCTGGTCATCACCATTTTGCTCTCTACTTCTGTAAGATCAACACATTGAAATTCCACACCGAGGGAGCTTGTGAGCTATTTGTACTTCTATTCCTGGCTCATTCAACACTCTGTTCTACAGGCTCACCCACGTTGTTCCACCTAGTGAGATTTCATCTTGTTTATGACTGAATTTTTTTCTATTGTGTGTATATGGTTGTCTTAGTTATTGCTGTGATGAAAAGCATGACCCATAAACAATTTGGGGAGCAAAGGATTTGTTTCACTTACACTTCTACATCAAGTTCATCATTGAAGAAAGTCAGGGCAAGCATTGAAGCTGGGTAGAATTCAGAGTCAGGAACTGATACAGAGGCCATGGATGAGAGATACTAATTGGCTTGCCCCTCTTGTATTGCTCAGTATTTTCTAATACACCCAAGGACCATCTGCCCAGTACTGACGGTACCCAAAATAGGCTGGGCCCTTTCAAATCAATCACTAATCAAGGAAATACCTTACAGTCTTGCCTACAGGCCAATTGTATGGAAGTATTTTTCTTGATTAAGATTTCTTCTTTCCAGATGATCCTACCTTGTGTAGAGATGACATAAAACTAGCTAACATACTATGTATGTCTCATCCATGCTTCAGCTGAAGAACAATTGCATTAATTCCATAACTTGACTACTCTAAATGTGTGTGTGTGTGTTTGTGTGTGTGTGTATGGTGTGTTTCACTAGATCATATGGTGGGTAATGTGGTTTTCAGTATTTTGAGGACTTGCCATGTTTTTCAAATAGTTGCATTAGTTTATATTCTCACCAAAAGTATGATGCAAATGTCAAATTGTCTCCAGATTCTTATTTGGATTTTTCATCTTTTTGACTTTCAGTAGTCACCACATTAACACATGTGAGATGTTCTGTCTTTGTGGCTTTGATTTGTATTTCCGTAAATGATCAGGGGTGTTGAACATTTTGCCATATGCTTGTTGGCTATTCCTAAACTCCTACATCTTTAGAAAAAATGTCTACTTTGGTCTTTGCCCATTTTAAAAATAGGATTGCCTGTTTTCTTGCTATGGAATTGTGTTTGTGTTTCTTATGAATTTTAATTAATCCCTTTTCAGATGTATAGTTTGCCAGTGTTTTCTTCTATTCTGTATCTTTTTATCTTCTCTGTTTTGGTAATTTCTTTTGCTGTACATAAGCTTTTGGTTGTGTGTAATCTCATTTGTCTGCTTTTACTTTTGAAATCATAGCCAAAAAAATCTTTATCCTGTAGTTTATCTTTTGTATTTTTGTTTCAAAAATGTTTTCTTACAATAGATTTTAAGAATAATTTTATTTTTAGTTATGTGTCTTTGTGTGTGTGTTGCTATGCACATCTGGGTGCTGGTGCCCATAAAGGCTAGAAGAGGGTGTTAGATTTTCTGGAGCTAGAGATACAGGCAGTTGTGAGCCACCTAATTAATGTGAGTGTTTGGAATTAAATTTAGTTCTGAAAGAGGAGTGTGTGATTTTAACCATTGAGCAATATATCCAGCTCTTCCTTCATGCATTCTACTAACAGTTTTACAGTCTCAAGTCATACATCTAAGTTTTAATTTGATTTTTTTTTAATCTTGAAAAACTTCATTCTTTTGCATGTAGACAGCCAGTTTTCCCAAGACTGTTTATTGAAGAGATTATCCTTTTCCCCATAGTGTATTCTTGGGATTGTGCTGACTTGTTTTATGTCAACTTGACACAAACTAGAGTCATTTGAAAAAAGTGAAACTCAATTTAGAAAATGCCTCTGTAAAATCCAACTGTAGAGTATTTTCTTAATTAGTGATTGATGAAGGAAGGCTCATGTCATTTTAGGTGGCACCATCCCTGGACTTGTGGTCTTGAGTTCTACTAAGAAAACATACTGAACAAGCCACAAAGAGCAAGTCAATAAGTGGCACTCTTTCATGGCCTCTGCACCAACTTCTGTCTCTAGGTTCTTGTCCTGTTTGAGTTTTTGTCCTGACACCCTATAATAATGAGCAATAATGGGAAAGACAAAGTCAACTTGCGTTTAGTAATGGTGTTTCATCACAACAACAGTAACTAAGACAAGTTTCTTTTAAAACAATCTTGCCTGTTTGTAAATAGCTTAATTTTGTTGCCCTGACTATCTATCTGGCTTTATGTCAATACCATGCTCTTTTAGTCACTATAGTTTTGTAGTATATTTTTAATTCAGTTCTTATAATACCTTCTGTATTTCCCCAACTTCCTCAAGATTTCTTTGGCTGTTTGAATTTTTTTGTAGTTCTATGCAAATTTTGTGATTATTTTTTAGTTCTATAATAATTGTCATTAGTACTTTAAAGGGTACATTGAATCTGTGTATCACTTTGGGTAATGTAGACATTTTAATAAATGTATATTCTCGGTTGATAAACACAGAGAATCTTTCTATCTATTTGTATCTTCTTCATTGTCTTACAATAAAATTCCCATCAAAATCCCAACAATTTTTTTTTACAGATCTTGAAAGAACAATACTCAATTTTATTTGGAATAACAGGAAAGCCAGGATTGCCAAAACAATTTTGCTCAAAAAAAGAACCTCAGGAGGCATCACCATCCCTGACTTCAAATTATACTATAGAGCTACAGTAACAAAAACAGCTTGGTACTGGCATAAAAACAGACTTGTGGATCAATGGAATCTAATTGAAGACCCAGACATTAACCTACACACCTATGAACACTTGATTTTTGACAAAAAGGCCAAATATATTCAATAGAAAAAAAGATAGTATCTTCAACAAATGGTGTTGGCATAATTGGATGGTAATGTGTAGAAAAATGAAAATAAATCCAAACCTATCACCTTGCACAAAACTTTAATCCAAGTGGATCAAAGACCTCAACATAAAACCAGCTACACTGAACTTGATAGAAAAGAAAGTGGGAAATACCCTCCAATGCATTGGCACTGGTGACCACTTCCTAAATTTAACACCAGTAGCACAGACACTAAGAACAACAACCAATAAGAGGGACCTCCTGAAACTGAGAAGTTCTGTAATGCCAAGGACACTGTCAATAAGATAAAATGACAGTTTACAGAACAGGAAAAGATTTTTACCAACCCTACAAGTGACAGAGGATTGATCTCTAAAATATATAGAGAACTCAAGAAACTAGAGCCCAAAACCCTTAAAAACTCAATTGAAAATGAGGTTCAGAACTAAAAAGGGACTTCTCAGCAGAATTAAAAATGGCTAAAAGATACATGAAAAAGTGCTCAACATCTTTAGTCATCAGAGAAATTCAAATCAAAACAACTTTGAGATACCACTTTACACCTGTCAGAATGACTAAGATTAAAGACACAGATGACAGCCTATGCTGGAGAGGTTGCAGAGCAAGGGGAACACTCCTCCATTGTTGTGGGGAGTGTAAGCTGGTTCAGCCACTCTGGAATGCAGTATGGTGGTTTCTCAGAAAACTGGGAGTCACTTTCTCCAAGGATCCAGCAATACCACTACTGGGCATATACCTTAAAGATGCACATTCACACTCCAAAAGCATTATCTCAACTATGTTCCTAGCAGCTTTATTCATAATAGCAAGAATCCGGAAGCAACCTAGATGCCCCTCAGCTGAAGAATGGATTAACAAACTGTGGTACATCTACACAATGTAGTACTACTCAGCAGTAAGAAAAAAATGATATCCTAAAATTTGCAGGCAAATGGATGGATTTGGAGAATATCCTTCTGAGTGAGGTATCACAAACCCAGAAAGAGAAGCAAGGATGTAGTCACTCATTAATGGACTTTTAAAAAAGTATAAAAAGAAAGAGATGTCATTGTATACAAGAACTCAAGACTAAAACATAGCTAAATGACAAAATGCCTCACTTCTGCATTGATGGTGTCTGGCAGAGGGATGGGTAAGGAAAGACTTGTTTTCTTCAAGTATCTGGCCACAGGTAGTTTAATTATGCTCCAGTAAGTAAATGAGCAGCATGAATGGGCAATTTTGTAAATGGGGAAACCATAAAAGTGGGCATGATACTGAGAGGTCTGATATCTGAGTGTGATGGGGTGCGTGATGCAAAACCACCAAATCATAAATATATATATATGAAAAAAAATTTTAAAAAGGAAAAAGAAACACTATGATTAATATCAGGGTTTCACTGGCTTTGTAACTCTTAAAGGTTTGGTTTATTTTTTTTAAGTTTTATGGAATAATAAGATATGTATTTGTCTTAGTTTTTAAGTTATAGTAGAATTCTGTAGTAATTTCATATTTTCCTCTCTTTGTTTCTGTTATTGCTGTTTTCTATTTTTAGTATGGAGTATTTTAAGTATTTCAAGGTTACAAAGTATGCATTTGTTAAAATCATTGAATTTAGATTTAATTTTGCTATCTAAAATCTCATCAGTTTCTTTCAGTGTCTTCAATTTATTGAAACATATTTATAATGTATATCCTTATGATTTTTGGGAATTTCATTCATATCTCTTATGTTTGTCTTTCAATTTTAGTTTTATTGAAGTAGGTCTTCCTTTTTTTTTGTTTAATTTAGTTAAGAATTTGCCATTTGTGTTTAATCCTTAATAGATAAATTAACAAAAGAATTTTCAACTTTGAGGTATTTAATTTCCTTAAATGTATTTATTTCAGTTTTGTCGTGCCTGTAAATACTGTTATTTTTCAAATTACTTTATAGTGAGTTTATTCTTACGAACCATGATTTACTTTTATTCCTACAGTTTCAGTCAGTTAATTTATTACATAGAATATTTAGGGTTTTCTTTATATAAAATTACATAGTCTTAAAACAATTTAATTTCTTACCCTCTGATTTGGATTCTTTTAATTTTCTTTTTCTTGCCTAATTGCCCTGGCAAGGGCTTCCAATGTTATATTAAGTGTAAGTAGATGGATGCTACCAGTGTCTTTTCACAGATCAAGTTAGAAACACATCTTCTTGCCTCAGTTCCTCATCATGGAAGCTGTGCATTTATCACAGAAGTCCATTGCTGGGTCCTAGCCCCTTCAGATCTGTTTTTAAGGTTCATTTTTTTTTTTAAATTTTGTATGTGTATGAGTGTTTTTCATTCATGAATGCCTGTGCCACATATATTTGCAGTTCCCATGGAGGCAGAAGAGGGCATCAGAGTTTCTGGAACTGTCAAGAGTCAACAGATAGTCAAGAGTCACCACAAGGGTGCTGGGAACCCAAGTCAAGTCCTCTCCAAGAGCAACAAAATCTTTTAACCCCTGAGCATAACTCCATATGTTTAACATAACTCCAGACCTGTTCCCATTTTTTAGAGCTGCAGCATTTGCAACAACTAAAAGAATATGATCATGTCTGCTCTCAATGCTCTCTGACTTTCAGATTGCGTTTCTCACCCAGATGGCTGGATGAGCATCCTTCTTTCTGCATGGATCTAAGTGGAGCTGAAAGTCTGCTTAAAAAGGAGCTATCTCCCAATAGAACATGGCTGATCATTGCTTAAAAAGATGTAGCTGAGTAGAGGTTAGGGAGAAATCTGTTTTCTAGAGAGGTGCCAAATACACCAGAGAAAAGAAAGAGTACACACACACACACACACACACACACACACACACACACACACACAAACCATGCCAACAGCCAGGGCCTGCAGTGGTAGGTATGTGGGAAAGACCAAGCTAGAATGGAAATCATTCAGGTGTTGGCCAGGAACACATATGCAGCATTTGGACACAAACAATTGAGATGGGTATGGGTGTTGTATGCCTTTGAGTAGCATGTTCATGTCAACCTAGTGAGTCACTATATATGTTAGACTATAAAGAACATTGGCTGAATTCAACTGGATTGAGAATAAACAAATCAAGTTACCTGAGTGGTTAGTCACGACCTTTCTGCTTCCACAGGTAATGTGACTCTGACATTTCTCTCAAAGGGATGCTGATGCACTCCAACCAGGTCTAGCTAAAGTCTCAGGTGGGCTCATGGCTGTTTACATTTTGGTTAGATTCATAAAGATAACAGAAAGATCTTAATATTGTTCACATTTCCTACTGGCATAGCTCAGGCCTACTGCATCCCACTGGGAACTAAACCACACTGTTCCTGCAAGTCCATTTTGGACAGCACTGGGCAATAGCTTGTTCAGCAAGAGTCTTCCCAGGGTGGCTGCTGCAATCAACTTTCTCACTTTGGGTTTCTACTGTAAAGAACCTGTCTGAACATCTCATGCAGAGAATTCAATTTATATCATCCAAATAGGTGGAAAGTAAAGTATACCCTACTGGTTCCTGGGGTTGGGAGCAGTCACCATATTTACCTTTACTGTTTCCTGGTTTCTGGGGGCAAATGAATTGGAATTCATGTTATAATTAAAAAACCATTAATAGGGAACGCCAGTGTGAAGAAGCAATTAGTTAAAGCATTATTTAAGGTTATATTACAGGCCAGCTATCAAAAGCAATTACTTACTCTGAGAAAATTTATTTTATCCATTATTAAAAGCTTAAGTATTTACCAATAACTAAAAATACAATTGGGTTTGCTTGGATTCTCTTCTAGGGAAAAATTCCCTGACAAGATTTCCTGACCCAATACTTCAAATGATGCCGTGGGCTCTGAAGATAAATGTTTACCTTTCCAACAAAAATAGTCTATACATTGTTCTATGAGCCCCTTCTTGTAATAGGTGCATTATAAATCAAAAGTATTTGTTCTGTTTAGTGCACAGTAATTGGAGCTACAAAGAACTGCAATAAGTTTTATTTTTTCAATTCACTCTTCTTGATGTCACAAATAACTGGTCATTAATAACAAAATGTATAAAAATTATAAAACTGAAAATAATTTAAAATTGCAAGGGTTTTTATGCTATAATTTGACATCATTATTTTTACTTTATTATATTTTTATTCATAAATATGTGTCTGTGTGGGCATATATGTGTTGGTACCTTCAGGTGCTAGAAGAAGGTGTCATATTGTCTGATGTAGCAGTTACAGGTGAGTATGAGATCCTTAAACATGAAGTGAGTGCTGAGAATCAAATTCAGGTCCTCTTTAAGAATGGCGAGTGGGGCTGGAGAGATGGCTCAGTGGTTAAGATCACTGACTGCTCTTCCAGAGGACCGAGGTTCAATTCCCAGCACCTACATGGCAGCTCACAACTGTCTGTAGTTCCAGTTCCCAGTTCCAGGCAAACACCAAGGCAAATGAATAAAAATAATTAATTTTTTTAAATGAGCATTGACTCTTCTTCTGGAGGACCTGAGTTTGATTCCCAGCATCCACATGGCAGCTAATAACTGTCTGTAATTCCAAGATCTGACACCCTTACACATGCAGGCTAAACACTAATTCACATAAAATTAAAAATAAGTAAATAAATATTAAAAAAAGAATGGCACGTGCTCTTAATTTCCATATCATCGCTCTAGATTTTTAATTTGATCTCTTAATTTTGTATGAATTGCCAAGGGATTCTCTACAATACAAAGTACGTAGAGGCATTACTAGTTATATGCATTGAAGGAAGAAAAACCATTTAGTCCCAAGAGCTTTGGTTACTTACACCAAGGCACAGAGCTTTGATGTAACTGGAATTAAACCATTCAGTTCTGGAAACACAGTGAAGAGCTCTATCATCCGATGGCAGGATTTTTAGATATAGCATACCAGCAGCTCCCCTGTGCCACAGCAGCAACAGCCTTCCAAGGTAAAGATATTTGGATGTAAAGATCTTCTAAGGTGGAATATATTTTCCTAAATTTCATCCAAACCTATGTTTTTGTAGATGTGCCAAGTATGGTAATGCACATCTGCTGTGGAATTATGTTCTGGTACACTGTAAATATTTGTCCCACCTACTGGTTTAATGAAATGCTGATTGGCTAGAAGGCAGACAGGAAGGGTGGGGCTACCAGACTAAGAAAACTCTGGAAATAGGAAGAACAGGGAGAGACACCAACAGATGAAGAGAAAAGGAGACCAGGATGCTGCTCTGAGAAAAGGTAGTAAGCCACATGGCTAAATAAGATAAGAATAATGGGTTAAGATGAAAGAGCTTGCAATATGTCTGTGCCACAGGCTGATCAGCATGATATTAATGTAAACTTTTGCGTGATTATTTGAGGCTAAGCAGCAGCAGGGCTGAGAGCAGGTCTGAATCTCAGCGCTAGGCCAGAAAGGCTGGGCCAGAAACATTACACACACCTGCAATCCCAAATCCTTGGGTGAAATCAGGAGGCTACAAGTTCAAGTCCTGTCTAGACATGAGTGAGTATGAAGTCAACTTTAGACAGTTTATGAAATACTGTCTTTTAATAAAAATGTTTTGAAACAGCTGAAGATGTAGCTCAGTAGTAGCTGTCATGTATAAGGGTCTCTGTCCAACTCCCAGAATTGCAAGCAAAACAGAAATATATTAAATATAATGAAATAAAAATATGGAACTATTCAAGCTTATCTTAAGAATATTTAATATATACATATATAAACATATACACTCAGCAAAGAAATACTAACAAACCAAAGCTAGACAGTTAAACAGTTACAAAGTGTATTTAAAAGGGCAAGTATTGTTAGAGATAAAAATATTACCTATACAATGATAAGTTATATAGATCAATAATTAGCTACATTTCTCAATTTTAGCACTAGAAATAAAAAATTATAGAAGATTTAAGTACATAATTTACTGTAATGATACCTCTTACACTTAGAATTGAGTAAGAATATAGAACATTTGAACAGTACCATCAATATGCTTAATACAAGGGATAAAATAGAATCTATGTCCAGCAACTGGTGATTTAAGTTACTCATGCATGGAGAAATAACTTATGAAAACTGATCATGAGCCAAAATGTTATATTAGATTTCAAACAAATGATATTATATAGGTAACATTCTGAATAAAGTTCAAACATTTTAGAAATTACTATAGAAAGAGAAATCACAAAATACTTGCAACACAAAAATCCTGTCTTTAAATAATTTGTAGGTCAAGGAAATATCAGAAAGAAAATTGAAATATTTAGGGACAAATACTAATTGTATATAATGCATAGGATGTAGCAATAGGGGTATACATATAAAACTTAATACTTTATATATCTATTTGTATCTTAGATTCTTTTTTAGGAAAACATTTGGTGAGCCAATAGCCCAACAAATAAAATTAGAAAACAGAATAAAAAAATGTGTATGATAACTTATTTTTTATAACTTTATTTTTGCATGTAAGAGTACTTTACCTGCATGCATGTCTGTGTACCATGTGTATGCCTGGAACCCATGGAGGCCAGAAGGCAGTGTCAGATCTTCTGGGACTGGAGCTACAGTTATGAGCTGACATGTAGGTGCTGAGAATCAAACCCAGAGCCTCTGGAAGAGCAGCCAGTGCTCTGAACTATTGACTCATCTTTCTATTTATAGTGATTCCTATTCAAATCTACACAAAAAGATTACCCCCTCCTACTGAGAATAATTATCCAGTATGGGTAATGTTCACAAATAGGACTTCTTGAAGGTGTAGGATGTCAACCCAGTAAGATAGGACACGAGAGTGCATTCTCAGAGAGAAAGAACAGGCACAGAGACTGGAAGGGGCAAAAGTCAGAGCCTGGAGAAATTAGAAACTGAAATTGGAAGCAAGGCCAAGAGATAGGGAAGGTGGGTGGAGCTTGAGGAACCTTGATCTCAAAGGCATAGAAAGGGCAGAGGGGTGAGTCAGAAATTCCCCTGCAGTTTCCCTCAGGCCTGGCAGCCAGTGAGGTGTCAGGTCCAAGCAGAGCCTGCCATTTGCTAGCTTTATGTTCCACTAGAGGCTATGGGTGTGCAGAAAGACAAGGGCTCGGGGTATCTATTATGTGGGGACCTGTACAACAGGTAGGCTTCCAGCAGAGACACCTAATGGAAAGTTGTCGGGGATCACAACTATGCCAGTGGACTAATAGCAGGTTGAAAATACAGATCCCAAACTGAAACCCAGACGCCACCTGCACTTTACTCAGTATGAACATAGAAAATAAAACACTTCCTCTTTTGGAAGATAGGCTTGCCCAGAACCCTTCCATTTCATTAATTATTACACAAAATAGGTGAAATCCAATTAGAAATCCCCATGCATGTTTAGGAACAGAACCAAATAGCCAAAACCATGTGACAGTAAAAGACAATAAGGGATAATCCCATAGGTCATGACAGTGTGATTTCACATTCTGACCTGCCCTCCACATAGAGGTAAGGATAGAATATTTTCATCAAAGAATTACTAAGAAATTTTTGTAAAGTTTAATAAATGAAGTAGAAAATGTTTAATAGACATAGTAGAAGAGTTAGTGAACCACTACTATAGGTGAGCACAGTAATTTGTGAGAGGTTCAATATAAAAAAGTCAATTTCATTGTATTTGTGAATATCTGCTGTCACTGAACTCTGGTGCACCCCCTACATGCAATTAAAATAATACAAACTAGTCTTTAATAAAAGTTACTTATATCATCCACATGTAAAAGAAATATATATGTATATGTATATGGAATCCTCATTTTACACTGTTCTCCAAAACAGACTGTAGGTAGACTTATAAGTTATCTTTTAAAAAAGCCAAACTTATATTTATCTAAAGACATTATATTTGAATTCATGTGAAAAGATATCTTACCAAGGAAGGTAAGTACTAAGATTTGCCAATACCTTAAGAGACTTGGTTATGTTAAGGTGCACACTTCCATATACCAAAAGTCATTGGTAAAACATGAAATGACAGCTCTCAGGAAACATTCCCAGTGGTACCACTTAGTGTTAACTAGCAGGATGCTAGCTCTAACACATCCTGTCCATCAAGAAGGGACCCAAAAAGGATGCTCAAATGTGAAAGCGGGAAAAACAGAACTACAGAAACAAGACATAAGTGAAAGCTGAGAAGCGCACAGCTTCAAAATGGAAACTGTTAATATGCCGAGAACCCTGGACTTGCTAGCAGGGTGAGATGGTATTTATAACTGGTGGGAGGGCGAAGTCTTTGTAAGTGTAGAAAGCAGTTTGATAAAATCAATTAAGCTAACAATGTAGCTTTCTGATTATCCAACAATTCCTTTTCCTGGATATTTTTTCTGCAAGAATTCTTGCACATGTGGGCAAGTTGGCTTGTCAAAGAAAGCTGATGACAGCATTTAGGGTAATTGCAAAAAAGGGGGGGCAAACCTAAACATGCATAAATGGAAGAATAAATGATTAAACTTTGCCATCAGATGTGATGCAGAGTTGAACAGAGGTCCAGCCACAATATGGCCACATAAAAGTTTAATAAAAACAAAAGTACCACCAGATACTGTGTGGAACACCATCTTAAACATTTAAAAATTCATGAAATGACAGCGCATATAACTCAGAGGAACACATGCATAGTTAAGGGACCCAAATTCTCCAAATTTAGCAGTGTTTATCTCTGGGAGTGGTGGGGACGGGATAGTGACTGAGACTGGAGAGGTATTTGGGACCTTCAAAAACATCTGTAAGATTTCATTTAAGCTGGACAATGACCTTAGAGATGTCAATCACATGATCCATGGTACTTTTGTATCATTTTGAGATGGGGTCTTTCTATGTAGCCCTGGCTGTTCTGGAACTTAATATGTAGACCAGGCTGACCTTGAACCCATGGAGATCTGCCTGCCTCTGACTCCCTAGTGTTGGGATTATAGGCATGCTCTGCCAGGCCTGCTGAACCTTTGTACATATTTATACTTGAAGTATTTTTCTAATGGTGTGATGATTTTGGACTGGAAGAGCCTGTAGGTCAGGAGCAAGGGCTTCACAATTAAAGACAATCTCTACAACCCAGGGCTACCAAAAAGTGTGGAGAAGGTGCCTGCAGTGCCTAAAGCTAACAGTGAAAAGAAAGCATCCCCGGAAAATCCACCTGAGAGGAGAGATCAGCATGGAACAAATGGAAGAACTGACAGCCCAATAACTACGGAAAACAGCAATTTCTAAAAGACTTCAGAAATAAATCTGTTTAACAATGGTCAAGAGACAGCAGTCAACCAACTGATTTGCTGTTAGAATATGCAAACAGAGGAAGCCAGTTCAAAAATTAGTGTAGATCCTAGAAGCAGTAAGGTTTGCTAACATAACTGTAGACTGAATATCCCATGGGCAAAAATGACAGAGACACAGGCGGTGATAGAAGTCTACCATAAGATGCCCTGGGACATCTGTCTGAGGTTCTGTCCCCATTTCTCATCTTTCTATAGAAATGCTGGGATTACAGATAGACACTCCTGTGCTTGGTTGTATGTGTTGGTTGTATATGCATTCTAATAATTCAAACTCAGGTCCCCAGGCTTGACCAACACTTTATCTCCCAAGCCTTTGCACAAGCCGAGTGTTTCTATTTTCTTTTATGGATTTACCCTAAAGTGGAAAGAAATGTTTGGAGTCAGGGCTTAAAGGAACGGCTGTGAGAATTCTTACTTCTTATAGGAGAAACCATACCTCTTGTCTATTCTTAAACCTGCCATAGCTTCAATTGACAAACAGGAGGCTGGGCTGTTGTTAGAGGTGGTAACCTTTAAACCTATTATCTGAATTTCCTCAGCAAAACGTTCTGAAAATTTCAGTATTTTGTCTTCAGCTTTCCTATCTAGTAATCCTTAGGTAACATCATAGATTTGGGGCGAGTGACTGAAATTGCAGAAATAGTACCAATGATAAAAATAGCAATAATACCAACAGCAACTCCTAAAATAAAAATCTGTTCAGTCTACTTTGAAGCCTTCTAAAAATTGGCTTTGTTTCTCTAAAGTTGTAGCCATCTTAAGTCTCTGTTCCAAAAGGCACTGACTTGGGAACAGGAGACCGTTGAATTACTACACGTGGGAAACCCTCCAAATGCCTCCCTTATGTTTTGACTGTCCTCTAAACAGTTGGTAATAATTTGCTACTTTGCTTACAGCACACCTATAGAGGAGGGATTCATAACTAGACCTACAAACTGACTTCACACAGGCTCTTGAATGTAAACTCCCAAGGGTTGGGTATACATTTCCTTGGAAACGTGTCTGCTTTGGATACATTTTAGTTTTTTTTTTTAATGTGTATAGGTGTCATACTTGCACATACATCTGTGCATGGTGTGTGTGCTTGTGCTTGAGGGTGCCAGAAGTGGGCATATAATTCCCTGGGACTGGAGTTAAAGACAGTTGTAAATTGCTAAGTGCGTGCTAGTAATTGAATCGGGGTCCTCTGCAAAGCCAGTACTCTTAATCATTGAGGAGTATCTTCAGCCCTGACTTGGAAACATTTTAAAATGAGGCTCTTACAACTCTTGGAGATCAGACCTTATGTCCTGAGACTCCCAAAAGTCCAGGAACTGGGCTATAGGTTATGTTCCTTTCTGCCTGGTCCTGAACAGAATGTTTTCTGTGATGGGGGAGGCTCCAAAATGGCATGAATGAGACATCGGCTGGAGTTCTGTTCTACTTTGAACCTACATTCATTTTGCACCAGTCACTCACCTGTTCTTGGTCTCTGTTGGCTATTCGTAGGGATTTGACCATTCCTTCTCTTTGCATAGACTAGACTAGCTCTTCCCAGACTAAAATAAGAGTGCAAACACACTTTGAATTATGTCCAACATCTCAGTGAGCACCTGTTGCTTGTGTATGTGTTGTCTCACTGTTTCTTTCCCTTATTCTTCCTCTACTCTGACTCTCTTAAAAATATTTTAGTTAAAATTTAATTGAAATTTTTTGCTTGTATTTTCTTCTGAACTAAGCCACATTGGGACGTTGGGACCTCCTGCCCTTGCTGAGGAGGAGATAAAGTGATGGGGAGAAGAGAGAGTGACTGGGATGAGTGGGAGGGTCAGGGAGTTTGAACAAGGGGATACATGGATAAAAAAATATGACTTTATGCATAACAAAAAATTAAAACCAAGTATTTTCTCATACACCCATCCAAAATGAATCATAAAAAATTTAATGAAAATATAATTGTGACTTTACCCTTTTCTATCTAGTTTAACTCCTTCCATGTCCCCTCTCTTCAACCTTTCTCATGTCCCCTCCCTCTCAAATTGATGCTCTCATTTTGTTTATTATTGTTACACACATACACACACCATAAATATATAAATAAAACCTGCTGAGTCCATTTAGTATTGATTGTGTGTATATGATTCAGGCTGATCATGTTACATTGGGTAACCAATTAGAGAGCTCATCCTTTGAAAAGAGTGATTCTCTCTCTCAAAAGTCATTAGTTGCTTGGAGTTCTGTGTCTGGAAAGATCATGGGACTCCCCCCATTCTGTCTTAGCATGTCTACTGGTGTTTGCATTATTTGGCTTTTGTTTAGGCAGCCATATGTTGAGGTATCATTGATGTACTTCCCTGCTATTTCTAGGAGACATAATCTTATAGCCGACTTCCCAGTCCTCTGGCTCTTAGAATTTTTCTGCCCTCTCTTCTATGAGGTTTCCTGAATCTTAGGTGCAGTAGTTGTGTGGCAGAGGTACATGATGGGCCTGAGCATCCCAAAATTAGTCAATCTCTGAATTATGAGCAGTTGTGGTTTACTTTAATTATCTCAGTTTGCTGCAAAGAGAGATATTTTAGTAGTGAGAGCTATGCATACTTGCCTTGATTCTACATCCTCTGCTTTTCCCATCATGTCTTCTAGGAACTGAAGTGGAAATGATGCTAGACCAGGGATCACTTCAAGAACTGGCTTCTGAGAGAGGATAGAAACACTTGGCTTGAACAGAGTGCTTTATGGTTATTTTTAATTTTAAAATTACATTTATTCAGGGGAGAACCTATTCCTATTACTCTGCTAATGGGACAAAGTATTACACTGAGTCCTAATGACTCCTCATTATACACATAGATTAGTGCATCTATGTCTTTCTTTCTTTTTAAGATACATTATAGAAAGTGCTGAATTTTATCAGTCTAGATCCAGAAAGAAGTTTTCACTACATTCGTTTTATTTCTAAGGCTCAGAGAGATCAGGAGTCCAAGGTCAATCTAGGGCATATATGTAAGAATAGGGCTTGGTAGCAGATGACATTATTTGGTCACACAGAGATCAGATATACATCACAAAAGAAAGTGACATTCCTTTTTCCCTGTACAAGGACCTCAGAAGAACTGTCTGCCTGCCTCCACGCCTGTTCTCAGTTCTCAGTCTGGCTTTGACCTTGCTGAGGCTCTCATTGCTGACTCTGCTCACGCTCCTTCAGCTTGATTCATTCTGGCCCCAGTGGGCCCTTCTTGGGGAAAGGCCCATCTGGGTATGTTCAATACATTCCCCTGTCAAGCAGGAGAAAGAGCTGCCCTTGCAGAATGAGGAAACTTCCAAGAGACCTCTGGCCAAGAGTCAGTTCATGATTTTGAGAACAGCATCTAGACTGAACATTGATAAACAAGCCTGTTGCATATTACATCAAAACCACTGATTCACACGTTTTCATTCTTGTTTATGACAATGGGTTCTATGGGTCATAGAGTTGTTTAATTTTGGAACTAGCCTTTCCATGCAAGACACTTTGCATATATTTATGAGGTCTGTTCTGCTTTGCTCTTCTTTCATGATAAAACACTCAGACCGAAGACAACTTAGGGAGGAAAGAGTTTGTTAGACCTACACTTTCAGGTCCCAATTCCATCAGAAGTCAGAGCAGAAACCCGAAGAGGCAGGAAGCATGGAGGAAGGCTGCTTGCTGGCTTGCTGATTCCAGAGTTTACTTTAGGCTACCCTTTTATACAGCCCTTGGCTTTCTGCCTAGGTATTGTACTTCCTATAGTGGAATGGACCCTTCTAAATCAATTAGCATTCCAGAAAATTTACCACAGCCATGGGACAATCTGGCCATGGGGGCAATTCTTCAGTTGACATTCTTTTCCCCCGGGTATATCAAGTTAACCACCAAGATTAGCCATCCCCAAATCCAACCACATGTCAACTGTTCATGGAAAATAGAAGTTGGAAGGCTTGCTCTCCAGCTTCTCGGCAATGATATAAAAGCTCATAGGCTTACACAGAGTTTGTTTAGTAGTTGGAGGAGATACTAAGTAACATTAGCTCCATAATTGGACGGTATGCATGGATGTGACATCGCGGTCTACAGAGTCCATACTCATGGACTGTGCGGGCAACAAAACAAAAGTCTTGAAAAATCATAATATAATAAGCAAGCTTATAATTTTACATTGGTTGATGGGTGGTGACCTGGGAATGTAAGCCAAGTCCCTCTGTTAAGTTGCTTTTAGTCTTCGTGGTCCATCACAACAACAAAAAAGTAAATCAGAACCCATCTAATGTTCTGGAAGGGGATGCTGAGCATGAGGGAGGCTGTACTTGTATGAGGCCATAGAACATATAGCCATCTCTTTAGTTTCTGTTCTTCTTTTTGAAATTCAAATACTTGAGAATTTTATAAACGAGAGCTGAAGTAACGTTGTTTTATCATTTCTGCTCCCCTGCCTCTAACTCTTCCTGTGTCACGAAGAACCCAGGCCTCCTCAAACAAAGTATGCCTCTCCCCAACCAAACACATCAAAACCCAAAATTTTACAGAGCAGGGGTTCTTGTTCACTGCTGGATTCGCAGCTCCCATTCTAGGGCAGCGCTTCATAGATATTTCTTGATGGGATAAGTAGTAAATTCCATCTGGATCAAAGCAGTTTGCTTTCTGAGGAAGTGTGGTGATAAGCAGGGCCTCCTTGGACAGAGAGGACACTGGGTGACCATTAGAGAAAAGGAAATAAGCCAAAAGGATATGAAGCCATGGAAGTGAGCAGATTGCCTCAGGGTCATGAGAAGGTCATCAGTAGTTAGATAAATGTAGGCATTAGGGACAATATCAGTGACAATCTTTATTATGATGGACACAGAAGAGAAAATCAAGCTGGGAAGAAGTCAAGAGATCCACCAGCAAGATTTCTGCCAAAGAAGCACCTGTGGCCTTTCCGTCTGTGGGAACTGCACCGAGCACTCCACACACTATCTCATTTCATCCATCCCGTATGCATATGAAGTGCAGTTTTCCTAATTCATAGTTATGAAAGTAACACAACACAGAGAAGTTCAATGACCATCTTGGTGCTTCTGGTTCACCTGGGAGATCCAGTATCTGCTGTAGATACCCTGCTTCCTGATCTAAATTCTTAGAAATGAGAGAAAACATAAATCACATCAATGCTGAAAAATCAGCAGAGACAGCCAGATGGACTAGAAGAAGTTTTTGAAAATGCCAAAAAAAAATCTCCATGTGATAGAGACTAATAAGACTGTTTGGGTAGAGTTCTTTGGGAAGGTTGGGAGCCTACACAGTGCTGTACTCTAGGAGAGGAGGCATCCTGCATCCCTAGATGGGGAACCCTGAGCAGAGGTCAAGCTGGTGGCAGCTGGTCAGTGAGAGCCACTGGGCTGCCACACGACGGCACAATTTTTTAGCAGGTGGCAGCAACTAGGATGGAGAGCATGGGCTGAGGCATTGGCTCTGAGGTAGGCAGAACCATGGAAGCAGCCATGTCTTCCCTCCCTGATCAGCACCCGAAACACTGCAATTGTATATCACACAATCCAGAAGTTGAGGCTCAGCAGTACTTCTTACCCCTCTGCTTGCCCACGCAGTATGTGCACACAGATAGTCTCAACTGTCTGATAAGGGGTTTAAGGACAGAAATGGGTCCCCAATGATGATCTGCTAATAAGAAATGAATTCTGAATCCTAATAGACAGCTAATATTTTGGATCTTCATTTTAGGTACCCAAGGTCAGCACCTTATTCACTATGCCAAACTATGTTATGTGCTAGACTTGTATGTATGTATGTTCACAGCATCTATTGGATTTGCATTTTGGCACTCAGAACAACCCCACCAAATAATAGAAAAGGCTGTGCAATTTTCTTTGGCCTATGTTTATTCAATACAAACACAGTGTGTGTGTGTGTGTGTGTGTGTGTGTGTGTGTGTATGTGTATGTGAGAGAGAGAGAGAAAGAGAGAGAGAGAGAGAGAAAGAGAGAGAGAGAGAGAGAAAGAGAGAGAGAGACAGAGACAGAGACAGAGAGAGACAGAGACAGAGAGAGAGAGCGAGAGCTTCCCAGGCCTGGGGAAGTGTATTCTGGAAGGGCAAGTGGAATGAAGCAACAGTGATGGTTCTGGTACACCTGGAGAATGTGGCTCAGCAGTTAGTGAAAGCGAAGAAGGGAATCCATACATAAGGAGTTTGGGTTGTATTGGGATTGCCCTAACAAATCCCATACACTTGATATCCTATTACGGTAAAGATGAAATCCTTCATGGTTCTGGAGAAGTCTTCAATCAAGTGTTAGCACCGCTCTAAAAGCACTAGGAAATCATCCTTCCTTGTCCCTCCAACCTTCAGGTGGCTTCCTGAATCCTTCACTGTTTCTTGGTTTGCTGCTTTCTCGATCCAATCTCTTTCCATTACTGGCAGCTTCTTAGAGGGATACCCACCATCTCAGTCAAGGCCTATCCCTACCCAGAGCCACATCTGAATGAAAAGTACCGCTCTTGCAAGGTGCTCAGTTCTATGGAAGGTCACTTTCTCAGGTTCCAGGTGGCTTTCAGTGTTTAGAGGACACCAATAAGTACAGCCCAAATGGTCTCACTGATCCTTTCTGTAGATGGTAGAACTTACAGTGGGGTTGCAAGAGCCTGCTTCTTCATGTAAGGCTAGCTCTTCCCTCAAATGCAGGTAGATGTGCAAGCCATTGTCCCTGAATCCTCCTACTGGCATCCTGCCTCAGGGATGACTGAAATGCCCATGCATGTGACTCTTTCTGGTGTTTTCTTTTGTCCACCCCATCTTATTTGTTAATTTCATATTGTGAGCAAGAGAATGTTGTTCTCTCTCACATAGTTGGCTTCTGCAGCCAATGTACTGCGCTCCCGTTTCTATTTTAAAGCTGCGCACGCATCTGTAAGAAGATGGGAGAGTGTTATGTAATACCTACCATTTTTGTCAAGACCTCATCTCACCCCATTGCCTGGTACAGGAGGAAGTTACTGGTGTGAAATTTGCTGCTTTTTTATCTTAAGGTGAAGTGCTTATTCAGATGGATTTCATACCTCACATTCATAAGCAGGTCCATTTTTAAAGGACTATACGTACCGTGCTAATGAAGGATAAAATGCACATCTGTTTCCTGTATAGCACACCAGTAAGATTTATACAAATATGTCTGAATATTCTGCTTCTTGCCTTTAGAGAGATTTTAAAGAGGTGCCCTGGAGGGCAGCAGGCACCGATCAACAGAAATGTCTTCAAGAAAGGACAATGATCATGAATATCCCCCGCCCCAACAGGTTGAGATGTTAAAGTGTTAGAACATTTGGTGCTTGTCATCAGGGCTATTTCAGTTTATAAATGAGAGCTACAACTGCCCCAGGGGGCTTCAGGAAGGGAAAAACGACTTTAGTAAAATATTTCTTTGTTCAAATCAGGTTTCTGAGGGGTGAGGTTGGGTATTCAGAGTGAGCTGGGACTGGGATTTGAGCTGAGGTTACAGGATCAGGCATGGCCATGGTCAGAGCCTGAAAGGCGTTGCAGGGAGGGAATCATATCCTGGGAGGCAGTGTTACCAGCAGATTGCAAAGTGCTGTTAGAGGAAGCCCAGTGTCGGGTGTTATGTCTAGTGCAGAGTGTAGCCTGCAGTAGGAAGCCCACTGAGGTCCAGAAATGGAAGCTTTTGTATCACGAAGGCCTGGTGCTGGTTATTTGGGCTCTTATCATGGAAAACTGAGGTTGGAAAGAACTGAAACCAAGACTCCTAAGCTCCGCAGATGTTCCAACCTAGGCTTAGGAGGAGAGTAAAGAGATTTTGGTAGTCATGTAAATTATACTGTCTGTTGAAAGCATGGGTGATGCCCCCTGTTCTGGATGAATATTTTCCCTTCAAACTCACACCATCTGGAACCTTAGCAAGTGTCTCTACAAATGCAGAATTAAGGTCATAGCAGACTAGGATAGGCCTTTAAAACAGTGAGTGTGGTCCTTACAAGAAAGTCATGTGAGATACACTGGGAAGCAACCTACCTGAAGACAGGCAAAACCTGGAATGATGCCACCACCAGCCAAGGAAACCAAGGGTTGGTGGAACCCACTAGAAGCCAGGAGGAGGAAGAATGGAAGCATCCCTCTCCAGACTTCATAGAAGCAGTACTGTGGAGAACTTGGACATGTCTGATACAGCCTGATTTAGCATTAATCTTTGTTACCTTTGGGTAACAGTTGCAGGATTGGAATACTGGGGGGCCTGAACACCTTTCTATTATCTTTTAGTATACTTTGACATACTGGAAAAATTTTAAAAATAGACTTACACTTTAGAGCCCTGGATTATGTTATTACATATTCAAGTATCCATTTAGAATGTATTTCTGTATCTTCGGATACAGACTAGATCTTGGATTGGGCCCCAGGGAGACAATGATCCTTCTCTAACATCATGGAGCTACTGACTAGAGACATGTGTACACACTAGACTCCCATGAAGTAATGTATACAGATGAAAACAGGGAAGTCTGAAAGTCCCAGACAGGTAAATAAAAGGCATTCTAGGGGAATCTCAGGAAAACAGGAAAGAGTCCTCCAAAGTG
Organism: Sigmodon hispidus; assembly: GCA_004025045.1. NCBI lineage: Eukaryota > Metazoa > Chordata > Mammalia > Rodentia > Cricetidae > Sigmodon > Sigmodon hispidus. Next base: position 27,172 of record PVIH01000527.1, on the reverse strand, counting down.
ACATCTACATAGAGCCTTGGAGTAAGCCAAGTGCAGGAGAGCATGGGCCAGTGGCACACAATATGGAAATGGGCAAGAGTGGAGACACGCAGAGTGGTAGATGGTGATAATACTGGAAGAGTTTAAACTATGCATTGGTGGAGAGAAACCATGACGCTCTTGAGCAGAACGGTTAGGTGATAATTCCAATGAGAAGTATGATGTCATGATTAATGATATTCCACTGTGCTGAAGCAGGCCAGTGGGACCAGGAAAAAGTGGCTTGTTTGGAGAAGCTCTTAGGGACCTACGGAAATGGCTTGAGGCTGGGGGCGCTTATTAGTCTTGAAGAAGACATAATTTTGGCTTTCAGGACTCATGTCCAGTGGCTCACAAATGATGCAACTCTACTCCCATGGGATGTGACAACCTCTTCTGGTCTCCACAAGCAAATACACTCATGTATACATACCTACAAAGATGTTCATACACACAATTAAAAATAAAATCTTTTTTCAAGCAATGTAGGAAGTCAGCCCCTTTGCCACAGATTTAGCTTTCAAGATTGTATACATTGCTTCATTTTCTTTTTTCTTTTTAACTCCTCCCGGACCCCAAATGAGACAATCCCATGTAGTTCGGACTGGCCTGGAACTCTCTATGTATATATCAGCAGTATATAATGTGCCGGTAGAGCAAAGTCCAGAATGGGCTTTTCTATGTAGAACAAGTATCATCTGAACATTAGTGGGTAGGAAGCTGACTGACTGGATTGCCTTGAACACCTGATCCTCCTGGATTGATAGGATCATAGGTATAAACCACCATGCTTAGCTAAATTGCTTCATTATCTGAGTCCTAGGTTGGTGACAATTATATATCAGTCCATTAAAGTTGTCAAAGGATTAAACTAGTGTGTCAAGGTTTCACAACTACATTTAGAACCCGTGATTCCCAGGCTCTGGTATACCTGCCATGATAATTGGGTATGCCTTGATTCTCAAAGATGGGGCCTGGGGAAATCTGTAAACACCAAACAATTCTATACACTGATTAAAAAAGTTAAAATGTGATTCTTTTAAAAGTCCCAGTTTAAAATACTTATATGCTCTTTCTAAAATATATAATTATGCTCCCTATTCACATACTTTTTATCCATTTTAAAAAGTGAGCATATAACTGTCACTTTCATTGCTGGATACTGGCAGGCTCTGCTTTACCAAGCAGATGTGTTCCTGAAAATTTTACTTGTAAATTGATTTCAAAATGAGTTAAATCATATTCCACTCACACCAGGGAGATGCATTTCAAAGAATTCTCTGCTTGGGATTTCTTTGGTAAAATTAATAATTATTCTTGCTTTTCCAGAAAGGATCAATATGAACTTATCAAAATTGGGCGGTAGTGATCTATATGAAAATATACTTGTTTGCATGTTTAACACACCAAAAGGTAATTTTTTTATATGGTCAGCTAGATTATGTAGTATCTCCTCTGCTTGCTGCTGGTGGGTCAGGCTGTTTGATACCCTGTCCATTGTAATTTATGAAATTCTCCCACCCATTGCTTCACATTAACGTCACATTAATCTTCTTTATCCTCATCAGAGACCCAGTCTCAGCAATGACATGAGATCAATTTACTTGTACAATATGATATCCTATGAGACAATAAATCATGAACTTTCTGTTTAGCATCTAGTCAGCATCTAATTGCATTTTGATTTGTGATTTGTTTCTTGATGTGCTACTGGAGTGCTGAGAATTGAACATGAGAAGTTGGGTGAGTCATCTTTGTCTAATTATAACTTGTAATCGTAAAACAGAACATTAATCTGCTGAGTGATGCAGATCAATACTAAAATATGTGCAGACAGGAAAGAGCTCTAGCTACTTAGATTTACAGTTGTTGCTATTTATAAAGCACCTACTATGTCCTGGCAATCATATTGGTTGCTTTATTTTTATTTCCTGTCCCAGATCTAGCAGATATAATTTTTCATTTTTCAAACAGGGAAATGAAAGACCAGGTAATGCTAAGGCACTTGCTCTCAGCTCCCCAGCCAGTACCTGGTGGATCTGACATGGAAGCCTTGAGCAGGTGCAGAGGGTACTCTGGATTCCAGGCTTGCCTAAGCATCTAACTTGCCTCGGTAGTGAGGTTCCTTGTGGAAGGTCTTTGGGTCCTAGCCTCATCCATCCTCTAACTCATCTTGTAGAGGGTTCCTTGTACAGCACAGAAGGGGGCTGTCCTTTTAACTCTGACACCCCCTCCATGTCCTGACATTTTTCAATGCAGATTCCAGAAGGCCCTGGGCTACTTTTAAACAGCCTGGCATACCACCTCACCTCCCCATAGTCAATGAACCCGAACTTGAAATCCAAGAATAGCTAAACTTTTACTTCGGTCCCAAGAGCCATTTCACTTACCGAAATACTCACCACACCACCATCCAATTACTATGTAAAACACCTTGGGAGACCATTAATACAAAAGGTTATATATTCTAAAACCCAAATGTCATTTTGTATTAGACATTTTCTTAAGGGCTACTTATCTCAGGATGAATTCCAAGAATGAGTGCTTAATAATTATTTTGCATTTAAACAACCTACTTATGAATTCCAGGGATACACTGTGTCACAGTACGGCTGCAGCGGGATACATCAATTATTATAAATGCCTGGCGGATTAACTGCTACAGTCTTGCAGGCTGACAAAATGACACATCTGGATCAGATCACTGGTAGGTCATCAGACAACATCCTTCCTTCACTTCCACCCCTCCCCCAGAAAACAGGTAACACAGAGCATTTCTTAACCCAGTAGGATATAATGTAAGCCACACCAGAACCTGAAATACTGGCCTGATGCAGTTCATCTTTTGGTGAACGGTAATTTCAACCCATCCCTTGGTATACATCCCTCTGGATATACGCCCCCCCCCACTCTGTGGCAAATCTGGAATCCAGAGGACCTGCTGCAGACACTAGTTCAAGTTTCTTCCAATACATCCTCTACCTTTGGAGAGAAAGTGAGTTGTGAGAGTCTCCTGTAGTCTAGGCTGGCCTTGAACTTGTTATGTTGTTGAGGATAAACCTGAATTCTCTTGATTCTCTGGCCTCTATCTCCTAAGTGCTGGGACTATAGGCATGCACCACCACACTCAGGTCTAGAAGCCAAGGTGGTGTGTGTGTATGTAGAGGTTTATGTGTACATGTATCTATGTATGTGAAGGCCAGAGGTCAACTTTTCACCTTACTTTTTGAGACAAAGTCTCACTAAATCTGGAGATTAACTATTTGGCTACACTGTCAACAAGTCTTAGGGACTCACCTGAGTCTGCTTGTCCAGAATTAAAATTACAGGTGTATAACACAGGGCTCAGCTTGTCCCATGGATGCTGCGGATCCAACCTCAGGCCATCATGCTTGAACAGCAAGTATTTTATCATCTCCCATTCCCTAGAGTCAGAAAGCTTTACACAGATACCTAGTATATTTGACTAACAAGTCACCTGAGTCATAAAAATTTAGAAGTTAAGTCTGTTTATAGTTATGAGGCTATTTTTTAAATAGAAGGAAATAGGATTTGGATTGAAATATATGAATGTGTGTGTTTGTGAGTGTTTCTCTCTTTGTGTGTGTGTGTGTGTGTCTGTCTGTCTGTCTGTCTGTCTGTCTGTGTAAGGCAAGGGTAAGAAAGAAAGTTCACTTAACCTCCTAGGATTCCATATATCCAAGCCTCATGCAGTTTTAATAAGTAATCACTTGGTGATGAACATCTAACAGTCTCATTAAATCATAATTTAAATGATTTTTTTTGGTCCCAAACAAATAAAGCTCTGCTTGGTTCTAATAAGGATCCTTGGAGCAGCTGTTTTGTGCTACAGAATGTGTAATGACCTTATAATTGTATTAGATGTGGCATGGAAATGTTTATGTTTCCCCTCTAGTCTGAAATGTGCTAAATAACAGAAGCCAAAGAACAGAGATTCATTATAAATTCCAAGGGCTTCAAGGGCTCTGTTTCCAGAGCTTGTGGGGACTGGAGTGCTTGGTATAATTCCCAAGTAGACACTGTGCTAGGCTGGAACACATCCAGGCAGGCAAATTGGTTTTCCTTCCCCCAAATTCTATGGTGTCCTGCCCTTCCTTCAGACACCCAAACACCTGCCTGACTCTTAGATTTTGGGAAAAGCCTGCTGTTTCTGATCATTGACTCCCATGGGGGTGTTGGGGGGGAGAATACAGAATTCAGAAGGACAAGATCTGCATTGATTTTTTTCTTCATTGCAGGAGTTGCTTTATCTATGAATTCCCCTTGAGACCCAGAAGTGGAGCTGTGTGAACTTTCTCCACTGGTTTCTCTTTAGGTTTGGCCTATGGGGAGTATCATAAGCATAAAGCCTAGTAAATGGTTTTCTGTCTTCCTTTCTGGGGAGTTATCATGGGTTCTTAGTTTCCCTATGGCAGATTTCAGTTCTATGACAAGGCCTTGACCTCTTGGCTCTTTGTTTGAAGATTCTGGAAAAGGCTGGCTTCTCTAGTTCCCCTCATCTTAAGAGCAGTAGTAGACCCTGATACACAGAGCCCAAGGATGATTCTTCAAGGAATATACTTAAAGGGCTGCTCCACCACCAGCTGAAACAAAAAAAAGACAATGAACACTATATCTGTAGTGTTGCCTGTCTCTGATGTTTACCAGATTGTTCCTACCATGGCAAACTGCAAGCTACCCATGTGGTATCACTGAAGATAGAGCTGGGAAGGATTCTGCAAACCAGCTGTGCACAGGACAGGTGGGATGGCTGTAACACATCTTGGCTTCTTTACAACCTGCACACACCTTGGTAAACAGTCTCTTTACTTAATCTCCATTCTTCTCAGTGGGGTAAGATCTATACTACTTACTTATTCTAACCTAGCCATCTGTTTCCCCCAGCCTGATCCCCACATCTCCCCACCCCCTTGAAACACTTGGCATGGTGTACTTTCAAACCTGCAGTGATGGGAAGGCACCCTCAGGGCATCACTGTTCATTTGGCAACAGCTCATACCACCAGAGACTCTCCCACACAGGACAGGACTATACATCTTTTTGGTCCAGTACTTGGTATATAATGATGTCTCTGGTTTCTCTCCAAGGGGTCAGTAGGTGAACTTTTCTATCTCCCACCAAAAGTCTACTTCCCAAGAACCTATCCAGCATGATACAGGGTAGGTTCAGACCATCACATCCCATAATACAAGGTTGTCTGTCTAATGAGTTCATTCCTGATGAGTTTTGAATGCCTCCTCTCATCCATTTACTGCCCTGGCATTCCTTCTCTGTGACCTTCTCCATTATCTCCATCCTCATGCTACTGATAGACTGACTCCATGTTAGGATAGGTGCTCAAACCCAAGATAGTCTCCACATGATATTGGTTTTCTTCCTTTTAGAATCACCACTGTTTATTATTATTATTATTACTAATTATTTAATCTCCTCAAGTGAAATGAATGTTTCTAGCTAATTTTCTCCTGCAAGAAAACTCAATGGTTGATCAGACAAGATGGGATATTCTGGAATGGCTTACACAGGAAAGACAATCTTATTTCCTCTGGGATTAATACAGCTGCTGTTATTATCATGACTACTGTTGCTGGTTGTAGTAATGCTTAACATTTATTGGGTGCTCACTATATGTCAGGGACTGTCCATTATCCTTATAACTGGCATCCATCAGGGTCTCTGCTGGAACATATTGATCATATTTACCAGTTTGTAAAAAAAAAAAAACTGAGGAGAGTTTAATCAAAGAGTTACTTATTCCTGATCAAGAGAACTAGCTAGAATTGGTGCAATGGCCATAAACTACCAACAACTGGAAAAGACATGGGGAGGCACTAGTGTTCTCTGAGTGTACAGATAGGAGCTATCTCTTGGAAGGAAGGTTGCCATTTTCAGAAGTTGGGTCTTCTGAGGGTTACAGATGTTTCAAAAATTAATGTCTCAATGAAGATGAAGTGTATGTGGTACTGGGGTATAAATACCCTGAGCAGGAGAGCCAAAGAATCTCATCATCCTGAATTCTGAGCGTGGCTGAGGGATTGAAATGGACCTCAGGTGTTGAGTAAGAGGAACTAGTACATAGAAAACAGCGAGCACTGATGCCAAGAAAAAGGTACTCATCATTTTCACCATGTGGAGCAGCTGGACTTGAACCCTAGGACATCTGGTGGCAGAGCTGACTTTTCACACCATTTCTCAAGGACTTACAGAAGGGCCATAAATTTCTGCTTCTGTTTACTCCCAATGATTAGTTCTTCATAGTCCATCCTAGGCTCACAGACATGCCACCATCATGGAAATAAGAACATGAGTTAACTTTTCAGAATATTACCCAAGAGTCTCATTCTGAGCAGAGTGATTACTGCCTTCCATGGTGGAATTAGTAGTGGGTAGTTTCCATCTCTTCATAAGACTTTTGTTCCTTAGGGTCAGGGGGTATGAGAATGAATCTCCCCAAGGACCCAGCAATACTACTTCTGGGTGTATACCCTAAAGATGCACAGTCGTACTCCAATGGGATTAGCTCAACTATGTTCATAGCAGCATTATTTGTAATAGCAAGAACCTGGAAATAACCTAGATGCCCCTCAACTGAAGGATGGATTAACAAACTGTGGTACATCTACACAATGGAGTACTACTCAGCAGTAAGAAAAAATGATTTCCTAAAATTTGCAGGCAAATGGATGGATTTGGAGAACATCCTCCTGAGCGAGGTATCACAAACCCAGAAAGATAAGCAGGGGATGTACTCACTCATTAGTGGTCTCTAAACAACAGCAAAAAAAGCAAAGCATGCCCAAGCTGCAAACCACAACAACTGAACAGCTTGGGATCAGAAACACCCTGGACTGACTCCTTGGATCCCACTCCCCCTAGAGGAACACCCAACTCACTCTTGAGGTTGGGGGGAGAAAACTGGATTTGACAGGAGTGGAGGCTGAACTAAGCAATACTGGGACCATGGGACCTTGGGAGCATCTGCACATGGGGGGGATGGGGAGTTGTGGAGAAGAGAGAATGACCTGATGTGGTGGGAGGGGGAAGGGACCTTGAATAAGGATATACAAGGATAGAAAATGTGACTTCTTTATTCACAATAATAAAAAAAAGAGAAAAAAAAAAGAAACCAAGTATAGGTCCTCTCCTACTTCACAGCCTCAGTGGGATTCTCACAGGCAGTTGCTCAGCTGGGCTTCCACCCTTCCTGCCTCGATGAGCCTTCCTTCCATGTGCTGGCCTCTGATGATGTTTGGGTTGTGTGTCCTGACTGCATAGGTTGTATTTCTTTGATTCATAGTCTCATGTATACCTTTCTCAGAGAATGCAACGTTTTTAAGAAATTCCTTCTCTCCTTGGATATAGGTAGTCTGAAGAAGTTTAGGACTACAACTTACACATCCCAAGGAAAAGGCTATATGGAGGCATTCTATGTTGTCTACAGAAAATCTTAACATTTCTAATAGACTATCTACTAAGGCAGCAGAAATCTGTACATACTTGGATGGCATCATTTCAATAGATTAAAAATTCTCTAGAACAATAACTATGGCCACTTAAAAGCCACCACAATCAGCCTAAAAAGCCTTCCCACTAATACAATAGTGGCATAAATGACATAGGAGTAACCAACAACTTTATGACTAGATTTAAGTTCTACTCCACAAGATAAAATCTGTACATGGCACCATTATCAGGGTGAGTGACCTGTGGCTTTACAGATTACTGGCCTTAGGGGAGGACTTATTACTATTATTCTGTCAAGTGAATACAATGTTAAACCAACTTCTAATGGTTAATTGTTGTGCACAAATATTAGCACACTTCTCAACTCTAATCAGAGAAGTCTCTTTTTGTAGTAGAAAGAAATTAACAGTGATGTCTACAATTGGTCAAGGTACAGAGAATGGGTATAGATCATGGGATGCTGAATTCTAAACTGGACATCTATATCACACCCCATTTCTCTTCCCAAGGCTCAGAAATAATTTCAGAAGAGGTGCCAGAAAGATTGTAAGGGCCAGAGGTGGCAGATGATTATAAAAACACAGTGCTTTCTAAACACAGCTGGCAAGTTACACTTATGCACCCACAGCAGTTGTACAGCAGGTAGAAACTCAAGCTAGACAAACCCCCAGCCTCCAGAGTAGAGTTGGGCACAAAATCTTAACTTCAGCTGATGAGCTATTGGCAACTGATAGCTTCTGGAAGAGGGATAATCCATTCTCATTGAAGATGTGGCCCTGGTAGGTTAACCACCACATTCTAGCATATGACCACACTCCAAATATGTATATATATGGGAAGTTCAAATTGGACTCAACTTAGAGAGAGAGAGAGAGGGGGGGGGGGAGACAGAGAGAGAACAGAAAGTTGAGTGAATAGGGAAGAGAGGGTGATCTGAGAGGAGGTGGGATGAGGATTAAATATGATCAAAATATGTTGTATAAAATCTTCAAAGTATTTTTCTGGCATCAGTTTTCTCTCTAACCCCACAATGGCTTCTGCTATGAAGATGTCTATTTCTTTGTTCTCCTTCTGTGTCCTCTTCCAACTCAACCATCCCATGCTTTCATGTTCTCTTCCTTTTCCCCCTTGCCCCCCCCATGATCCTAATTTATTCAGGAGATTTTATCTATTTCCCCTTCCCAGGGGATCCATTGATATCTCTCTTAGGCTTCTCTTTGTTACCTAGCTGTTCAGGGTTTTGGATTGTAGTTTGGTTATTCTTTGCTTTATGTCTCAAATCTACTTCTGAATGAGTATGTACCATGTTTGTCTTTCTGGGTCTGTGTTGCCTCACTCTGGATGATATTTTTCTAGTTCCATTCATTTGCCTGCAAATTTCAGGATGTCTTTTTTTCTGCCGAGTAGTACTCCATTTTGTAAATGTACTACTTTTTTTTTTTTTTTAAATCCATTCTTCAGTTTAGGGTCATTTAAGTTGTTTTCATGTTCTGGCTATCACAAATAGTGCTGCTATGAACATAGTTGAGCAAATGTCCTTGTGGTAAGAATGTGTATCCTTGGAGTATATGCCCAAGAATGGTATTGCTGGATCATTAGGGAGATTGATTCACAGTTTTTTGAGAAACCTCCATAATGATTTTCAAAGTGGCTATACAAGTTTACATTCCCACCAGCAACGGAGGAGTATTCCCCTTACTCCACATCCCTTCCAGCATAGGCTGTCATCTGTATTTTTTTTTTTTATCTTAGTCATTCTGACAAATTTAAGAAGGTATCTCAGAGTTGTTTGGATTTGCATTTCCCTGATGGCTAAGGATGCTGAGCAATTCTTTATGTGTCTTTAAGCCATTTGAGATTCTTCTGTTGAGATTTCTCTGTTTAGCTCTGTACCCCATTTTTAATTTGATTATTTGTTTTTTGATCTCTACTTTCTTAAGTTCTTTATATATTTTAGAGTTCAGCCTCATTCAAATGTAAAGTTGGTGAAGATATTTTTCCATTCTGTAGGCTATCATTTTGTCTTATTAACTGTGTCCTTTGCCTTATAGAAGCTTCTCAGTTTCAGAAGGTCCCATTTATTAATTGTTGCTCTCAGTGTCTGTGCTACTAGTGTTATATTTAGGAAGTGGTTTCCTGTGCCATTGTGTTGAAGGCTATTAAAAACTCAGGTGCTAGGGAAATCCCCAAGATCCTACAACGATGACCGCAGCAAACAGTAGTGGAGAGGGTGCCTGAACTAGCCTTCCCCTATAATCAAATTGATATCACCCTAATTTAATTAAAGAGCCTTCATCCAACAATTGTTGGAAACAGAAGCAGAGATCCACAGCTAAACACTAGGTTGAACTCCCAGTCTAGTCAAAGAGAGGGAGGAGAAATTATATGAGCAAAGGGGTCCAGATTACGATAAAGAAACCCACAGAGACAGTTGACCTGAACTATTGGGAACTCAGGGACTCTGAACTGACATCTGGGGAACTGAAGTAGACCCTCTGAATGTGGATGACAGTCTATATGGCATGGGCTGTTTGTGGGGCCTCTGGCAGTAGGACCAGAATTTATTCTTAGTACATGAACTGGCTTCTTAGAGCCCATTTCCTTTAGAGGAACACCTTGATAAAAATGGATACTTGAGGGAGGGACTTAGTCCTACCTCAACTGGATATGCCAGATTGCATTGACTCACCTGGAAAGTCCTAACCCTCTCTGAGGAATGGATGGGGGGATGGAGAAAGCAGAAGCTGGGGGATGACTGGGAAGAGCAGAGAGAGGGAGAACAATGTTGGGTAGGTGGGTATGTTAAAAAAAGTTTACATTAAAAAATTTCTCAAAATACTAAAAATTAAAAGAAAAGCTTTCTAGAAATGTTTTCATATCTACTACCATTGGCAGTCTCTTACATTAGTTTTTTTGTTTTGTTTTTGTTTGCTTGTTTTTGAAGTAACTAGGTATTGGTCACAGAATGCAGTGCTAAACAGTGAGGTTCTTCTGGTTCTGGGTATTTCTCATTTTATAAGCCAAGGAGAACAATGAAAAGGATCTTTTCTTTATGTCTTGATTTATAGAAAGTCCCAAGTCATTTACTACTCATGAGCCAGTTTCAGAAAATTACTTTAGGTCTTCTGTTGCTATTCATTGTGCTCATTTCAATTGTCATGAAATAAATCCTTTGATAAGTGTGTGTATGTATGTGTGTGTATGTATGTGTGTGTGTGTTGTATGTCTGTGGGGGCATGAGTATGAGCATGCAATTGTCCCAGAAAACCACAAGAAGGCATCAGATCCCCCTGGTTCCGGAGTTACAGGTGGTTTTGAGTAGCTCAGCATAAGTTCTGGAAACCAAACTTGGGTTTTCAAGAGCCATTATATGCTCCTAACTCCTGAACCATCTCCAGCCCTCATTTTCTTTTTTGGAGTCTAGCAATAATCTTTTGAGGTCTGCTATGTTGCTGCTACTAATGTTTTGAACAACATTTAGAAGGATGAACTAATTCAACCCCTGTCACCCAATTTGCAAAGAGTATCCCCTGCAGAGAAAATCAAAAACTTTATAATACTCGTTTGAACCACAGTCACATTACTTTGGGCAAATTACCTCCTCTAGTCATCTATTTTCCTAAACATTGAAATTCTCATCTCTAAAGTGGGCCTAAAGCTTGTACCAACCTCAGGGGACTTTTCAAAGATTACAAACAAAATGTTTCAGGAAAGAACTCTGAATAATACCTGAATTTAATGGTATTTCAATAAATATGTTACAATATTTTTTTACTAACTTCAGTTTTCTGAAAGGTAGCATTTTTTCAACCCTTTGTTTATCTTTTTATATTATAATATATAAATATCTACTTATATTATATTATTTTATATTATATTATGATCAAATTGCAACTAATTGTTACCTGATTATTTTAATTTCCAACTCCCATGTTAATTCATAATCCATAAGACTCGGGTTATACAATATAAAGTACTGCTGGCCCAAGATGGTTTTAGTCACATGCATATACAACTGAGGAACAGCCTATGTCAGCACCTGAGGGAGGTGCTATTCATGAGAGGTGCTTTTGTCCCTAACTAGCACATCCTCCTGAGATGACTCCCTCAGTCACTATGGCTGCTGCTATTCCACAGCCTCCCTTGCAGAGCCCATTCCTCACTGGAAGATACTCAAGCTCAGGCTCCACCAAATGAAGAAAGAAAATTTGGAAGACCCTTTCCTTTTTGTTCTTTGTCCTTAACTATAAATAAAAGGATCACTGTGTTTTCTAAAGGCCACTATTTGACCCCAAATGAAGGTGGCTCCTCCAAAGGAAAACAATCTAAAGGATCAAGGACTGAATTACCTACTCCCACTTTGGGTGTGTCCCACGCCATACACAGTTCCACGAGGCAGTGAATAGGAGTGTTTGAATGGGCATATCTGATCCTCCCTTAGCACTTCCTGTCATTGAGAACACAAAGAAGAGGAGACACAGAAGTTAAATGGGAAGGAACTTTGTAGAGTTTGAAAGTTGGGTGGAGTGGAAGAGAAAAAGTGATGAAATGTTGCATTTTACAAAGCATTCTGTCAAATGTCCAAATTCTTCACTCTGGACAATATTGATGTTAATTTGACAGGATCTAGATTCACCTAGGAAATAAACCTCTGGGCATGTGTGGGAGTTTCCAGTTTGGGTTAACTGAGGCAGGAAGACCTACCCTGAATGTGAGAGCACCATTCTATGGGCTGGGATTCTGGACACAGGGTGATCACTTGCCTTACAACACTGCCACATCACAAATGCCTTCACTGAGATGAGGAACTGTAACCTTGACCTATGATAAAATACCATGACCAAGGAGACTTATGGATGGAAGAGTTTATTTGGGCTTGAGGATGCTGAGGGGCGAGTCCATCCCTCCAATGAGGAGGAAGGAAGTATATTGGCAGGAGGGCGAAACTGGGGACTCACATCTTGATCTGTGAGTACCAAGCAGAGCAAACTGGGAATTGTGTAAAGTTTGGAAACCTGAAAGCCCACCTCTAGTGACATACTTCCTCCTGTAAGGCTACATCTACTAATCCTCCCCAAACACTACCACCAACTGAGCCCAAACATTCAAATATCAAAGACTACAGTGGACATTTCTCACTCTAATGGCCATACCATCCTTTCTTTCTAAAGGAGGATGCAGCTGCCCTAAGATCTCAGAGATGACAGACTGGAGAGCTAAAACCTAGAATTCCTCCCTTTACATCACCAGCTTTTCCCATAGATCAGCCCATCATTCAGTTTTCTGGAATCAAATGTCGTACAACGAAAACCTCACAGACCCACTTTCCAAGGCTTCAATGATGCAAAGCACACAAGTGGCCCAGTGGTGAGACACTGTTGGAACCACCTGGTTAAGCTTTTGACATGGTGGCCTTAACTTTCAAACTGCCTGTCATTCGGTTCACTGGCTTCACACCCTTGGAATCCCATCAGTCTCTCTGAGGTCTGGAATGGTACCTCATTTCATTCTGTGTGACTGAATTTTCTGCCTCTGCAGGTTTTGTTCTCCTGGGTACCACAGGCTGTTGAGTGGCATGTCATATCTCCCAAGCAATGGGTTACAGGCCCATCAAAATGAAAGGTTATACAGACCTCCTGAGGGGCTCAGGAGAATATATCGGTGGCCCTCAGGCTTCAGGGTAGAATTATCTAGAAGGCATATTAAAGTACATGTGCAAGCAACAACACTGAAGTTTCTTGTTTAGTAGGTGGGGGCTAAGAGTTTATATTTCTAACAAGCTTTTTGTATGTGTATATGTGCTTATGTGCACGTGCATGTGTGTATACATGTCTATGTGTCATATGTTTATGTGCACTTGTGGGTGTGGGTCTATGTGGGTGTGCATGCATGTGTGTGAAGGTCAGAAGTTGACATTTTATATCTTCCTCAATTACCTTTCTACATTATTTTATTTTGGAGTATTTACTTCTATTCATGTGTCTATGTATGTGTATAGCTATATATGAATGTGCATGGAGGTCAGAAGAAGGCTTTGGGTCCCCTGGATCTGGAATTACAGACAGGTATAAGCTGATTGATGTGGGTGCTGAGATCTGAACTCTCGATCTCTGCAAGAACAAAAGCAAGCACTCTTAGTCATTAAACTATCACCCCAGTCCCTTACCTTACTGTTTGAGACAGGGAAAGGTGTCTCAGACCCTGAAGACCACAGTCTTGACTAATCCATGGGTCCCAGGAATCTTTCTGTTTCTGCCTCTCTAGTATTGGGATGACAGACAGACATGCACCACCATGCTCAACCATGTTTCTGAGGTGATGTTGTGAGTCCCAGGAACTACACTGGAGAATCACTGGAAGAAAGACATAATGAGTCTTAGCATCCCTCAGATTGGGGCGGGACCCTGTCTCTGCTTTTTGGGCAAGTCACTAGACCTTCTGAAGTTTTGGTTTCCTCACTTTAAAGCTGGGGACAGTGGTACTCACTCAGCAATGGCTGAAAATACAGAGTGCTCCATGTATAAGCAGAGGTCTGCTTTCTGCTCCTTGAGATGTCATTCCTCTGTGTTCCTTTGTACAGCAGAATCCACCTTCTATCCCAGAGACTTCAGCTCTAGGGTAACTTCTGGGAAAGTATCATTAGGTACCTGGCATCTAGATGAGGTTATATTGAAGACACTGCCCAGCTGACTGCTGGAAATCCTCCCTTTGACTGCCCTATCCGTTCAACATCCCCCTTTGGCAACTTGGCCTCATTCTTTTTCTGAATTATTAGATGTTTTCATTTTCGTGTATGTATGTGTGTATGTATGGTGTGTGTATGCGGAAGGTGTATAAAGAGGACAATTTATAGGGGTCTTTTCTCTCCTACTATGTGGACCCTAGGGATTAAACTCAGGTTGTCAGGGTAGGCAGCAACTGCCTTTGTCGACTATAGTGTCCCGCCAGACCCTTTGCTATAATGTTTTATCCCAGCTCTGAGAGCACAGACTTCTAAAATGTCACTAAATACCTCCTTTCCACTGTCACCTACATTAACTTCTCCCATATTTAAAGAGGCAAAGACACACAACTCTTTCTCAGGTTTCCCCCTAACATGCCAGTGTAAAGCAAGGTGCCTTGAGTTCAGGTCAGTTGATGCTCTGTGCTGGGACAGCTCCTGGCTGTCTTCTGTGACTGGAGCCTGTGTTTGGCCATCTGGCCTGTGTCATAAGACAGTGGCTTGTCAGAGCAGAGCTTCAGTCTTCTCTTGATAAAGCAAATAGTGTGTACTTTTCTCGTTGCTATAACTAAATACTCTACAAAAGCAACATGAAGAGGAAGGGATTATTTTGGCTCACAACTCAAGGGCACCACGGGTCATTATGGCAGGGAATTCATGCTGGCAGAAACATGAGAAAGCTGGTTCCAGCTGGTCCAGTCAGGAAGCTGAGTAAGACATCTTGTACCAAGTTCATTTTCTCCTTTAACTAACTCTGGGACCCTTGCTTATGGAAAGATTCCAACCACATTCAGGGCAAGTCTTACTCTATCATTTAATAAAAACTCTTTCACAGACATTCACGGACTTTAGCTTATGGAAAGATTCCAACCACATTCAGGGTAAGTCTTACTCTATCATTTAATAAAAGCTCTTCGCAGACATTCACAGAGGATTGTCTCCAAGGTGATTCCAGATCACATCCAGTTGGTGATCAATAGTAACATAACAAGTATACTCCCTATAAACTACTGTTTTACTGTTCTCTTAAGTGATAAGAAAGAATAAAAATTCTCAGTCTCTGCTATATTTTGGGCCTCCTTAGCCACCATGTCAGCCTCTCCTATCCTTTTCCAGTAGATATTTCTTTCTGGATCGGATTGTTCATTATGAGGAGTAGCCCTCACCCTCTGTCCCACTGAGTACTTAATGTCAGTAAATTCTTCAGAGTGAGCCCCAAAAGTATGGCATTGCAGGACCCTGAGAGTTAATGCCCACTCTCCAAGGTTCCCTGGCATCTTCTCCCACAACCCAGAGATCCCAGCTAGATAGCTCTCTCTGGGCACCTCATCATCTACCAAGAAGATGAACATCAGCTGCTTCTAGTATCATTCATTCCCTTCCCCCAGAAGAACTTGCTTTTCTACCTCTTTACCTAAAGGGTTAGGGTTAGGGTTAGGGTTAGGATCCACATCATCAGGTTGTCTCTCCTGAGGGCTTTACTTCAAAGTTGCTTTTACCAAAAGGGACATCTATGGGATTTCTAGTCCTGGCTCCAGCAGGAAGTAAGGCAGACCTTCCATCCTCTTGCTTGTAATAAAGGACATTATTTCAGTTGATTCTATCCAGTTCCAGTTTTCACACCACACTAAAGTCTTCCTATATCAGAGTCCCCACCATTGCATCTCCCAAAGGAACTCAAGGTGTTTCCTCCCTCTAAGGACTGACCAAGAGTCTGGAAAGTCTTTCCATCCCTAGGCTGTGACCTCACTGTGACTTGGGTCCTATGTTTGCTCTTAGGCTGGATGCAGTCAGCTTCTTGTAAGTCCCTTATACACCTGTAAGCTTGCTCATCTCTTTCCCTTTGGGTCCCCTGTTAAGTTTCTTATTCTTGCTGGAGTAGGAGTCTTGCTGGAGTAGGAGAAGCTGAGGCTCTGGGTCCAGAAAACTCTCAAGATTTTGAAAGACTGTGTCACCACTGTGAACATATGTCCTTGTCAGAAAGGAACCAAAAAAAATGTGGCTTAGAAAGGAAAGAGTAAATTAATATACTCGTAAAGCCTGTTGCAACAACCCTTAGTATGTATGTATGTATGTATGTATGTATGTATGTATGTATGTGTGTGCAGATTTCAGGAGTCAGCTCTTCTCTTCCACCAAGTGACTTCCAGAGTTGGAACTCAGGCCATCAGGTTTAGCAGCAATCCCCCACCCCTTCCCCCTAATTCAAGATCTCCTTCCAGCCCTTTCTTCCTAGGTTTCAGCCTGAGTCAAACCAATGCTGACACTGTGGATAGAGTGTATAGGACACACTTTTACCAGTCTTACTCCAAGTAAGGAGTCTGCTCTGTTTCCACGTCCAAGTTGTTGTCACGTTAATCACAGGCCAACTGGGCGTCTGCTATTTACTCTTGTGTCACTTCCTCCAAAATTCGATTACTGTAATTGCCTATTGACTGTGTGCTTTGCCGGCTTCCACAGCAGCTCCAGCTGTCAGGGTCAGGAGCAGGAGGCAGCCTGCATCATCGTGAAAGGGGGACATTTCCAACACATGGGGATCACGGGATTGCATCCTGTCCATCCATCACCCCCAAGCCCCTGATTTATGTGCCAACCTTGAGATTGCTCCTATCCTATATGCTTTCTGGTTCTCTTATTCCATGTCCCTTAGTTAAGCATATCTCTCTGGATTTTCACCATGAATTTTTGTGATCAAATCCTGCCCACTACAATTATCCAAGCTTACAGTGAGTTTTGCTTAAAGATGTTTCATTCCTAATTATCTGAGGCGCTCGCTGTATTTTTTTTTAATTTAAGGGGTTTTTTTTTTTGTCCCATGCAACTTTAAATTGATTTTTATGAATCATTTGGCTCTTCTACTGATTTTCCCATTTACTCTCATTACTGTTCCCATGGGCGTGGGGAGGTGGTAGTTGTCCATTGTTTGCTCTTTCAGTCCACCTGGTCCTGGTGCTTGCACTTGAGTCTTGCAGAGGGGCTGTCTGCAGCCTTCCATTTGCCACAGTATAGAAATTGGCTTGAAAAAGAGGTGATTTAGTTCCTGCTATTTGAGGAGTGAGTGCCTTGCTCAACATCCCTGCTGCTACTTCAGTCTCCACTTTGCACAAGTCATTCTGAAGCTCAGCTGTCCTCTAGAACTGAATTTAGTCTAAATCACTGCCAGCTACCGTGATGGTGCAGGGCGAATCTCTTCCATCATCTAGTTCTTAAATGAAAAGTGCCTCCTCGCTGCCCATTTGATGGAGGGTAATGAGCTGCTGTTTCTACAAGATTACTTACCTGATGAGTCAGGAGGACTCAACTGGGAAGAGGCAGGCGGGACCCCAGAGCCTCTGACTGAGTGTTTCTGGGGGGACTGAGCTAGCATTTCTATAGAGAGCAAGCAATTCTGTCTCCCTTTCAGCCCCAATAAGTTAATGTGGCTTTTTGTCCTCATAAAACACTCCTGGCAATGCACTGCCTTCCCACTGCTTAGGGCATTCATTTGCTAATTTGAGCATCTACTAGAATCTCCTGATGGCACTGTTAACAAGTAGGGTCCTGGGTCTCATTCTTAGACTTCTTCATTGGGGAGGACTAGGTTGGGGCTGGAAGATTCTAATTTCCAGCCATTTTCTAGCTGCTGCTTTTGTTGCTGCTGCTGCTGCTGGAGAAGGAGTTTCAGATACCATGCATGGATAACCACTGGCTTAGCGGCCATTGCACATAAACACGCTCTCTCTTGTGGGAACCCTCCTTGCCATGGCTGCTAAATTATTATTGGGATGTAGCATAGTCTTTCCTTTGGAAAGTGTGTGCCTGTGACACTAAGTTCCTAGCATTCTTGCAAGCAGAATAGTACCACCCACTCCTTGTCTCTGTTGTTACCAGTGGACTCTCCCAAAATAAAGTGTGCTAGCCCCTTCCTTGATGGTCTAGTCCAGTTCAAGTCATGCACAATCTCTATGGAAATGTTTATGTACACGTGTATGCATATTCTTTGGTAGGTGGATGCAAATGTGTGTTAGTGTATGAAGAGGTCAAAGGTAAACCTTGGGTGTTATTCTTCAAGACACCAACCTCTCTCCTTCCTCTCTTGCTTTCCTCTTTTTTCTCTTCCTCTTTCTTTTTCTCTTTTTCCTCCTCTTTTCTTCCCTGCTTCTTTTATTTACAGGGGCTCTTACTGGGCTGGAACTCAACAATTTACTTAGCAGCTAGTGAACCTCAGAGATCAGCATGTCTCTATCTCCCCAGTGTTGGAATTATAATTATCATTCTCATAACCACAATAAAAAGAATCCTGGGGACTGGAGAGTTGGTTCAATTTTCTGCTCCTGCAGAGGGTCTATGTTTGGTCCCAGAACCATGTTGGACAGCTCACAAATGCCTGTAATTCCACCTCTGGGGGATTTGATGCCTTCCTCTGGCCCTGTGGACACACACACACGCATGCGTGTACACACACACAAACACACACACACATACACACACCCACACACACACGTAAAGGCACAAATAAAATATTTGAAAAAAGATTGTACTGCTCAGGCTTGAAATCATACATTATTTTTTGATTCCTGTTTTTCTTTTTCTGTTCTCCTTCCCCCTTCTCTATCACATGACCATCCTTCTTTTACAGGTCTCTGTGATCCCTTGCATTGATATCATACAGCTGGCATTGCTTTAATACTCTTCTCATTTAAATCCATCTACCCTTCAGCATCAAATGCTGAAATGAAGATTAGGGAGCAGTTAAAATATGATAGTCTCCCCTTAACTACAATTTTCTTTCTGTGGTTTTAGTTACTCACAGTCAAGTATGGTCTGGAAAGATTACATAGAAATTTTCAAGGAAAAGCAATTCATAGATATTTAAAATGCATTGACATATGAGTTTCTTGAATATGAGTATCAGTCAATGCTGGTAACTGTCATAACTACTACATGACAAATGTGAGAACAGCATTACAACATAGACATTATGGACAAAGGGGGTGAATATACATCCAAGCAAGTTGAGATGTATAGTGAGATTTTTGATCCTGCTACCTAGAGTAGCTCCTGAAAGGTTGGTAGCACAGTCAGTGATAGTATAATGCTAAATCACAATGAACCATCATTTATTTTCAAACATCTATCATTCTGCATATAACCTCATATTATCACAAGAAATATAAATATGGTAAGATATGGAAAGGGAGAGATACAGAGATAACAAGTCACATAACTTTTAACATAGCTATTATTATAGCTTTCTACCTTATTTTATAATTGTTAATCTTTTATTGTGCCTAATATAAAACCTAATTTTGGCTGCTGGAAAGATGGCTCAGAGGTTAAAAGCAGTCACATTTGCTGCTTTTCCAGAGGACTTAGGTTTGATGCCTAGCACCTGCATGGCTACTCACAAGCATATGTATTTCCAATGACAGAGGGATACAAGGCTCTCTTCTGGTCTCCAGGAGTACTACATATATGTGGTGAACATACATGCATGTAGATGAACACTCATACATATTAAATAAGATAAATTAAGAATTAAATTTTATCATTGGTGCATATGGGATTGCTACTATCCCAAGTTCAGGAATCCCCTGAGAGTTTTGGAATATGCCTGGAGAATAAAGGAGAACTATAAGGCCAAATTCCTGAGAGAAACTGTTAAGAGTGTGTGGGAAACAAGACAGGAAAACAGAAGAAACCATAGAAAGATGAGTTTTTGTACAAAGTATCCATAAAATCCAGATCCTGCAAGAACTCTGGAACCCACATAGCTCCTTAGAGTATACACCAACTGGAGGCCAGTGAAGTGGGCTTTAACATATCTACATTGTCAATCATTGGCTAATGGTTGCCCCCAAGAGAAGTCTATTTCTAACATTTTCATCAGTCTGCTTGTTTTGTTACAGTGACTCCTATAGCCCAAAGGCAAAGACATGCAAATAAAACCATAGCTGTGAGATGTTAGAAGTGGAGCCTATAAAATATGGAAGACTGAGTTGAGGGGTGTTCATAGAGAGAAGAAAAGGGATCTAAAGAGGCCTAGATCCTTGGTGACCACTACAATGCCACCCAATATTCCCTGGGTAGACAAATCAGCCATTGCTCTATTGGCCATCATTAGTACCTCCCTGAATTCTCTAAGTGTTTTAACTACAAAAAGGTCTTAACTACTTAGCATCTACTTGTCTATACTTGCATTTTGTTTTCTCCACAACTTTTATAATTCTGGCAAATTGGCTTGATATTTTACATAAAGATGGCCAATCTAGTCTCTGTGCTTTACTTAGTACTCTCCATCCTCTTGGCCTGGAATTACCTTTAATACACACCAGAAAATCTTACTCCACCCATAGAGCCCAAGAAGGCCCTTAGGACTTTAAGACTGACTAGAAAATGGGCATGTCCCCTCTCAAGCCTCTCTTAGTGGTGTCTTTGTCTCATTGCCACATGTTAGGTATAAGGTCAGTTGTATTCTTTCTCCTTAGGACAAGAAATCAGCATCAACATCTCATTTTCTTTGTAGCATCCCATCACCAATAGAGTGATCAATGCTTGTAAGTGACATATCCAGCACTTGATGGACAAAACAGTTGAATTCTTTCATGTGCCCAAGTCAAACTATAGAAGGCAGTAGTGGCTTCCACACTAAGTTCCTGGTCCAGTCTTTATGTGAGACATTAATGCTTTTTGAGGCAATGAATCTTGTATTTGCTCTATTTTCTGCCACTGTGATGAAATACTCTGACAAAGCAACTCATAGGAGAAAGAGATCATTTCACTCCTGATTCCAGGTCACATTCCATCACAGTCAAGGAGGCAAGAACTTGAAGTAATTGGTTACATCAAATCCACAAACAAGAGCAGCAATTAATGGATCATGGTACACATGCCCATACTCAGCTCTCTTCTCTGTATTATATATTTCAGATTTACTTGCCTAGGGAATGGTGCCACCCACATGGAACAAATTTTCCCATCTAAATTAGTGTGATCAAGATAATCTTTACCTCTTAAAAAAACCAACCTCTTGAAGGATGGGTTACCTAGTATCCCCCTGGATATCACTAAACTCTCATGGAAGAATACCCATGGTGTTGCTGAAGCTTCTGTTATGTCTCCTGCCCTTTTAGCTCTAGTTGGATTGTTGAGAGACACACACTGAAGATACCTTCCTGCTACCTTACACAACACAACTTTAACCATAGGATATCCTAGGAATTGGCCTGCACAACTTCTACCATAAAGCTTATCCACGGAGATAAGTAGAAAGATCAGAAATCATTCTAAATTTGACCTCCAAGAATCTTGTAGAGATACTCAGAAGGCACTGGCTGGCATCATGAACACAAAGTCTTTAGTATTTGCAACTTGATATCAGAGGATTTAAAAATTTCCCATACTATGGATCATGAGGATCCTTTAAACTAATCAATTATATTCTTGAATGTTATAGAACTCCTTCTCTATGGAAAATCAGACAAGATTATAATTTTATGGTTAGGTCACCATAATATGAGAAACCATATTAAAGGGGAGCAGCATAGGAAGGTTGAGAACCACTGTTTCAGTCTCTCACTCTCCTTATTGATAGCATCTCAGAGGCTCTAAACTTTATTGCACAGTTCTGGTCAAATACAGAATACTGCTGTAGTTTGGGCATGAGCTGTCAGTTCCCAGCTGGTGGTATAGACAGGACAGCTGTAGAACTTTGAGGAGGCAGTGCCTCAGTGGAAGATGTGGGTCACTGAGGATGGGCTTTGAGGTTTGATAGCCTGGTCTCACTTCTGGTTTATTCTTTGTTTCTTGACTGTGGATCTAATATGACCAGCAACCCCCTTCTCCAGCAGGCATCCCTTCCCACTCCCTTAATGGTGTGCTGTCTCCCCCTGAACTATAATCCACTATAACCCTCCTCCTTTATATGCTCACTGTTAGGTGTTTAGTTGGAACAGTGATTAAAGTAGCAGATACAAGCATATACTCATGCCAATCATTCCCAGTCCCTGCAGGCACGATGACCTGGCGAATGGTATGTGAGCTGGAGGACTTTCTAGTTGAGGTCTCTTGAGGTCCTCTGCTGAGGGAGACCTTGTTCTCATTGTTTGCATATGTGGCCTGCTGGTGTGTCTCCAAGACTAGTTTATGCTTTACTGACTTCCAACATGAAGCTTTTTACTTTGTTGTTTCTATGTGTATATTTTCTCAATTGGCCAGTTACCATAGCATCATGGGCAGCTGGAGGCAGCAATTGCCATATCTTTGTGTAAATTAATTTTATTCTAACTTAAAGGCCTCACGACAGGACCTGACATTCTATAAGGGGAAGTGAGTTGGATTATCAGATTCCTGTTAGGGCTGTGTGTATAGAGTGCTGCCTCAGATTTCCTGAAGCCATGTTTACCTTAAGGCCTCTCTGTTGGTGGGAGTTAGAAGGATCAGTTTTTATGACTTGATCCAACATGGCCACTGTAAGGTGATGCAGGGTAGGCACTGATTATGATCCCCACTTAGAGATAAAGACACACTCTCTGGTTTACCATGATGCAAACTTCTTCCTTATGTTTAGTACCTCAAGCAAAGGAGACTCTATCCTCTCCTTGAGTGTTTTCAGGTCATTTTTGTTTATCCTATTCCCAATAAACATACTGGTTCAATTAAGGAAGAATAGGGGGGACATTTTAAGCAAACTCAGATTTTATGTTTTGGACTCCTTTCATAATGCTCCCATCTTTTTTTTTTTTTAACTTGGAGATTTAGTGAGTTTATCTAACAGAGTTAAAACAATCCTGTAAGAGAACTGGAGATGAATGCTCAGCAGTAGACTGTCCACAGAAAGGCAGAATGGCAGGGATCGTGCATGGGCTTCATATTAGGATGAGCAAGTGTTCACTGAGCAGCTACGCAATGAGCAGCCTGTGATCGACATGGGACTGTTTCCTGTGTGCTCATCTGTATTAAATCCAAGCAGACTCCTGTTCTGAGTATTGGTACCAGGGGTAAGTAGCACAAATACTAATTCATCCATTTACAGGAGTATTTTCAGGTGTGAGGGTTTTTGATTTTCAAGTATGCAAAAGACTTCTCTGCTAGATGGCAGGCAGTTTCTGCTGCCCTGGCAAGGAGTGAGGTGGGAACGTGGGGAGGTGGGAAGGTGCAGAGGCAGGGACGTGGAGAAGTGATGCGACTCTCCAGCAAAGCAATGGACATCAGAGGAAGGAAGAAGTGGTGTGGACAGAAGCTGAGGCATCTTGTGCTGGGTTGGGAAAGCAATGAGCAAAGTCATGGCAGGTGGGCAGGAATGACGATGCAAAGATAGAGCAATAACCTCGTCTCATTTCCCAGAGTTCCCTCCCTGCAATATCTGATGCCAACTCTGCCCCATCTGTGCCCCCCTCCATGGTTCTTCTGAGGTAGCACTGTCACATCTCTTCTTTACCTGTCTGAATTGGCTGGAACCTTCCAGGCCAAGTTCAGGGTCACCTTTCCTTGTGATAATTTCTTCATATTTTCATTGTTCTGACATCTAGTTTCTTTAACTCTTTGCAAACCAAGCATCCAAAATGGTAGGGCAGAGACCAGCATCCCTTATCATTTGCACCTTCTCCCTCTATCCAGTAGCTTACCTCAGCAGATGCTGCTGACAGAGAAAATGCTTTGTGCGCTAATTATCTCATATGAAAATTCCTTGTCTCTTTCAATTAAATACCTTTGACAGAAACAGCAGAACAATTCAATTCTGTTTATCCCAAAATATTCAGAAAAGTGCTAGGCAATCAGTGGCCCAAATATAATGAACGTATGTGACATGCTTGGCCCTGTTCTACACTTTCTGTAGGCATTAGATCACTTAATTCCCATCATACTCCTAAGCAGTAGCTACTCCATTTTATAAGTAAGGAAACTGACGCTTACAGAGGGCCAGTCAGTTGCTAAAGGCCGTGGTAAATCGGAGGAGCAGAGTTCAAATGCCTGTCATTCTTACCCTTAACCACTTTCGCACATGTCCCTGTAGCCACTGAGACACTGACAAATTGTATGTGAGCTGGAGGACTTTCCAGTTGAGGACTCTTGAGGTCCCTTGCACAGGAAGACCTTGTTCCTCTCATCTGGCCATGTGGCCTACAGGTGTGACCTTTTAGTGTGGTAGTCTATCCTAGGTAGTCTTTGAAAAGTTTTGATAAAAATGGGTCTATTTTCATCTCTTAAAAACTGCGGGCTTTTTTGAAAGTTTTGTACAAAGTATTTTATCATATTCTACTTCCTCCACCAATTCCTCCTATATCCAAGTCTCCACATCTCTAATCACCCAACTTTATGTCCTTTTAATTAATTTTTTGTTTATATATATATATATATATATGACACATATGTGCAGGTGCCCATAGAGGCCAGAAATGGCTGTTGCATTCCCTGGAGGAGAGTCATGAGTGATTGTGGGTTGATTGACATGGATGCTGAGAACCAAACTCAGGTCCTCTGAGAGATCAGATCAGCAGGTGTAGCCAACTCTCTCCAGCCCTTTCATCTTAAAGAGAGAAGAACAGCTCTAATTCCAGCACTTGGGGCTAGAGGGATGGCTCAGTGGACAAAGCACTTGCTATGGAAACATGGGGACTGGAATCTGGATGCTGAGCACTCATAGAATGCCAGGTGTGGCTGCTCAAGCCTGTGACCCCTGAGCTGGCCCGGGTTGGGTGGAAGGGCAGACAGGCACATCTTGAGGGCTTGTTAACAAGCTGGCTTGGCTGAAATCAGGAAAGACTCCCATCTTAAAACAGAATTAGATTGGAGAGGCACAAAAGAAGACACTTGCAGCTGACCTCTGGCCTCCACATGTGTGTACATGGAAGTGCACCTGCATACTCATAATGACACACAACAAACATAATAAAATAGAATGCAGTGCCCTTTGCTTACAAAGCTCATGTTGAGCAGTGAGCCATAGTCATTTCCTGTTACTTAGACTTGATCTGAAAATTGAATAGAAAATTTTCATCCTCCTCAGGCTACCTTTGGTCTTCCATAAAAGCTACAGGAAGCGCAGGGTCTGATCAGGGCTTCCAACCGGGTTCTTCCTCTTCTGAAGGTGAAATGGAAACTGGGCAGGTATCCAAATGCTTTACCAAACCAGCTAATGGTACTAGAGACTCCCTAGAAACCATTAGGGCTCACAAAAGCCCAGTGGACACAGGGAGACCTGGGCTGCTCATTAAAAGAGGAAACAGGAAGTCAGCATCAAAAACCGAATTCTTTGGAGGAGGCGTTCATGACACACATGAATCATCCCTGAAGAGCAGGCACAAAGAGAGTCCTTTGCTTCTGGGCTTGTTATGTCCTTGCAGCACCCCATGTGGTGGTGTGGTGTTTGTTAAGCCTGCCCTTTGTGATGCTCCCTGGGTCTCCCCAGAAATGTAAGCCATCAGCAAAGTCCCTTTGTGGGACGCTGAGGTGAGTTTTCTCCCGTTGTCTATTTGTATGTTTACAAATGAGTAATGAGGTCAATTTGGGACAAGCGCGCTTTGTGCCACAGTTTGGACAGATGTGCAGAGCCTCTGGAAAGCACAGCTGCTTGGTCCAAGTAGTGGCCCTTGCCAAAAGTACTAAATGTTCAAAAGGGATGTGTTACCAGGGGCGCTCATAGGAACCCACTGGCCGTCGGGAAAACTGCGTGGTGTCATTAGTCATTCCAACCACATGCACACTAGAAGTGGCTTTCTCCAAGTACTAGCACATCACATTTAAAGACAGCTTAACAACTTACAGACATTTTGGCATCACAGATGTCAATCTCTGCTTTGTTTTTCATTTGTTTATAGGTACGGTGTGTATGTATGGCCCACATGTTTGTGGTAGTGTAAGTGTATCTGAGTGTGCACAGGTGCACATGTGTATATGTACATATAGAGGGCACAGAAAGATTGGCTGTGATGTCTACTTTGCTTTTAGTGACAGGGTCTCTCACTAGTCTTGGGCTCACTGGTTTGGGAAGGCTAGCTGGCCATTGGACCCCAAGGAATCTACCTGTGTTAACCTCCCCAGAGTTGGACTTAAAAGGATACAAGACCATGTTGTCTTATTTTCATGAGTTCTGGGGTTCAAAATCAGATTCTCATGCTTGCAAGGCACACAATTCACTGACTGAGTTGTCACGTCACCCATTTTTTTAAAAATTAGACATTTCTCAGGTTTTCAACTTTTCTCTAAGTATCAATGTGACTTTGTCTTTTTGCTGATAGGCACAGACTGACATGGAATAGGGAAAATTGTTTAGTGTATGCACCTTACACCATAAATATCATGGGATGGCCAACTGCAAAGTTCCTGATCTAGCACATTGGAGAGGTCCAGGCAGCCTATCCCTGATCATTACAGTGCTGATGTTTCTATTCAAAAGATAGCAGCCATAACAATACTGGTTGTAGTTAGGGGCTTGTGAAGCATACATATTCCCAACCTTTCCAGATGCTTCTAATTCACCTCTCAAAAATGCAAATCAAAACAACTTTGAGATACCACCTAACACCTGTTAGATTGGCTAAGATAAAAGGCACAGATGACAGCCTATGTTGGAGAGGATGTGGAGCAAGGGGAACACTCCTCCATTGTTGGTGGGAGTGTAAGCTTGTTAAGCCACTTTGGAATGCAATATGGAGGTTTCTCAGAAAATTGAGAATCAGTCTCCCCAAGGACCCAGCAATACCACTTCTGGGTGTATACCCTAAAGAGGCACATTCACACTCCAGGGGTATTAGCTCAACTATGTTCATAGCAGCATTATTTGTAATAGCAAGAACCTGGAAACAACCTAGATGTCCCTCTACTGAAGAATGGATTAACAAACTGTGGTACATCTACACAATGGAATACTACTCAGCAGTAAGAAAAAAACGATATCCTAAAATTCGCAGGCAAATGGATGGATTTGGAGAATATCCTCCTGAGCGAGGTATCACAATCTCAGAGAGA